>OZ024914.1:72644951-73052451 GCA_964017125.1 Flabesymbios commensalis | reverse complement strand
ATGAATGAATGAATGAATGAATGAATGAATGAATGAATGAATGGGGTTCTAGGCTACCTCTGTGCACATATAGGCTAAACTGGGCGAAGGGAACCTCCTGAGGATGCTGAGATGAATGCGATGTCACTGTCATCCAGATACAGGATTCGAAATTCGCCCCCTGGCTGTCTGAGACCGAGCACGCTACCTCTCGGTCACAGAGGCTTCCCACAATACTAAATCTTTGCGAGTAAGTGGGGAAGAAACATTTTGTTTCTTTGATACTTGAATGCCAGTGTGGTACCGACAATCTCCGCCTTCACAAACAGGCTGCTTTAACCACTACACCAGGGCTCCCGCCCATCACATGATATCAGCAATCGATACTTAAAGTGATGTTCAGATTGTTTCGCTTTTTAGACCCTTTGTATCAGTATGTTGCTTATGTCATCGTTGATACTTAAATAATGTGAAGATTGTTTCGCTTGATAATAATAGACCATTACATTCTGTATCATCGTTCTGCTTATGTCATCGTCGGTATCCATACTATAACGTGGAGATTATTTCACTTTTTAGACTAGGCCTACTAGTACATGTGTCATGGTGCAGCTTACGTCATCATATCTACAGCAGACATTAGTGTGGAAGTGGAAATACATTTGACAATAGAACTCTAACCATATTGCGAAACTTTCTCCGTTGTTATTTACAATTTTTATACAAAAATTATCCTGGATCACTTTTGCAACTCCCCAACACCCCTGAAATATGTTGGAGTTGTGTTGTATATTTCGGACGTCAGACGGTTTAGCATGTAATATAATATACAATTCTTCTTCAGGTGTTCACGGCAATTTGTGACATCTCAATTTCATGTTTTCATTCATATTACCGGTATGGATAGATCGATATATACTCTGGAGATCAACTTTTAACTATTTGACATAGGCCTAATACATAAATTTGTAAAACGAGGCTCTATTGGGCACAGTCTATATCGACCAAACGTTATTTAATTTTATCAAATCTTGAATGCTTAGACTCATGCTATAAGGGCACTAACCCCCCCCCCCATTCTCAGCAGACTATGCCACTCAATGTTGGGTTTAAAATTGTCCCAATCTCGTTTAACGTTTGTCTTTCTCGCAAAGCACAATGAAATAAGGCCACATCGATATGTTTTATCAAACAAATCCTTCATAAAATCGATTCATTCATTTAATGGATTGGAGTGTATGAACAACAGCAAAGATTAAAGGTGCTCCACATCTTAATGTGTCCTACTGCCGTGCAAAGCCAGAAGCCAGTATCTGCTCATTTTACAAGTAAGCAGATACTGTCTTTTGACTTTGCAGTGCAGTATGCAGACAAGACTACTATTTGTTATCAAGTGGAATAAATCAAGTGTTGGATGAGACCTTAGTTGTCATCAGAGATCCACTTGTGATGCACAGACCTCACTGGTGAATAATCCACTTGTGCAGTGATACCTTATAGCGTGGAGAACCACTTCTCTCAAGTGATCATCCACCGTGTAGAGGTGAACAGCAGTAAGTGCTTACCTGAAAATTGAGCAGTTACTGCATTTTGTCTCTGCACGGTGGCCTAAGGCTTCCTTCAAATGACAATTGGTTCTGCAAAAATAAACAGCAGTAACTGCTTACTTGAAAAACATGCAGTTACTGCATTTTGGCTTTGCACGGCGGCCTACCGCTTCTTTCAAATGACAATTTCTGGTGCAATGACAAGCAGTAGTAACTGCTTACTTGAAAAATAAGCAGTTACTGCTATTTGTATTTGCACATAGAGCCAATGCCCCCATGCTCTTTTATTGCAACCCGTTGACTCAATATTGAACTTATAGTTTAAATATCGAGCCAATGTAAAAACAACGTGTTTTAGTTTTCTTTAGTGGCGGGTAAGAGGTTCTGACCCCTTCTCAAAATTAAACTGTCAAATCATTGATCAAAATTGCCGAAGTATCGGTATTTAGGCCTACAACTCAAAATTTGCCAAGGTAGAAGTTGGGTCATATTTGATAATACCATGATGCTCCGGAGGTTGGTTTTATGATTCATTTACCTGTTCTGTCAATAGCATGACTGATTTTGCAGGTCTGAACACATATAAGGACAATTTATTTATATCATTATGATAAATAGGCTATTCACAAGAATATGATAATTGATAGCTATTTCAATTTTGGCGGCGGCCATCTTGGATCTTCACATATTTAGGAACACTTCGGAAAAATATGATCTCAGTAGGTCTGGAAAAATATAAAAGGACAATTTATTTATGTTTTTTATGATGAATATTCAGAAAAAAATTGACAATTGATAGATATTTCAATTTTGGCGGCGGTCATCTTGGATTTTCCCAAAATATCTTGGCACTATATATCTTATATCGTTCAGTATTACTGATAAGGTGATAAAGTTTTGTTCTAGATATTGATTTATTTGATTATTTTTCCTTATGAATACGTTGTTGTCTTTAATGTTGGGCCAGCATCGCAGACGGTGGACCATAAATAAAACAAAGCTCGGTCAGTGTCGTCATTCGGTAAAACAAATTCCCATTAAACCGACATTTACATTTTTTTTCTAGTTTTGCAATTTAACCCCTAGAGCGCTCAACTATTAGATTATTATTTTCAGCCACTTCGAGTTGTGTTTCGCTACCGCGATCCACAATTGGAAGTCACTCAAAAGGACTTGAATTCGTGAAACGCACGTCACAGATATTTCACTTTTATAATCTGGATACCAAGTGCTGATGATAACACTATTATCGACATCAGGGCTCAAGGGGTTAGTGTTAGAAAAAGATTAAATGATGCTAATCGTTAAAGGGTCGAAAGTCTTAACCCTTTCAGCGCGAGGATCAACTTTTCACGTCAGTATCTGACGTCAAAAGTCGATACCCGCACTGTAAGGGTTGAATATTTATAGTTGTCACAGACCCTCAACCCTTTAACCGCCAAATTATTCAATTGGAATTTTTACCCACTTGAAGCTGTGTCTCGCTGACGCGATCCACAACTTCAAGTGAATGAAAATTATTCAGATTTGGCAAAATGGCTGTCAACTATTTTCAAATTTTACTGATTTCTGTCACATTTTATCTTTAACATGTTTAAAATGTGCTACCTAAGTTTGCTAATAAAAAAAGGAAAAACCGAATATATTCAGGACCGGGCGCTGAAAACGCGCTGTTAACATGGGTATTTGAATGAGGCAGAAAGAGCTCAGACACTCTGATGGTGTGTTTTACTAAGATACCTATGACATTTTTTCTGTAGTTGTCTTAACCTTTTAGCCTCTGTGGTAGTTTTTATCGAAATATCTTGGCGCCGTGAGGTTTAAGTCTTCCAGAACAAGGGGGACTTTAACTGTCATATCTTAGTTGAGAGTCTATCATAGCCTTGATCGACTGAGGTTGACTGTTTTATGACGGGCCGTGGATGGCTGACATAGCCTCTTCAAACACAATTGTCTAGAGAAAGCTGGCACAACGTCGTGGCAATGTCTGCGGCATTGGCCCGGCGTCGCGCCGACACTGGGTCGATATCGCATGTCACAGCGTCACCATTACGCGGTTTCGCCCTCGCACGACTCTGTCCCGCCACTCTCGACTCATCTCGCTCAGTCACGATCAACTCTCGACCCATCAGGTGGGCGTACTAATCTCAGGAACGCACGGTTAAAATAATAATCCATTGAAGTGGTCGCGCCAGTTTCACGTTTTCGTTTCCGTGCGACATTTCGAAACAACCGATCTGAGATTCTAACGATTTATTTGCTGGCTGAGATCAGGATTTATCCACACAAAATTGAAATCGGGATTTAGAATTGTTTGAACCATTTCGTCAACACAAGACTGGTAAATTCATAGAATAATCAAATTTCTGGATTCTGCCGATCTTGAAGCTGTTCAAAGTCACAGCTTCTTAAACAACAGTTTCAGATTTCTGGATATCTTATCAAACAGAAGAGAAGTTGTCGATAAGTGAGTGGTACTTTATATACATTTTGGATTAAAAATTCGACGCCAGTGTAAGCAGCCTAGGCTTTCGTTGTTGTATGAACGTTCTTTTGAAAGACATAACCTCTCTTTTTTATACTGAAAAATAGCACAAAGAAACCCATGTCAACTATATGGAAGACTCACCTATGTTCAGTGCGTAAAATGGCTAATATGGAAGATTAACGTTACTGATTTCCCAATGACCAAGCCCAGTGCTGTTTCATTATCGGGCTAACGTCTGTAACGCTGGCCCGATATTGAAACAAACCTATTCCTATCTGAGATAAATAAAAATTACCTTTTTTATCAACCCTTGAAGTGCTACACACGACCATAGTCGTTTTTAATATGTTTTATTGACAGGTTAAATAACAGTTATTGCCGATATGTGTGTTTATAAACCTCGAGATTTGAAAATGTTTCAAATTAAACAAATTAAACTAATTTTCACTCACCTGAAGTTGTGGGTCGCGGTAGCGAGACACAGCTTCAAGTGGGTGAAAATTTAAATAAGATATCTCAGCGCTTAACGGGTTAGTTACGTAAAAATGACATATTCAATGAAAACTGAAATCGCACTTATTGTGCTGTCTGTCATATTGTGATGTCATATTTTCATTAGAAAAGTCAAGATGCCTTTCAACAATCACCTTGGAATAATAATTTTTACTTTTTTTGATCACCAAGTGGTAGGGGGTAGAATACCATACGTGAGCTGACAGTTTAATATTGGGCTATCCCCTGTAACGTTTTCACCCGCTCAAAGTTGTTTCGCGCTACATTACTCATATTTGCTTAAGTTAAGACCAAGCATTTGCAAATATTGCTGTTAAACGTTGCTCGTTTGATCTCCAATAATTCTGGTGGCTGGCTAATATAAGATGAATTAAAAACGGCTATTGTCGTGTTTAGTTCCTAAAGAGTTAAACTAGCACGAAAAAGATATACTGTGCTGAATCCTATCTAAATTGTCAACCAATTGAAATTGTGTCTCGCTTCCGCGACCCACAACTTCAATTGGTTGAAAATACTTATATTTGTTAACAGCTTACAATAATTACTTACTGAATTATTTTTGTGAAAACCATGGAAAATCAAGTTGTTTTTTTCAATTTGAAATCATCATAAATGTTTTAGTTAGCCCTTTCTCATTCATTTGAATACCTATGTTATGGGTCTATGACCATTTTAAAAAAAATATTTTTTTCAGTGCGGGGACCGTCTTTATACGTCAGAATCGGACGTCTGTAGACGTCAGATTCTGACGTATATAGACGATCCCCGCACTGAAAGAAATAAAAAAAATTAAATGGTCATAGACCCATAACATAGTTAAATGTTAAAATCAAGTTACAAGAGGCAGTATCATGATGTGTAAAATGCTTCCCACGCCAATGACCAGAGATAAAACATATATGAAATACCATGTAAAACAATGGATGAACGATGTTTTAGGCCACCTTTGTACACATATAGGCTAAATTGGGCCAGGATAACTTTCTGAGGATGGTGAGATTAATAAGATGACACTGCCCTCAGAAACAGGTTTCGAAAAGCGAGCCGTGGCTTGTCTGAGGCCGAGTACGCTACCTCTCGTTCACAGAGGCTCCCCACAATATTACATCTTTGCAAGTGAGCGGAGAAGAAACATTTTGTTTCTTTGAAACCTGAAGGCCAGAGTGGGAGTTCGAACCCGCGATCTGGTCTTTCTATGCAGACAGTTTAACCACTGCACCAGGGCCTATGGGAAATACCGCGCTTTGGGATCAACCTAAAGAGTCTAGAACTAGACTCTTTGATCAAACTAATCCGTACAATCTTCTCAACTGTGAACACGATACACTGAACAAATGTTGGTTTGATGTTGGTCCAGCGTCGTAGACGGTGGGCCAACATTAAAACAGCATTGGTTTTTAGTCTGGTGTTTGTTGGAGATGGCCAACAATAGTTCTGTATCCCAGCAAACACGACACATTGAAACATGGTTGGTTCAATGTTGTGCCAGCGTTGCAGACGGTGGGCCAACGTTAAAACAACATTGCTTCAATATGTCGTGTTTGCTGAGATAGGGCTATATGTCAGGAACTAGTAAATAGTATCTTGCCGCATCAGGTCAGACAGTAAGACCACTGGTCTGAGCTTGACAACAGGTGTATGTGTACGAAAAGGAGGGGTGCGAGCAACATGAATAATCATTATGACGTCACCGGTTTACTGTCTGCAGTGTGGAAGGTCACACTCAGGTCAACTTGTCTGGGCTGTCTGAGTTGGCCAGGGAGGAGGGCGGTTGTATACAAATAGCACATATGCGTGATATCCAGGAGTCTGCCGGTAGCAGACAACTGGATAAATGAAGATGAGTAAATAGAGGGATACAACGTTTTGAGACTCCCTGTGCTATCTGTTCGCATGTGACATACAGAACTCGCAGCTCAGCGCGTTAACTACTTCTCTGTGTGCTATCAACCATATTGCATAGCTTTCAAGAATTAAACCTAACCATTCATGTAAAAATGTTGGATTCAATATTACAATGACGATATAATGTCACAATATTGAGAGCTAGATAAAACACTTTCCTCACCTGTGATTGATACAATATGATTAAAGAATAATAAAATAATAAAATCACGTCTTCCATTTTAATACGACGATATTTCTAGCTGACTGATTTTTTGAGTATTTGTCACTATTCATCTGTTATCGTCGATCTTTATTGATTTACAGGCCTATGCACAGGACATATTTTTTTATTGTAAGTGGTGTTGATCTAGAATATACTAGAAACATACTTTCAAAATTGCAATGTGAATGATGCTGAATTGGAGTATATCAATTAAAAAGAACATAGATTAAACACAGAATAAAAAAAAAATCTAAAATAAATAAAGTCAGCTAGTCTGGTTTTGGTGCAGGAAACAATATGATAGACCCCTATGTTATCTTGGCAATGCCTTTTAATTTTATATTAAGTTGTAATTTGTCATTTGTATTATAGAAATATCCAGTGTTTATTATGGCAATACCACGTAACATGATTTGAGTTATGTATGTCATACCATGTGTATTGTCATATGATTTTTAACAAGTTAACAATCTTGTATATACATGTACATATATATCTCTCATTTCTATGACAAATAAGTCTGTAGTGATTTTCTTTCTGTCAATAAAATATCTATCTGTCTGTCTGTCTATGCTGGACTATCAGATAAAAAGTATTCCATAATGGAATGTATTCGAATTATTATTCATGCTTGTCTATTTTTTATATGCAACTTTTTTTTTAATTTAATGTTCTTCGCAAGCCATCTAGCTCCCAAAATTATGATAAGCCCAGCTCCAGGTTATTGAATCGAATTTTTGTACCTAAAAATACAACTTTAACACATTGAATACGCTAATATAGAATACAATAACTGGACACTTTCATCTATACCTGTAATAAATTTGAGTTTATTTTTTAAACAAGTGCTTTGTCCCATGATGTTCTTGTAATATATAATGCAATAATTGAACATTTCCATCTGCACCAGTAATTTATTTGAGTTTAAAGAGACGGCATATGTTGACACAGCAATTTTGAAAAATGAATTTTTATGAAGTTTTAGAGCCTACTGATCTTAACTAAAAATACAAAAAAAATCGTAAAAAAACTCCAAAGCTCTGAAAAAGACTAAACTAGTTTTACTTCCAAGTTGTATACTGTCATGTGAACAGAAGTGTGTGCATTGTACAAAACTTTATACCACAAATACCCACCGCCTCCGATAGTTTGACCCAGGGTACAAGAATGACGCCGCTGTAATTGGTAGCTGAAAGGGAGAGCTTGGGGGGGATTCGCCTGCATCACCGATTCTCTGCAACTGCTGCTTCGTCCAGCGATGTTTGCTATTCATTTAAAGCTGATATTGCTGTCGTAATTGCCAGCTTTAAACAAATGAAAAATACACTCGCAAATCTTAGTTTACCATTGAGACCTTCAGCCACTACACGTCGGTAAATGCTGTCGCAATTCTCGACTTGTAGTGGACGAAAATTGTCAGAATTATATTGCTGAAATAGTTTCTGAAAATTTCTGCTCTAAAACTCTCAGATATAGAGAATAAATTGAGTTTTCAATGGCCTGAGAATAATGCTTTCAGTCATCATGAGGGCTTAAAACAGACAATAATAGCGATTTACGTAAGATCTTCACCTGAGCATATGCTAAATTGCAAAAATATTTTGTGGGTAAAAAAAACAATTCGACCGCGCAGAAAAACGTCGCCAGCACTGAAAAGGTTGAATAAGCTTGGTCGTCCTTATATGTTTATTAAACTAATAACAATATTAATAAAGGACCCCTCTCCGCTCTGATCAAACTGATGGGTCTACGACTAGGATACTTTGTTCTGCGAATCGAGACGACCTAAGTTCTTTAATCTTCATATTAATGCATCTACCACTAATAAAACTCCTCGAGTGAAAATTAAAGTCATCACATTGTAGATTGTCTGAGCTTCAATTTGAGATATTCGGGTATTAAAAAAAAGACATTTTCCTCCACCTTGAGGTGGGAATTGCCACAGCAAGTACGAATTACACCCTTTTTCTCCCAGTGGCTATTTAACTCTTTTACTCCCAGTGGCGATTAAACACTTTTCCTGTTAGAACAGTTTACTCTCGGAAATAAGTCCTGGCTATATATGTACATTCATTATTTCGCTATTTCGCTCTTTCATTTTTCTTCGTTCATCCATTCATTCATTCGTTCGTTCGTTCATTCGTTCGTTCGTTCGTTCGTTCGTTCGTTCGTTCGTTCGTTCGTTCGTTCGTTCGTTCGTTCGTTCGTTGGTTCGTTCGTTCGTTCGTTCGTTCGTTCGTTCGTTCGTTCGTTCGTTCGTTCGTTCGTTCGTTAATTCATTTATCCATTCATTCATTCATTCATTCATTCATTCATTCATTCATTCATTCATTCATTTATTTATTCTTTCATTCATTTATTTATTCATTCATTCATTCATTCATTTATTCTTTCATTTATTCATTCATTCATTCATTCATTCATTCATTCATTCATTCTTTTATTCTTTCATTCATTCATTTATTCATTCATTCATTCATTCATTCAATTTTTCATTCATTCATTCATTTATTTATTTATTCTTTTATTCATTCATTCATTTATTTATTTATTCATTTATTATTTATTTATTTATTTATTTATTTATTTATTTATTTATTTATTTATTTATTTATTTATTTATTTATTTATTTATTTATTTATTTAATTATTTATTTATTTATTTATTTATTTATTTATTTATTTATTTATTTATTTATTTATTTATTTATTTATTTATTTATTTATTTATTTATTTATTTATTTATTTATTTATTTATTTATTTATTTATTTATTTATTTATTTATTTATTTATTTATTTATTTATTTATTTATTTATTTATTTATTTATTTATTTATTTATTTATTTATTTATTTATTTATTTATTTATTTATTTATTTATTTATTTATTTATTCTTTTATTTATTCTTTTATTCATTTATTCATTCATTCATTCATTCATTCATTCATTCATTCATTCATTCATTATTTATTATTGTTTACAGAGTTGCCGGGGTGACCGAGAGAAAATAAATTAAGATGTTGACTAAAGGTGAGAATAAGAATATAATACATTTCATACATATATTAACATACATTAACCCTTGTGTTTCTAGAGCCGTATATATACGCTTACATCTCATTCAGATCTTAAGCCTTACAGTGCGGGGACCGACTTTAGACGTCAGAATCTGACGTCCGTAGACGTCAGATTCTGACATCTAAAGTCGATCCCCACACTGAAAGAATTGAAATATTTATAATGGCCATAGACCCATAACACAGATATTCTAATGAAGGAGAAAGAGCTAACTAAGACATTTATACTGATTTCAAATTAATAAAACCCTTTGGTCTTCATGGTTTGTGTTAAACATTTTAGCGCTGTAATGGTTAACCCTTGTGCTTCTAGAACCATATATAGACGTTTTCAAGCAGCTGTAAAATCACACAAAATGTCATTGAAATTGATCAAATACTTGATAGACGTTTGTTAAATATTTTTATTTGTGATTATGGTCAATTATCACAAATAAACAAAGTTTCCGTCGTTTGAAGATAGAAATTGCGTAATAATTCCAGCTTTATGTGAATGAAAAAAAGGAGCAAACAATTTACCAGCACGGTCTTAAAACAAAACTTAAAGCAGCCCCTTGGGATAACATCAATTTTCGTTTTTAGTTCAGTAATGAAGTAGTGTATCCCCAAGATCATGATTTTATTTTTTTCAAGATTTTTAGATTTTTTAAAATATTTTTTATCAACATTTCTATGAAACCGCTTAAAACCGAAACAAACTTTTTGTACACCTAAACACTTGCTAAAGGACGGTTAAATGTTTCCACATCATTGGGCCATATGTTGATGCCGTCGGCCCAGCGTTGGGCAGACAGTCAGTGTTGCAGGTGTATCACTTCATGTCCTGACTATAAGACACCAATCAGACACCAATTAGCGGCGATTGCTTTTATCTCCCCGTCCAAGACGTGGGAATATGTGGTGTAAAGTACTGTATATTGCTGACTTGTTTTGTTTACATGGCAATATACGACCTGGAAATTTAACTATTTCACTCTTTTTCGGTGCTTTTAAATTGTTTTTTGACTTTTTTGTATTTATAGTTCAGATCAGTAGGCTAGGTCATATAAGTAAAATTTTCAAAATTGACAACATTGAAAATGTCTCATCCCAAGGGGTCCCTTTAAATGTTGATATTTCATTACATCTATACCAGAAAATAAAATTATAACTGAAATTATACAAAATCAACGTGTGCACACCTAATATTTATTGGAATCAATTGGTGCGTGCCTAATTATTTAGCGTGCACCGAATAACATTTGCATCACAAAAACTGATTCTATTGATATGTTTCTCTCCAATTTCAGTTAAAGCGTTCCATAAGCTCTACTGCTGGGTAGAAAATACTATTGTCATTTTCCCAGCAAACACAAAAACATTTGTATAACATTTGTACAATGTTGTGTCCAACGTCGAAGACGTTGGACCCAACACTGTACAAATGTTATACAAATGTTTTGTGTTTGCTGGGTTGCGAGGGAGTTTCTGACATAATAAGCTGAAATATAAAGAAATATTAAGTGGCTATATTACCAATCAAACCCTGTGTTGTGGAATTGTGTTTTCCTATTTTTCACTCATTTCCAGCTGGATATGCTGACGAAATTTCTAGTTTCAAATAAGAAAACCATTTACATTAATAATAAATAAATTTCTCCAAGATTGGTTTAACATGGCACTTAGCCAATATTTCAGGCATGTGACTCATGAACATCCCCACCAGTTACCTGCCTAAGATCTATATCAACCGCTTTCCGAAAAAGGGCCCCACCCATCAGAAACGAGACATTGAATCAACATTGGGTAGATGCTGGGCCAGCGTCAAAGTCAGTGCCTCATCGTTAACCCAACAAGTGATGTTGACAATAATATGGCCTACTCATATTAACTATAACATTTAGATTTCGTATATAGTGCTTATAGAATGTAGCCACGCTGGGGGTTCACGTGTTCACCTATTATCAAAATACTGCGCCAAACTGGATGCGCGCTCGTCATTTGAATTTACCAAACGGGAGCATGATAACTTGTTACTGTCTCAGCCATGACTACGTGTGCACGCTTTAAACAATTTCTCCATTACATTGATATTGATATAGCCATAGATTGACTCAAGAAACTTATATAGTTAACCACTAAAGCACTGAAATATTTGTGTATAAGCCATCGAAACCAAAGGGTTTTTTCAATTTAAAATCATCATAAATGTTTTAGTCAGCTCTTTCGACTTCATTTGTTATGGGTCTACGGACATTATAAATATGCTTAATCTGCGGGGATCGACTTTATATATCAGAATCTGACGTATACAGACGTCAGATTCTGACGCTAAAAGACGGTCATCGCACTGAAAGGGTTAAGGGTTAAGAACTAATTAACCCTTTGGGTGCGGGCGACGCTTTTAAGCGCATTCATACTGTTTTTCCACAACTAAAATTTGACAGAAATTGAACAAATACGCATGTATAAATCTTGAGTAAAGCCCCTATTGTGAAATTTAGCAGGTTTTATTTTTAAGTGAGGAGGTATTTTCCTTTCATTTGAAGTTGGCAATTGCGTGAGCAATGCCAACTTCAAATGAAAGGAAAATGTTAAGTAGTAATGAAGCACTTAAAGAGTTAAGAACATTTATATCATAGATCTACCAGTATTTCGTGATATAAATTGATGTTCAATCAGTAGTCATGAATAAAATCTCAAATTAAAGCACAGGAAACTGTGTTGAATTATATCATATTTCACTCGTTGATTTATTTGCTATATGTCTTGTGATTCCTAACCCTATCAGTGTGCGGACTGCGTCCAAGTACATATTATTGTAATAAAGTTGATCAACACAATATGATTACCAAGCTCAATTGACCTCTTGCGTGCTGGCAACGCTTTTCTCTGCGTCAGAATCTAAAGTCGGTCTCAGCACTTAAATGGTTAAATGCATAGTGATGCATCAACCACACTATATTTATCGCATGGTGGCCTAATTTAACCCTTTAACCGCCAAATTATTCAATTTGAATTTTCCCTCACTTGAAGTTGTATTTTGTGATATAAATTGATGTTCAATCAGTAGGAATTGTAAATGTTTGATCTGAAATCAGGCAAAATTATATGAGTAATTTTAAGCCACTTGAAGTTGTGGGTCGCGTTAGACACTTCAAGTTGGTGAAAATCTAAATATGGAAACTTGGCATGTAGGTCCTTAAGGGTTAAAATTGGTTCTTATCGATGTCTGCTGAACTGCTACTAAATATTCTTAAATTTCTTTTTTCGCTCATCTGCCATTGTGGGCGGGGGCCCTAGGGTGGTGGTTAGCACCGCTGCCTTTCACGCCAGAGTCCGGGGTTCGGTTCCCGGTCTCGGCGGTTTCAAAGAAACAAAAATGTTTCTTCCCCATCCACGTGTGAAAGTCAGTATTGTGGGGAGCCTCCGTGACCGAGAGGTAGCGTGCTCGGCCTCAGACCGCCAGGGCTCGAATTTCGGATCCTGTGTCTGGAGGACAGTGTCATCTCAATCATCTCACCATCCTCAGGAGGTTCTCCTTCTCCAGTTTAGCCTATATGTGCACAAAGGTGGCCTAAAGCCCGATTCATTTCATTTCATCTGCCATTGTGGCAAATACGACCCCGTATTCAATTTGAATTCCCCCCCCCCCCCACTAGAAGTTGTGTCTCGCTGACGCGATCCACAACTTCAAGTGAGAGAAAATTATTCAGATTTGACAAAATGGAAGTCAACTCTATTCAAATCTTGCTGGGTGATGTCACATTTTATCTTTAACATATTTAAAATGTGGTACTTAATGTGCTAATAAAAAATGAAAACTAGAATATATGCGGCACCGGCGGTTAAAGGGTTAATACCTGGTGAACTATCATTCAATATTGATGTAGAGCTGCCAGTCGCATCTGCTTAGGCTACTTCATAAGCCACGCAGAGTAGTACTGCCTTTATAACCCTTAAATTTGATTTTATACTCGCTTCAAGTGCTTATGATTCCAAGGTTATGATTTTCTCTCTGCCCTGTTATGGTTCCAGGTTCACTGTGCGCGCTGGTGATTCTACTCAGCCTCATCTACGCGACATCTGGTGAGTGCTTTCAAACAAATTCACATTAATTTTATTATTGTCGTATAACTGATGGTGAGGACTATTGACTGGATAGTTTAACACTGTTATGAATTTTTTGAATGAAATTAGTTAACATGATTTTTTTAAAGCGATGTCTCGCAACATTTTATAACAATTGACTAGATTCCTTGGCCGCTCATCAAAAGTTAAACAAATCAGCACTACACCAGGTGGCGCCTATGCTGACTAATGGGCTGCCCAGCTCACCAGTTCGGATAAGCGCCACCTGGTGAATAGCTAAATACTAAGCGAGGTGGCTTCAAGTGGGTGGCAAATATAAAAAAAATATATATCGTTATTATTAAATCAGTTCCATGAAACAGTTTCTTCGGAGATGCAAAATGTTGATTTGATGTATCGTGAGGGTTTGGAGGGTTAACCACTAGCCTACATCAGGGCCCCCATCGTAGCTAACTCGTCAAAATATAAAGTTCGTCCCTATTTTGGTACTGGTAACATCTCATTTCATGCTTTGGGAATATCAAAGCTTAAACAACTTGGTGTGGGTGAGTAGTGGGGTGAGGGGGTGGTGCATGGTGATCTATTCTCGCCCATGGACTAATAAGTATATTTGAAAACTTTGCAATAGTTGACCTTACAGTGACCTGTAGCGGACAGAAAATGTCTTTCGGGGGGTTTCAAAATGTTATTTATATTTTGCAAATTTGATGATATTTCCTGAACAATTTTGATCATTTTGATGTAATCCCGACTAGTAAGATATGTGTTTAAAAAAGATAAAAATAAATGAGATCTAGGGGTCATGACCTCTGGGGGTCGAAAAATTCCTTAAGGTGACCAAAAAAATGACACCCTATGTTTTTGAATCAGCATACAATTCTGAGCAAGAAAAACGTAGGTGACAGAAATTAACATGAAATTCCCACGGAATTACATATGACCCTACACTACCAGATATGTGTTGTGTCCTAACTTGAGGCTAGGCTATTCTGACTATTTTAGTTTGAAAAGATTTGTTTGGACACACAATAACATACAATGTTTTAGATTATTATATTTACTGTCGATTTTAGATGCCAGTTCAACGACAGTAGCAGAAACAACACCAGTAACAGGTTTGTAAAATTTATTATTTCATGTATAATCCTTACATGAAACAGCTCAAAAGAGTCACAAAGGGTGGACATGGATTTGTACAAAATTGTATAGCATTCTCACCTACGCTATTAAACTCAACTTTTACACCATTTACCGACTCAGACTCAGACTCTTTTATTTGTCATACATGTACGTAATAGAATATATAAAATAATGAGAAGAAAAATCATGAAAAAATATAAACAAATGTATGACAGTAGACATTCACTAAGATTTAGGGATCGCTAGCGCGATGGCCACCTAAACACAATTAAATTAATCATCCTGAAGTCTGTACAGATTTTGTTTTGTATCAATTACTTATTTTTAATAAAAAGGGCCTACGTCAATAGGAAAAAAACATTCTGTCATAATGAATTTCATATCATAATAAAATATAACATTTTGTTTATATGCATACATGCATCTATGCACATATATGCGCAGGCATGTATTAGTGTGTACATAAACAAATACACGCCCTCACACACATACATACATTATAAAGTCCCCCCCCCCCCCCGGAGCAAGAAGGTGCCAAACTGCCACTTTACAACGTGGCAGTGGCAGCTTAGCACCCTCCAACACCAAGGGGACGAAACATATACATACATATATGAACATGCACATACATACATATACACACGCATATATACCCGCATACATATAATCACATGTACATATATGCGTACATATAACACAATGATTATAACAAGTATCTGAACAAACATAACATCTAGGTATGTTGCACTCAACTACATACCTGTCAATAAAAAGACGTTGCAATATAATATCAGACTTGGCAGGCTATGTGTATACAGTTTACATTTAATATTAGATTGACAATTATTTATTGTCGAAGCTATAGTATATTGGACACAATTTTTAACGAAATCATGCCGAACTCTAATCTTGCGTAAATACAATTTCTTGTTCCATAACGATGAACATTTTCCTGAAATACTAATGATTGAAAATAAAAAGGTAATTGCCTATGATATATTTAAAATATAATTTTATTTTATTTATTATAAATATATCTTTTAAGAATACTAATAGCTTTAAACAGTGGATCACTATGTGCAAACAACTTCCTAACAATAATTTATCTTAAATATTTTTTGTGAAGAAGCATAATTCTACCTGACTGTTATGCCCATGCTAAGATACAATAATTTATATTAGTTAGGATTAGAGTATTATAAAACACAACCAAATTATAAAAAAGGGCTGACATGTCTTAACCTTTTCATGATACCAAATATGTTTTAGAAATTCTAATACTTATAAAATCAATATTATTTTTCCAGTTTAAATTTTCATTAATGTTTAAACCAAGAAATGAAAAGTTATCAACAACTTCTATGATGTTTTCATCAATCTTATGTTCCGGAATTTCTAATGTTTTTGTGGTTGTCGAAATACCATACATTTAGATTTGTTCACATTTATAGACCATTTATTTAGCTTTAACCATATTATAGTTTTTTAAAGCAGCCCCTTGGGATGACATCAATTTTCGTTTTTACTTCCGCATTTAAGTAGTGTATCCCACGGATCATGTTTTTATTTTTTTCAGAATTTTCATATTTTTACAAATATTTTTAATCAACATTTCTATGAAGCCAGAAGTAACCCAAACAAACTATTTGTATACCTGAAGGACAATTTATTGTTTTCACAGCATTGGGCCACATGCTGATGGCATCGGCCCAGCGTTGAGTAGACAATCAGTGCTGCAGGTGTGTCCTCCCGTGTCCTGACTATGAGACACCAATTAGCGGCGACTGCTCTGATCTTACCGTCTGATGCGTGGGAATATGTGATGGAAAGTGCTTAATATTGCTGACTTGTTTTGTTTACATGGCAATATACGACCTGGAAATACAATTATTTCGCTCTTTTTCGGTGCTTTAAAATTGTTTTTCGACTTTTTCGTATTTTTAGCTAAGATCAGTAGGCTATATAGCTTTATATAAATTAAATTTTCAAAATTGACAACATTGAAAATGTCTCATCCCCAGGGGGCCCTTTAATTTAAGATTAATTATAGTTTCATCATACACATCTAAATTAACAATTAGTGTTGTATTATCAGCAAATGAAACAAAAAATAATGTATCACTGCATTTTACCAAATCATTCACATGTATTAGAAATAACATTGGACCGAGTATTTATCCCTGTGGAACCCCCGTTTTCATTCCCAAGAAATTAGATGAAAACGATGTGGGATCAACACTCGCTGCTGTCGGTATTAAAATCCAAATACAATACTCATTGATTCATAGAAAATTATCGTCCGCAAACTATCACTGTAGGCATACTTTAACCTTTTCACTACCATACATGACGGAAATTTCCGTCGTCATTCGTCAATGAACGTAACCATAAAATGACACAAATTTTCGTCAAATATATACTACATTTATGTATTTTTCGTCATTTGAAGCTGGAAATTGCGTTAGCAATTCCAGCTTCAAATGACGAAAAATAGAACTCCTAAACCAGTATATCTGGATCCTGGCATGCACCCCGGCCTGGAAGTCAAAGGGTTAAAATCCAAATACAATATTCTCATTGATTCATAGAAAATTGTCGTCGTAAACTATCACTGTAAGCATACTTTAAATCCACTGTGACGATTATCAGCTTTTGACTTGTAGTGGAAGAAAATAACTTCAAGTGGGTGGCAAATATAAAAAAAATATATATCGTTATTATTAAATCAGTTCCATGAAACAGTTTCTTCGGAGATGCAAAATGATGATTTGATGTATCGTGAGGGTTTGGAGGGTTAACCACTAGCCTACATCAGGGCCCCCATCGTAGCTAACTGGTCAAAATATATAAGTTCGTCCCTATTTTGGTACTGGTAACATCTCATTTCATGCTTTGAGAATATCAAAGCTTAAGCAACTTGGTGTGGGTGAGTAGTTGGGGGAGGGGGTGGTGCATGGTGATCTATTCTCGCCCATGGACTAATAAGTATATTTGAAAACTTTGCAATAGTTGACCTTACAGTGACCTGTAGCGGACAGAAAATGTCTTTCGGGGGGTTTCAAAATGTTATTTATATTTTGCAAATTTGATGATATTTCCTAAACAATTTTGATCATTTTTATGTAATCCACGACTAGTAAGATATGTGTTTAAAAAAGATAAAAATAAATGAGATCTAGGGGTCATGACCTCTAGGGGTCGAAAAATTCCTTAAGGTGACTTAAAAAAATGACACCCTATGTTTTTTAATCAGCATACAATTCTGAACAAGAAAAACGTAGGTGACAGGAATTAACATGAGATTCCCACGGAATTACATATGACCCTACACTACCAGATATGTGTTGTGTCCTAACTTGAGGCTAAGCTATTCTGACTAATTTAGTTTAAAAAGATTTGCTTGAACACACAATAACATACAATGTTTTAGATTATTATATTTGCTGTCGATTTTAGATGCCAGTTCAACGACAGTAGCAGAAACAACACCAGAAACAGGTTTGTAAAATTTATTATTTCATGTATAATCCTTACATGAAACAGCTCAAAAGAGTCACAAAGGGTGAACATGGATTTGTACAAAACTGTATAGCATTCTCACCTACGCTATTAAACTCAACTTTCACACCATTTCCCGACTCAGACTCAGACTCTTTTATTTGTTATACATGTACGTAATAGAATATATAAAATAATGAGAAGAAAAATCATGAAAAAATATAAACAAATGTATGACAGGAGACATTCACTAAGATCTAGGGATCGCTAGCGCGAAGGCCACCTAAACACAATTAAATTAACCATCCTGAAGTCTGTACAGATTTTGTTTTGTATCAATTACTTATTTTTAATAAAAAGGGCCTACGTTAATAGGAAAACAACGACTGTCACATTCTGTCATAATGAATTTCATATCATATTAAAATATAACATTTTGTTTATATGCATACATGCATCTATGCACATATATGCGCAGGCATGTATTAGTGTGTACATAAACAAATACACGCCCTCACACACATACATACATTATAAAGTCCCCCCCCCCCGGAGCAAGAAGGTGCCAAACTGCCACTTTACAAAGTGGCAGTGGCAGCTTAGCACCCTCCAACACCAAGGGGACGAAACATATACATACATATATGAACATGCACATACATACATATACACACGCATATATACCCACATACATATAATCACATGTACATATATGCGTACATATAACACAATGATTATAACAAGTATCTGAACAAACATAACATCTAGGTATGTTGCACTCAACTACATACCTGTCAATAAAAAGACGTTGCAATATAATATCAGACTTGGCAGGCTATATGTATACAGTTTACATTTAATATTAGATTGACAATTATTTATTGTCGAAGCTATAGTATATTGGACACAATTTTTAACGAAATCATGCCGAACTCTAATCTTGCATAAATACAATTTCTTGTTCCATAACGATGAACATTTTCCTGAAATACCAATGATTGAAAATAAAAAGGTAATTGGCTATGATATATTTAAAATATAATTTTATTTTATTTATTATAAATATATCTTTTAAGAATACTAATAGCTTTAAACAGTGGATCACTATGTGCAAACAACTTGCTACCAATAATTTATCTTTAATATTTTTTGTGAAGAAGCATAATTCTACCTGACTGTTATCCCCATGCTAAGATACAATAATTTACATTAGTTAGTATTAGAGTATTATGAAACACAACCAAATTATAAAAAAGGGATGACATGTCTCAACCTTTTCATGTTGTTTTAGAAATTCTAATACTTATAAAATCAATATTATTTTTCCAGTTTAAATTTTCATTAATGTTTAAACCAAGAAATGAAAAGTTATCACCAGCTTCTATGATGTTTTCATCAATCTTATGTTCCGGAATTTCTAATGTTTTTGTGGTTGTCGAAATACCATACATTTAGATTTGTTCACATTTATAGACCATTTATTTAGCTTTAACCATATTATAGTTTTTTATTTCAAGATTAATTATAGTTTCATCATACACATCTAAATTAACAATTAGTGTTGTATTATCAGCATATGAAATAAAAAATAATGTATCACTGCATTTTACCAAATCATTCACATGTATTAGAAATAACATTGAACCGAGTATTTATCCCTGTGGAATACCCGTTCATTTCCAACAAATTAGATGAAAACGATGTGGATCAAGACTCGCTGCTGTCGGTATTAAAATCCAAATACAATACTCATTGATTCATAGAAAATGTCGTCCGCAAACTATCACTGTAGGCATACTTTAACCTTTTCACTACCATACATGACGGAAATTTCCGTCGTCATTCGTCAATGAACGTAACCATAAAATGACACAAATTTTCGTCAAATATATACTACATTTATGTATTTTTCGTCATTTGAAGCAGGAAATTGCGTTAGCAATTCCAGCTTCAAATGACGAAAAATAGAACTCCTACACCAGTATATCTGGATCCTGGCATGCACTCCGGCCTGGAAGTCAAAGGGTTAAATCCACTGTGACGATTATCAGCTTTTGTTCATATAATTAAATGTATTTTTGACTACATTGTGATTGACGGCAACAAATGTATGTATTTCTATAAAGCGGAAGGAATGTACAGTTTTTAATTGATGGTTTTTTAAAATCATAGCAAACACTAACTCTGTGGCAACGGATGAACCCGACGATGGTGAGTGAAAATATGAAGTATTGTGTAGACAGTGCACCTTATATTTCAATTAAACTTTCAAATAGTGCTTTCTATATTTTGAAAATACATATATATTTCTTATTAATACCGCTTATAACTCTAATATTAAACCTTCATCTAACAGTTAATTTTGGCGGTTGTTTGATTCACCGTGAGGATTCACACATCAATGTGAATCAAAGTTACTTTAAAATTTCTCACCATGAATCAAAGTTACCCTATTTATAATAATATTCGAGTGTAAAAAAAAAGTTGTTTTTTTCATTCGTTTTGTACGTGTTATCATTTTCTATCAAATTATCAAGTTAAAAAAAAAGGCCCATGCCACATGTATGTCACTAGCAGAGTGAATATGTCATTGTAGGCCTTACTACTAACTTCATGTTAAATGCTTCTTATATACAAATATTAAAGTGATATGCTTACCAACATCTTACTAACATCACAAAATTGATTGTTCCTCGTTAATCAAACAAAATTAAAGTGTGAGTATGTTTTTTTACAACTTAAACATCAAAACTTTAAAACTACTTTTTTGAATCTCATTTATTTTACTAATTGCATCACAAACTTTAAAACTGCTTAATAATAAAATATTGTTGGATATGATACATCTGGCTAGCACCACCGAATTAAATTCTGTATTTAACTCAAATATTATAGTTCACATGCTATTTTATTACCATCATGAACTTGAAGGTTTCTATCATTGAGATATTATTTTGAATCTAGTATTACCACTGTGATGCTTAAGAATCAAATAATTTATTGACGTTAATATACTGTATCACCTACAACAAATATTATTATGCTTGCTCAACACAACAATTCCTCCTATCATGTCTAGTGTAAAAATAAATAATATTTTACTAACATATTTGACTTGAAATGCTGCTTACAAAATAATATCAAAATGACTATTCTATCTTACTAATGTTTCATAGACCTTTCTTCAGAATAAACATGATTAAAGCGCTGAACTTTTTTATAACATAGAATATTTATCTGCCTATATACGGGTCTCTCACAGCTAAATGGATATTAGTACACTATGTAATAATTCTGAACCTGATATAAATTTTCAACTTACACATTCTTAGGCATGATTCTTACATTTGGTATAACACTTTTAACTAATGTTGTTTTGATGTTGGGTCAGCGTTGTAGACGATTGGCCAACAGCAAAACAACATTGGCTAAATGTACTATGTTTGATAGGTATGTGTTGTTTTCGAATCCAGCTTGAAACATGGTGTGCATTGTGTGCACCCAATAACATACACAGTGTCTTAGATTAATAAATATGCTTGTGATTTCAGGTGATAATTCAACGACAATAGAACCAACAGTAACAGGTATTTACATTTTATTATCTGAAATATATTGTGCTCTCACAAACAACAAGTGTGTATACTACAATATCGTGCAGCACTAACTGGGATTTGCAAGTCATTGAAAATGGCTAGGATTAGTTTTAGTACGGTTGGGAAAAACCAAAGCCTTTATTGTCTCAAGAGAACCAAGATCATTTGTATAAGTTCTATTGTTAGGTTACATAATGCTGCAGCCATACAGACCTTGTAACTAAATCGGGCTTCAAATGGACAGACGAAGGCATACTAATTTTTAGTTGAGATGTTATCTCATACCTAGAAAGTGAGGCAGTGATACCTTGTTTTATTAAGGATAATTTGGATATGAACGGAGCTACTGAATATATTACCTCAAGCTGTTTTTAGGTAGGTACTGTTTCTTATTCATATGTGGTGAAACCAAATTCTAGCATGGTTTGATAAAGAGTGTTAATCAGAAAAGAAAATACTTTGGTGACAATATCATAAAAATACATTCCATGATGAAGATAAATGTCTGTACCTAAATACGCGACGTGATTATAAACATGAGCTAAAGGTTAAAAATAAATCACATATTTCTACTGTGTCTGAAAAAAATAATTCTAGTCTGTGTGATTCAACTGACTTTTGGATATTATTACGTGGAATGAAAGGGACTTAAAGATCTCGCTTGTGTAACATAAGTATTAACAAACGGCTCAATCATCTTTATGTCTGCTTTGTTTGAAACAAATTTAGAAAATGCAAGGGATGATATCGAAATACAAATCCTTGCTTAAACGTTACAGTACACAACATAATAACACCACAGACAGAAGAGC
Organism: Flabesymbios commensalis; assembly: GCA_964017125.1. Classification (NCBI taxonomy): domain Eukaryota; kingdom Metazoa; phylum Annelida; class Polychaeta; order Terebellida; family Flabelligeridae; genus Flabesymbios; species Flabesymbios commensalis. The sequence goes on along the minus strand of OZ024914.1, from coordinate 73,029,617 downwards.
ATGGGCTTAGCTCTCCCATCACAGAACAAGAGTATAAATCAAAGTATAAATCATTTGAAGAATACTGAAGCTGCTGGTGCACAGTTTGTTGTGAGTTAAATGTTTACAGCAAACAGTTTAATCCCGTACATTCATTGTCTGTTTAATGCAATTTTTATACTGGGGTATAATTCCTACACTGTTGTCAAGATTTACCATACTACCAATCAATAACTAGAGGGATATTGTGACTTTTGAAGTAACAATAATGTTTGGACTTCTTTTTTTTAGTTTTTTTGGCGGCTTTTTTGAATTTTGCTGGGTTATTTTCATAGGACAAATGGACTAAAATTTTGCATGTGGGTTTTTTGGCAGCCATTTTGAATTGTAATCGTAGGCTTCAGACTTCGGAATTCGAACTTCAGACCTCAAATTTTCGAGATCAGAAGTCCCCACTGAGCTTTTGTATTTTTAAATAGATATATATCTGTTTGTCAACAAAGCACATTCCAGTAAACACATTGACCTGACTCTCTGTTGGTTTAATGCTGTATCACTGTCTGCGAAACAGGTCCAATATAAAAAAAACATTGGGTCAACGTTTTGTGTTTGATAGAATTACAACTGTTAGTTCAATCTTAAAATGTAGCATTTTAAAGGCTTCTACTGTCAAAATCAAACACCCAATATTGACTCTGGCCCCGTATTGAAACATTATTGGATATATATATGTTAAATAATAAATGTAGATGGTGCTGAAATGGTGCAAGTCGGTTGTTGTGTTGCCTATTACAAAGGGCCCCTATTGACTGGTCAAGACTCATTCATGAGGCTTCACCCAACATGTACATCACTGAACAAACATCGATCCACACATAGTGATCCAGAAAATCCTGAATAAATTCGAAAGAACAACTGGGCGTTATTAAAAAAGTCAATAAACCTCAATACCTAAGGATCATTGTGCCAAGGTTTGGAGTCGATTGGATGAAAATTCAGGGAGAAATAGCACATCATAAGCACCCCACATGTACATCATTGACCCGACATCAATTAACACATAGTGATCCAGAAAATCCTGAATCAATCCGGATGAACAACTGGAATAAAGTAACTATAGCATGGAGCTTGGCTATCTGAGAAACATTGTATTCATACTACAAGTTGATTGCATGAAAACCCCGGACTTAGGGGAGAAATAGCACTCCGACTAAAAAACTAAAAACGAGAAAACGAGAAAGAACCAAAACAAACTCAATATGTTTGGACTAAATGGCCCAAACAAAATAAAGGTAATATGAACGTCACTGGAAATTACAGACGTATATCAGTAACAAAAAAACTCATATGTTAAATATATGATTACAGAAATAGGCTTATGAATTAAACTGATATCAGAAAAGCAAACAGGTTTCCATAGAGCATGCCTTTAATTAAAGCTTATACAAACAATGTGTAGTGTACGTGGCTTTAATTGATTACAGAAAAGCTTTCGATTCTGTTAACAAAAGTGTTTTATGGAAGATCTTGGTATAATCAGAAAAAATGTTCGTCATCCGTCGAACTATTTAAACCGTTGTAATGTTCGCTGTGATAAGGATTGTTTGCAATGTTTCAGCGGACTCAAGCAAAGGTGTATATGAAGTCCATTGCTATTTTCACTCCTTAGTCAAGTACTTGCAAATGAAGTACGCATGTATGAGGGGTGGCCATGACCTAAAATCTCAGCTAGATGTGTCAGAATTACTAATTTTATTGTTTGCAGAGGATATAATTCTCATTTCTTATACCGTCCAGGGGCCTTAGCGGAAAATCAATATATTGTTTTAAATTTAAGGGGTATTAACAGAGTACACTGGGAAATTCAACGCAGTGGCAACTTGGCTGCACACAAAAAGTGGTTTATACGTAATATACCTTTAAAAGTATATGTGGAATATACGTATCTAGCTATTGTGTTTTCTACAAGGCTAAGTCACACCTGTGCCCCAAAACTAGGGTCTAACGAGACATGATTTTTTTCTAACAGTTGAGATGTTCTACTATTCAATGTAATTATGTCGACTATGTATGGGACCCGGAGAAGATTAAATTCACATTTTCTTACAAATATGCGCTGTTTACAATGACTTACGTACCATGCATTTACACCCATTTGATGACCCGCCAAATAATCACTTTTAACAGTTGTCTCAGTTTTAACAGTAATGAATTGCCATATATACAGAATGTAAGCCTCTTATTGGACCATGCCTTCAAACATCGAAATAATTATATAAATATGTTCAATGATGTCATGTGAGCGTGTATGTATTGAATCTTCTTCACCAGGAATACTAGTATTTAAATTCACATTACATTTACTGATGTATTCACATGTGTCATTATATTCATTATTTTATTTGTATTTTATATATTTTTCTTTTATTGTGTAGGCCTATATTACTCCAAACATTTACTCAATACTGTATTATTTTCAATGAGCCATAGGCCTATCAATAAAAAATGAATAAATATTTCAATCAATTAATCAATCAATCAAACTTTCAAGCAGCTGTGTCGTTATGCTTCACTGAACCATAATATTTACATTACGGCGGTTCCCACTCCTCTGGACGTTGATCATGCTACGCATGCAGAGCATTGTATTGTGCGCCCACATTGTTTACTCAGCGAATCCTGTGGACACACCTATTGTACTTGAAGCGTTTCAAAGCACGACTTAGGTCCTGCTCCATCGTTTTGCGTCAATTTAAAAAGCCTTAACAAGGTTAGCGAGACACAAAGCGAGTGACAAATTAAATCAGATCGCTTGAAGGATAAATGGTAAGATGTATTTTGACTACATTGTGATTGACGGCAACAAATGTATGTATTTCTATAAAGTTGAAGGAATGGGTACGATTTAATTGATGTTTGTTAGATACCATAGAAAGTACCAGTTCCATGGCAACAAATAAGACGGTGGATGAAGATGGTGAGTAAACTATTTTTGTAGACTGTGCTCCTTATATGTCAGTTACATTTCTAGATGGTGCTGTCTGTGATTCGCAAATTAATATTTCTTTCTAACACCTTACATATGGCAGCCGCTCATAACTCTAATATTACCCCTAAATCTCTGATATATTCAATTTATATTTTCAGCCACTTGAAGCCGTGTCTCGCTACCGCGACATGCAGCTTCAAGTGGCTGAAAATGTATGTAATTTGTAAAATTTAGGTTACAGTATATATCACTGTTACGAAATTTAGGACAAATTATATTTTAACAACTGGTTATCAAGTGCTAATAAAAACACAAAATGGCTACTGTAGTCGACATCAGTGCTGTAGAGGTTAAAGTATCCCAGGATTTTAAAGTTTCTTGACTGACTGTGAGATGCTGAAATTGCTACCGAATACCCACCTCTCAGTGAGTCGAAGGTCACCAATTTGCGTATAATATCAGTGTAATATATACTCAAATCTTTTTTTTTTTCATTGAAATTAGTCCTTTTGAAAATATGGCCCATGATCCATACGCATGATGCATACGCATGTCGCATACGCATGACGATTACGCATGGCACATGCACATGACGCATACACATGACGCATACTCATGATGAATACCCATGATGCATACGCATGACGCTTGACGTAGACTCATGTTGCAGACGTTTGATGCAGACGCTTGACGTATACGCATTATGCGCGAAGCATACGCACGACTCATACACACGGCACATACGCACGATACATACGCTTGACGCAGAAGCAGACGCATGCCACATACGTTCATTTCTAGCCAGAGAAGAATTAGAGTTAATCTGTCATATTAGTCCTTACTTCTAACTTAATATTGAATGCTTCTTACTATTCAAATATTAAAGTGATATGCTTACTAACATCTAATACTAACATCTCAATCTTGACTTTTGCTCATACATCAAACTAGCAATAAAATGTACAAATATTCTCATATAGGCCTGCTAACATCATAAACTTGAAAACTGCTTATAGATGATATATTATTTTAAATCTCATTTTTCTTACTGAAAGCATCGTAAACTTGCATACTGCTCATTATTCAAATATTGTTGAATAATCTACATCACTATGCAACCCAGTGCTGGTCTAATGCTTGCCCACCGTCTACAACGCTGGGCCAACATTAGACCAACATTGGGTAAGTGAATACTCCAATATTCAAGTGTATATGCTATTTTACTAACATCATACAGTTGAATGCTGCTATAATTAAAATATTATTATGAATCTTTCATCCTAACACCTTAACCGCCGCAATCACTACTATTGTCATTTTTTATCCGCTTTATTAGCCGATTAAATCACAGTTATAGGGAACGAAATGTGTGCTTTAATCTTACTAACACCTTCGACTTAAATGCTGCTCACAATTCAAATATCGATGTGCTGTCTTACTAACTTCATAAAGTATCGTAATGCTATCTCACTAACCTCATTAAGTATCGAAATGCTATCTTACTAACTTCATAAAGTATCAAGCTGTTATATTACTCAGATGATACAGTATCAAAATGCTATCTTATTCTCTTCATAGAGTATCAAAATGCTATCTTACTAATGTCATAAAGTATCATAATCATATCTTACTTTCTTCAAAAAGTATCAAAAATCCTATCTCATTCTCTTCATAAAGTGTCAAAATGCTATCTTACATTATATCATGAAGTATCAAAATGTTACATTACTCATATGACAAAGTATCAAAATGTTATCTTACTAACCTCATTAAGTATCAAAATGCTATCTTCTTAACTTCATAAAGTATCAAATTGTTATATTACTCATGTGATAAAGTATCAACATGCTATCTTACTCTCTTCATAAGGTAACAAAATGCTTTCTTACATTATATCATAAATCAAAATGTTACCTTACTAACTTCAAAAAGTATAAAAATGGTATATAACTCTTATGATAAAGTATCAAAATGTTTTCTTACTAACTTCATAAAGTAATAAAATGTTATCTTACTAACTTCATAAAGTATCAAAATGCTATCTTACTCTCTTCATAAAGTATCAAAATGCTATCTTACATTATATCATAAATCAAAATGTTACTTTACTAACTTCATAAAGTATCAAAATGTTATATAACTCTTATGATAAAGTATCAAATTTTTTCCTTACTAACTTCATAAAGTATCAAAATTTTATCTTACTAACCTCATAAAATATCAAAATGCTATTTTGCTACCTTCATAAAGTATCAAAATCTTAAATTACTCTTATGATAAAGTATCAAAATGTTCTCTTACTAACTTCATAAAGTATCAAAATGTTATATTACTCATATGATAAAGTATCAAAATGTTATCTTACTAACCTCATAAAGTATCAAAATGCTATTTTACTCACTTCATAAAGTATCAAAATGTTATCTTACTAACCTCATAAAATATCAAAATGCTATCTTGCTACCTTCATAAAGTATCAAAATCTTAAATTACTCTTATGATAAAGTATCAAAATGCTATCTTGCTACCTTCATAAAGTATTAAAATCTTAAATTACTCTTATGATAAAGTATCAAAATGTTATCTTACTAACCTCATAAAGTATCAAAATGCTATTTTACTCACTTCATAAAGTATCGACATGTTATCTTACTTACTTTATGAGGTATCAAAATGCTATCTTACTCACTTCATAAAGTATCAAAATGTTATCTTACTCGCTACATATATTATCAAAATGTTACATTACTCTTATGATAAAGTATCAAAATATTATCTTACTAAACTCATAAAGTACCAAAATGCTATCTTACTAACTTTATAAAGTATCAAATTCTTATCTTACTAACTTCTTAAGGTATCAAAATGATATATTACTCTTGTGATGAAGTATCAAAGTGCTATCTTACTAACTTCATACAGTATCAAAATGCTATTTTACTAACTTCATAAGGTATCGAAATGTTATATTACTCATATGATAAAGTATCAAAATGCTATCTTACTAACCTCATAAAGTAGCAAACTGTTATATTACTCATATGATAAAGTATCAAAATGCTATCTTACTCTCTTCATAAGGTATTAAAATGCTATCTTACATTATATCATAAATCAAAATGTTACATTACTAACTTCAAAAAGTATAAAAATGGTATATAACTCTTATGATAAAGTATAAAAATGTTTTCTTACTAACTCTTACAAACCATCAATTAGATGATCTGTATTAGTTTAGTCATATCTGGGTGGAACTTTGCGGATTATTGATGCACGAGATATCTAGATTATTATGAGCAAGCATGCCAAACTGGCATCTTTGAGTATTTTTAATTATCACTGAAAATTTAAAATGGCTGCCGTCAACTCAAGAAAAATCGATGTGTTAACTGGTCATGTTAGGGTCTGGGTTAGAAATTTGGGTGTCAGAGCTGAGAAATGGTCTGAGTATCCATAGATGGCCATATATCGCTCTACTAGCAAAATTCCCCCATGAATCCCATGTCGCATTTAGCCGGAAAAGGTAAAAATCCAAGATGGCCGCCACCGGACATTGTGAAAAAAATAGACTTTCGACTAATAATCCGATAATCAAGTGTGATGTCATTTCCGACTAATTTTGGGCCGTGGAACCTATTTCTGAACCTCGGATTGCGGTTATAGTTAAATATTGTTTAAAATCAATTTCCCTATTGTTCCTGAGAACCATAGGAAAAACACAACTTCTTCATAAGTTTTCCAATACTTATATCAGGTACCTGCGATATGCTATGTCTGACTATGTTATTTGTGGCTAACTTTGCGACGCAGAATCTATTTTTGAAATCAATACTGTCTTTCTAAGACTCAATGGCCTTCGAACGCTGATTATGTGACATTCAAACACCATATCAAAGTATAAAATGATCTGTAGTTATCATATTGAATATTCACCTTCACATAAGTGGTCCAATAGTTAGGTGTGATTTGTCATTTCTGACTAGCTTTGTGCGCAGAATCCGTTACTGATATTAATAATGTTATTCTAGGCAAAAGTGACCGTGAAAACCTTATTCTCTGACATTCAACCTCCGTAACTAAGAAGGCCAGAAATGACCAACAGTGGTCATAAGGAAAATACAACTTTTCATAAATTAATCCAATAGTTACATCTGATATGTTCTTCATTACTAACTTACTAACTTTGTGGTTTTTAATCTACTTCTGGCAACAATATTGCCATTTAAGCATCAGTTATATATTCAAATTAGCTGCCAGGTGTCATTTTGGAGAAATATGGCTATTGTGAATCTTTTTGTGGACATACACGTAGATTTACAGTCTTCAATATCTTTCAAATACATAATAGACATAGATAAAATTCAAGAGAATGGAACTAAAATATTAAACAATCGATTCTTTTATAGTTTTATAACTGGGGAATGCAATACCAATAGTATTTTGCTTACTAGATGACCTGTCGCTCACAATATGTGGTGTTGAGTTGCAACGCTGGGACATAATTAAACCAAGATTGATGCAACTCATGAATAGTATTTTGCAGAGCGCTTTCAGTCAGTTAATTAAAATTTAAATGCTCTTTCGTTAACATTTGGGTCAAGACTTGTGCTTGTTAAAAAAAATTGAAGTTGAAGTTCCATTCTTGTAGTATAATAGACGAGAAGCAGTCGATGTGAGGGCAGCATATGCAATTGAAAACAAGCTCAGCAGAAACAAATCTTCCAGATTACACGTAACAAATAATAATAAAAATTCCCATTGATAAATGGTTACATGAGAAACAGCATTCTTCACGCCCACATATTTAGTACACGTATAAGGCAGTATTCATCCACTATTTGGGTACTGAGATGGTTGTTAGTGGTAGGAATGTTTGACCCCATTGGCAACTCACAAGGGAGTCGTTACGTCTGTTGCATGCTGTGTGACATGGTACATAATTAACTAGTCTACAATAACTATCCAAGAAAAGCTGAACCTCCACGAGTCCGGCCATGCAATTTGGGTCGATTACCAGTACGTATCAGGAAACCTTTCATTTAAGTGATAGCATATATCTTTAACTCTTTAAGTGCTTCATTACTACTTAGCATTTTCCTTTCATTTCATTTCATTTGAAGTTGGCATTGCTCACGCAATTGCCAACTTCAAATGAAAGGAAAATACCTCCTCACTTAAAAATTAAACCTGCTAAATTTCACAATGGGGGCTTTACTCAAGATTTATACATGCATATTTGTTCAATTTCTGTCAAATTTTAGTTGTGGAAAAACGGTATGAATGCGCTTAAAAGCGTCGCCCGCACTCAAAGGGTTAATAAATACCAGTGCGGTTTTAAAAAGGTAAAAGCACAGAAGATCAGACACTTTTAGTTAGATACGTCCGTCAAGGTTTGCAAAAAATCAGCACACAGTTTCATATATGATCGTTATTGTAGACTAGTTGATTATGTAATGTGAGGTTAAAGAATGGGTTTGACGAACACAAATTAGTCAGAAATGGCATATCACACCTGACTATCGGATTATTAGTTAAAAAAAATAATGTCTGCTGGTGGCATCTAAGATTTTTTGCCAAACGTGATATAGGATTCATGGGGAATTTTTAAATGACTAGTCTATTTTGATTTTTCACTAGTTCACAGCGGCCATTTTGAATTTCCGGTGATAATTCAAAATGTTCATATCGTTCAGACAAATCATGCATACTTCGCAAAAAAGTGTGTGTAATACCAACATGCAAGGTTCAACGCTCGGCGACCTGACTATAAACACTTTTTTTAAATAATTAGATTTTATATCCGCCTCATAATCCACGTATGTCTCATTAGCATAAAAAAGGGGTTAACTGCATTTAAACAACACATTTTTTTGTTTATTCTATGTATAATAATGCCATAAATGCAAACACAAATCATGGTTTAAAATGTTGTTTTTTCATTAGATTTCACAACCGCTCCTACGGCACATGCCACAAACACATCACCCGTTACAACACCAACAGAACCTGTGACAATGGCAGCATCATCCGTGACAACGTCAGAACAATCTGTGACAACGTCAGAACAACCCGCTACAACGTCAGAACAACCCGCTACAACGACAGAACAACCCACAACAATGACAGAACAACCCGTGACAACGACAGAACAACCCGTGACAACGTCAGAACAACCCGCTACAACGTCAGAACAACCCGCTACAACGTCAGAACAACCCGCTACAACGACAGAACAACCCACGACAATGACAGAACAACCCGCTACAACGTCAGAACAACCCGCTACAACGACAGAACAACCCACGACAATTACAGAACAACCCGTGACAACGACAGAACAACCCGTGACAACGTCAGAACAACCCGCTACAACGTCAGAACAACCCGCTACAACGTCAGAACAACCCGCTACAACGACAGAACAACCCACGACAATGACAGAACAACCCGCTACAACGTCAGAACAACCCGCTACAACGTCAGAACAACCCGCTACAACGACAGAACAACCCACGACAATGACAGAACAACCCGCTACAACGTCAGAACAACCCGCTACAACGTCAGAACAACCCGCTACAACGACAGAACAACCCGCTACAACGACAGAACAACCCGCTGCAACGTCAGAACAACCCGCTACAACGTCAGAACAACCCGCTACAACGACAGAACAACCCGCTACAACGTCAGAACAACCCGCTGCAACGTCAGAACAACCCGCTACAACGACAGAACAACCCGTGGCAACGACAGAACAACCTGTGACAACAACAGAACAATCCGCGACAATGACAGAACAACCCGCTACAACGACAGAACAACCCGTGGCAACGACAGAACAACCTGTGACAACAACAGAACAATCCGCGACAATGACAGAACAACCCGCTACAACGTCAGAACAGCCCACGACAATGACAGAACAACCCGCGACAACAACAGAACAACCTGCGACAACGACAACATCATCCGTGACAGATGTTGCTACAGCCACAGGTTAGTCATTATATGGTCATTCTGGCCGACCCCGATGGCTCATTCGGTCCGGTTGTGGCTCGAAAATCAGAGGTCTTGGGGCCCATTTCACTAAGAAAATCTTATCTAAACTTTCACTCATTTATCATTAAAAAGTTAAGATCGTCTTAACTTTTTTAATGATAAACTAAGAAAATCTTATCTTTCAGGCATTTATCCTTATATATTAGGGTATATTATATTATATATTACCTTATATTATATATATTTATCATTATCATAAGGGTCGTCTTAACTTTTTTAATGATAAATGACTGAAAGTTAGGATAAGATTTTCTGAGTGAAACGAGCGCCTGGGTTCGAATCCCGTCCGGATCGAATGCTTGTCATAGAGGCTGTGCATATACAGTGTTCCAAACTGTTCAAAAGCCTGGGGTGTGCTGTGCTGTCTATGGTACTGTGCACTACAAAGAGCCCCATTCTATAAGTGTAGGGTATAGTCCCGACTTCTGGCTTCCTACCGTCACGCTATTTGCTTCACTCGTGTCACCAGTGTCTCTACTTACCCAGTGTAGGTATTTCCATGATAGTGCAGAAAGCGACGTAAAGCAATCACTCACTCCTGTGATCATTTTGTGGCATATGGATTACATTTTACCGTTGCTCTACCCTTTACAATAATCGTACGCCCAGAGCGGCCGGAGTGACTCCAGATCATCCAGCATGTCGCAAGTGCCACTTGAATGAGTGACTTCTAGGGGCTGAGTTATGACAGATATATATGTACTTGCATAGGCTTATGCCTGAACACTATTCTGTGAAACTCAATAGCTTTGACCTCCAATGTTTTTACCGTGACAGCTTATGCAATGAAGTATGGGAAAGGGAGTCTTATGTCACATTGTTTTCACCAAGTAGCCATTCAAAATGGTGACGTCACTGAGTTTCACAGAATTATGTCTGAAGACTATTATGTGCCGCATATTTATCCCTCATTGAATCAAGTGTATCGTTTTAATCCGAATGAAATAGAGAGAATATTAATAACTTCGAGTGTTGTTTTCGTAACTTTTAACACTACGTACAATTGTGAATCTTTAAAACTAGTTTCAATTATATTACAGTAGGATACCACAACGGTCCATTCTAGTTCCCCTGCTGTTTATTATATACATGAACGACAGGTGGCTCATGTGAACTACATGCGGCTTTAAATACCTTATTGTGGATCACTCTTGTCCAATACATAACATTTTATTGCTATAGTGAGCTTGTTTTATTCATTTTAGTTCTACCTAAATTATATTACAATTGTAAATTAATCTTTTTTATTTTATTAATCCTTGTGCTGCTAAGTCAGAATAATAGGTGACCCATGACCTGCTATGTCTGGATATATACGCTACCCACCAAATAGAGTGTCACTGAAACTGATAAAAAAGGTTGTGGTAGCTGTTCAGTAATTAACCCTTACAACGCGGGGATCGACTGTAGACGTCATAATAGCGTCTACATAGACGTCAGATTATGACGTCTATATAGACGTCATAATCTGACGTCTATGTAAACATCAGATTCTGACGGCTAATGTCGATCTCAGTACTGAAAGGGCTAAAATTGTGGCGATGTTCACGTAATTCCAAATCGCTCTTAATCGACATGTGTATTTTTATTTTGTTGCAGAAACAATTTCTACCCCAGAATCACCAGACGCCGGTGAGTTATACATCAAAGTATTACCATTATGTAGGACACTGTGGCATATGCATAGCTATTTAATCTCTGGTTTTGGTGCGGGAAACTTGAAAATATCATGCCAATGCTGTTTAACTGTAGGTTATTTTAAATAGTTCTGATGCATATTTTATTTAACCTGTGCTTGTTTTAGTATATAATGTCGTTTGATTTTAACATGTTCAAGTTAAATTAGCATGCATATTTTACCGAACTAATCCTGTTGTATAGTATGTTCATTTTAATGACGCATAAGTCTGCTTAGACTTACCGTCGTCAATAAATATCTATCTTCATATGCGCATGTGGGATGTGAGGGGTCAGTAGCTGGGACGCAAATATTGAACCCTGCTACAGTTTGACAGTGAAAGATCGTCCAGAATGAAACATATAATTGCTTTTCGCTGATCAGTCAATAAACACGACATTTTAATTTCGATCAGTCAATTCTCAAGCGATTTTCATAAAATGTAGCTGAAGCTACTTTCTAAGCATTTGGCTCGTGACACATTCACTCAATATTGGGCCACACACTATAAACTGACCAAATAGTAGCTTTTCAATCATTCAATATATTTTGTTTAACCCTTTAACCGCCAAATTATTCAAATTGAATTTTCATTCACTTGAAGTTGTGTCTCGCTGACGCGGTCCACAACTTCAAGTCAGTGAAAATTATTCAGATTTGACAAAATGGAGGTTGACTCTTTTCAAATCTTGCTGGTTGATGTCACATTTGTTCTTTAACATATTTAAAATGTGGTACTTAATGTGCTAATAAAAAATGAAAATCCAAAAATATGCGGCACCGGCGTTTAAAGGGTTAAACTATAGAATCTGAGATGTTGCCTTTATGCTGGCGCATGTTTGGGCAAGTGTCTGCAATGTTTCACTCGCTGGATTTGATCCAACAAATTAGACATACAGTTTTAGCTATGTCTGAAATGTTAGGTTTAAATTAATTCGTTTTCATAACCTCCGTATAGTTCACAGTTGTCTCTACAGTTTAAATATTTGCTCTTGTCAAGTTTACAAAAAAAATCGATCTATTTCGATTTGTTAATAAAAAACCTTCACATCTGGCGTTAGGCACTCAATTAATGCGCTTCGTTTTAATTCACAGCGTGTAAATTACTTAACTATAAATACAATTTTACCTAAAACACACACCAATTGATGCAAACAGCAAATAAATCTATTTCCAGCTACTACAGAGACCACGCGTGCGCCCACAACGACTGATGAAAGTAATGATGGTGAGTGTAACTGTTTAGCCCTTACAACGCTGAAATTTTTGTATAAACCATGAAGACCAAAGTGTTTTATTCAATTTAAACCATCATAAATGTCTTACTTAGCTCTATCTGCTTCATTTGAATACCTATGTTAAGGGTCTACGGCCATTATAAATAATTTTACTCTTACAGTGCAGGGATCGACTTTAGACCTCAGAATCTGACGTCTAAAGTCGATCCCCGCGCTGTAAGGATTAAACTCGAGTTTGTTAAATATGTAGATTTGATATGATTTCATTTAATAGAAAGGTTCCCAATTTTTCTCAATGTTTCTTTTTTATCCTAAATTATATGAGCTGCTTAAGAATTATATAGGCCTAAGCATATGCAATTTATTGTAAATAACAAGCCACATACGAATTGCTAAAATAGCAAAGAGGTACACCTCGTAAGCTTATCCTGTCTCAGTACTCAATTCCGCGGAAATATAAAGCTGATGATTATTTTATGCTTCACTAGAACCATAAGCTATATATATCTCCAGAGCAACCAATACTTCTATGCTAGGACCCGATCAAACTAATATTCTACCGTATAAACTTCTGTGTTAACAATTAACATTTCTGTGATAAACCAAGCTTACTATATGACACAAAGTTGTGCTGGCGAGTCATGTGCTCTGACGTACGATTTGGTGTTTCCAATCACAGAATGGCAGCTGGTGACCATCTCAGTTATGTCGCCGACTTTTATGAGAATGGTTGCAATAACAATTTAAACGGCGACCAAACTGGCAGAATCTGGGAGTGCTCTGCGACTAGTGTGAGACTGGTCGGAGTCTATCGCAAGAGAGAGAGGCAGACAGGTCTGCGAGTTATTGAGATAATGCTGCGAACTTGCCTAAAAGTCATCGCTAAGCCATCATAAAGTAATTGCAAAACCCAGTGTGCACATATCATTAACTGAAACGTTTGGTTGAATGGATGTTATTTATTACACTTCCATTTAGATTAGAGTTGTTCACTTTAAATTTTTCGTAATTTGTGACTTTTGCCATGTCGCATGAACGCAAACTATCGTGTCTATGATTTATTGCGAGGTTTTGTAATTTAAAACTATAAACTCTGGCTCTATGCAGCCAATTAATACGGGATTTTTCATTCAAATCATGCTAGTTATTTAAAAGCAATACAACTGCACATGTGTGACCAACCACATAAGAATTGATAAAAATGCTACCGTAATACATGTATTTATAGCCACTACGGAGACAATGCGTGCATCAACAATGACTGATAGAAGTAATGACGGTAAGTGTAACTGTGTTTTGTTAAATATATGGATTTGATTAATTGAAATATGCGAGGGGTTGTCATATTTATAGATTTTCCTGATTTCATTTAATAGAAAGATTGAAAAAAAATTTCGTTAGCTAGCTCATTGTTTCTTTGTTTTATTCTAAATTATGTGAGCTATATAGGCCTAGGTTTAGATAATTTATTGTAAATAACAAGCAACATACAAAGTGCTGAATAGGAAATAAATGCATTCATAGTTACTACAGGGGCAATGAGCTCAAAGCCAACCACTTCTGATGGAGGAGATGGGGTTTAAATAGAGGCATGCTCTATCCATCTGAGAAAGCTAAAATCAACATCTAATGGATGGAAAATTGGTGCTTTTACACAATTATCTGACCAATGTTGGCTAAATGTTGAATCAGTGTCACAGACAGTGGTTCAACATTGATCCGATATTGGATCAACATATCTTAATTGTACGCAGTTATTTAACTGGGTATTCTTCGCTTTTTATTCCATTTGAGGACCTCAAATTGAGGTCCTGAAATGGAATAAAAAAGCGAAGAATACCTCGAATTTATTAAAGAAAAAACGGCGAAGAAAACCTAAAATTTAGGTGTGATCTCTAAGATTTCAAGTAAAAGCTTAAAACTTCTTTATAAACATTGTTACCCCGACCGAAGGAAAATCGTGTTAATTTATGGCTCACAGTGTTTTTAGGGGTAGTTCGATATACTGAACCTGAATTTGCTGTATGCAAAGCGTGAAAATGCCTCAAAATGTCTCAAAACAGATAAATCCAAAATGGCCGCACTCACAGGCTAATATTCCATATATTAAATAAAGTCATTAAAGTTTGTAGTATTCCGCTGGATATTCTTTTCATTGTTATTCCATTTGAGGTGTGATTTCTAAGGTCGCAAATGGAAGCTTGGAACGTCTTTGTTTTAATGTATTATATATATTTTTCATGAATGCAAATTATCAATCTAGGCGATATGATCCATTCAAACTCACCGGGAAAATTATGTTCCCGCTATTTATGTTCTGTATATGTACAGCCATTGTTATTCCATTTGAGGTGTGATTTCTAAGGTCGCAAATGGAAGCTTGGAACGTCCTTGTATCAATCTATTATATATATTTTTCATGAATGCAAATTATCAATCTAGGCGATATGATCCATTCAAACTCACCGGAAAAATTATTTTCCCGCTATTTATGTTCTGTATATGTACAGCCATCTCTAATTTTTCTTCTGTCACTATTAGCAATAATTAATGCTATTGTTAGGTGGGTGTAACGTTACACCCATTCTGTGGACTCAATTGGTAGTATTAAAGATAGAGTCACGCTCTAAACTCGCATGCGTGTAAGCCTTCAGCATACAGTACAGTGTGGTTGATGAAGTAACCTGATTCTAAGACTGGATACTACTCCAACGAATACTCACCCAACGTTGTTTTAATGTTAGTCCAACGTCTGCGACGCTGGCCCAACATTAAACCAACATTGCACAAATGTACAATGTTTGAGAGAAAGTCCTCCTTCCCAGCAAACACAAAACATTTGTATAACAAATTATAAGTTATATACTTATAAAGTATAACAAATAACATTATACAACGTCGGCCCAACGTCTTCATACAAATGTGTTGTGTTCACAGGGTGTCGGTACACCATAGGTGTACCTGTTTCGAAATACCCACAGTAATACAGTCAGTTTGTTTGCAAAGCAAGGCCCAGCTAAGATCCAGGACAAAGGGCTTTGAGATTCGATGGAATTGTTACTCATAGATGTCGCTCAAGTATATATGAACTTGCTGTGATTTAAGAACTTTCTCCTAATGAGGCTTTGGGTATGAAACGCATATTTAGTATTATTATGGAATAGGGCCTTGGCCTACCCGCGGGCACTATTGCCTTCTGGGGGACCCTTGTCCCCCGAATTTTGACAGTTGACTACACCTTTAAGTTGATGAATCTAAAGGTTGTCCAAACGCGACATGTATATTTTAAAATATAATCTGGTTGACCTCCATAAATTTATTTTCTACCTAAATGCATTAAAAAATGAGGTCCACTGGGATACCAGTGGTTGAAATAAGTGAAAACATGCTTTTCACTGTGATCAATGCCGCCCATTTTTTATTTTACGCTCTACAAAATTCGGTCCACTTTTTCTAGAGAGGCGTAGGAGCTTATTTTTTTTACAAATACCTTGAGCTACCTAAAGCAATTGCAAACCTTACTTGCCATTTTTGGTTGGAACTAAAAAAAAATACTATATGGCATTATCTACTTTCTCTACGCGACCTCCCAAAACGACACAGCTCGGGGCTCGAGTTTGACATCAAAAGTCGATCCCATGCTGTTTCAGTGTTGGCCCATCGTCTTCGACGCTGGCCCAACATTGAAACAACATTGGCTGAAAGGGTTAATTCTGGTTTGCTTCACTAACACATCACGCATGCTCTATAAAGCCACTGATACTAATATCTACAAACCTGATCGACATAGATTTAAATTATTTTTAGAAACAGTTAAATGCATTGTAATGTAAGTGACCTGTTAAACCGTCTATTGGGTTTTCTAAGATCATTCAACCAATTGCTAACATAATTTTTTAACGAAAAATATGTTTAATTATGAAAAATGACTTATAGCAATACTGACCAAATAATAACATAAAGGCTGTGTATATAATGTTCACAATATATAATATGAGACGTTGACCATAATTATGTTAGGCCAATTTGAGAACTGCGTCTATGACGCTCGCCCCGAATGTAACCAACATATGGTGGACACAAAATTGTATGACCTAGGCACAGAAACATTGCTAGAAAATTACAACCAATTCTACAAAAAATCGCCTGCATATGTCAGCCCTTACAACGCTGAAATATGTTTGTATAAACCTTCTAGATCAATGGGTTTTTTGCAATTTGAAATCATCATAAATGTCTTATTAAGCTCTTCCCGCTTCATTTGAATACCTATGTTACTTGTCTACGGCCGTTATAAATATTTAAATTATTTCAGTGTGGGGAACGACTTTATACGTCAGAATCTGACGTCTACAGACGTCAGATTCTGACGTATAAAGTCGTTCCCCGCACTGAAAGGGTTAAATTACATTATATTATTCTACAAATTATCCGACAACTGTCAGCGGATCGGCAGCGGATCGGAAACATGTCAAGGATCAAATAGTCGAAATTGGGGGAAAAAACTTTTTGTGTGCGATTACTCCCCGTTTTGTGGGCGACAAGTCTGGGATTGAAGAAATTGTGCTGGCCTGTGAGCAGTCTGAGGTGCTCCAAGTCATGTGTCTCAAATCACCCGGCGACTGCTCGCAGCCCATCGCAGTTATGTCGCTGACTTTTATGACAATAGTTGCAATAACAATTTAAACAGCTACGTCCTATCCGGGAGTGATATGCGACTGGTGTGAGACTGGTTAGTCCGTCGCAGTGCGGTAAGAGTCCAGTTGCAGACAGACTAGCGACAAATCAATGGCATGGAGCTTTAGGGGTGTTGGAAATGAAATGAAAGGAATGTGATTTTAGGCCACCTTTGTGCACATATAGGCTAAACTGGGCCAGGAGAACCTCCTGAGGATGGTGAGATGAAAATTCGAGCCCTGGCGGTCTGAGGCTTAGCACGCTACCTCTTGATCACGGAGGCTCCCCACAATATTGAATCTATACGAGTGAGCGAGGAATAAACATTTTGTTTCTTTGAAACTTAAAGGCCAGCGTGGGGTTTGAACACGCGATCTCCGAATTTCCAATCAAGCAGCTTTACCCATTGCACCAGGCCAGGAGGCGTCAGGTGAAGCGGTCTTTTATTACAAAATGTTATTACAAGAGTGTGAGACTAGTCTGCGAGTTAACCCCTTGAATCGCCGGTGCCGCTTATATTCGTGTTTTACATTTTTTATTAGCATGTACCAAATCAGCTTTCAAACATATAGAAGATAAAATGGGACATTAATCCGTATGAAAATAGTCCACGTCCATTTTGTCAAACCTGAATAATTTTCACTCACTTGAAGTTGTGGATCGCGTCAGCGAGACACAATTTCAAGTGGGTAAAAATTCAAATTGAATAATTTGTAGGTTAAAGGGTTAATGCGATAATGCTGCAAACTTTCCCAATGTCATAGCTGAGCCAATATTCCCCATCATTTTTTTCGGGTGAAGCTCTGAACTTTGGTTTAGCAGTGGAGGAGACCAAGACATGTTTATTTAGCTAAAAATTTAAGTATAAAAAAATGCGGCAAATCAGCTAAATGCATATCGGAATCCGGGATACGCCCCTCTAATTTATTGTTTTGAAAGCTGCTCAAAAACGTATACATACAGTCCTATCAGAAGAAGGGTTGAAACTGAAGTCTGTGATTGATTATTTTATTAATAATATTATTTCATATCATTTCTTTTCTACAGAAACAAGTGTCACACCAGAAACACAGACAGGTGGTGAGTTAAAAAATAAAATAAATTAGCACCTAGACCGAGTTTCCATTACAATTTCGCTCGGTGAAAGCACTAATTAATGTCTTTAAAATATGAAAGGCTATATGTCTATATACGTCTGTGGTTGATTATTTTATTAATGTTATTATTCAATATTATTTCTGTTGTACAGAAACAAGTGTAACACCAGAAACACAAATAGACGGTGAGCGAATTACAAGTTAAAAATAAAATAAATTAGCACCTAGACTTTGGAATGAGCTTTCGTTAAAATCTCGCTCGGTGAGCGCACTAATTATTATCTTAAAAAATATGAAAACCTATATTTTTGGTCTGGCTCCTGTGATCCCGTTGGCACAGACGACATAATACAAACAGCTTTAACCATTTAACCGCCAAATTATTCAATCTGAATTTTCACCCACCTGAAGTTGTGTCTCGCTGACGCGATCCACAACTTCAAGTGAGTGAAAATTATTCAAATTTGACAAAATGGAGGTTAACTGTTTTCAAATATTGGGGATTGATGTCATGGTTATTCTTCAACATGTTCAAAAAGTGGTACATAATTTGCTAATGAAAAATGAAAACCCGAATATATGCGGCACCAGCGGTTAAAGGGTTAAGACTGTGAGTCTGATCACGATCATGTTTTGTCGCACCACTGAGCTCGGATCACGGAGGATTCAGGCGCTATGGAATTGTATTTTTTCTATGTCTAAAACTCGCTTTTAGTTTGATGTTGCTTGATGTTGCTTGATGTTGCGAAAGCGTAGCAGAGAGTGCGCTGGCCAATCTTGTGCATTCTTTGCCATTGAATTCGGGCGGGGGCCCTAGGGTAGTGGTTAGCACCGCTGCCTTTCACGAATTCGGGGTTCGGTTCCCGGTCTCGGCGGTTTGAAAGAAACAAAAAATGTTTCTTCCCCATCCACGTGTGAAAGTCAGTATTGTGGGGAGCCTCCGTGACCGAGAAGTAGCGTGCTCGGCCTCAGACCGCCAGGGCTCGAATTTCGAATCCTGTGTCTGGAGAACAGTGTCATCTCGATCATCTCACCATCCTCAGGAGGTGCTCCTGACCCAGTTTAGCCTATATGTGCACAAAGGTGGCCTAAAACCCGATTCATTTCATTTGCCATTGAATTCCTACTAAATAATAGTGGGTTAACAATTGTTACTGCATTGAGGTTCTATTCTGCTTCTGGAATGACTAACAGCTCACGATATTTTTTTCTTTTTCTCCTTTCTGTTTGTTTATGGGATGGTCTGCTTGGGCTTCACGGATGTCTATGTGAATCCCATGTTGGCTTAATGTTGGGCCAACGTCGCAGAATTGGCCTTAACCCTCAAAAAACTGAAATATTTTTGTATAAACCGTTGAGACCAGTTGTTGTTTTTTTTAATTTGAAATCATCATAAATGTCTTAGTTAGCTTTTCCTGCTTCATTTGAATACATAAGTCATGTGTCTACGATCATCATAAATACTTTTACCCATACAAGGCGGGGATCGACTTCAGCCGTCAGAATCTGACGTCAGATTCTGACGGCTGAAGTCGATCCCCGGGCTATAAGGGTTATCCAAAAAATGATGGATTATTACTACTCTCCTTATTCACGTCTATAGAGGTCTTTCTATTCACTTCAAAGTGTACACGGTATCAAGGCACGCTTTAAAAATGCATGAAAATATGAAAGTTAACTCTTAGGCTAATGAAACATTATTTACTTGACTAGCTCACTACACTTTACTCAATGCACTATTGATATTTAAAAACATTATTACGACAACCAATTGAGGTCACATGCTAAATGCATTTTACTACTTTTTTTATTTAGAGAATTATTACAGACATCTTTGTAAATTTTACGTTTGTTTAAGTGTCATTTATCTTCCAAGTTATGTGGGAAAAGTACATCATGATTGCAGTAGTATTTTTTTATTGCAATTTTCCTTTCGAAATATTTTAAATGTAACAAAAACAACTATTTTAAAGCGACACAATCAGGCTAAGATCATTAAAAAATCTTGAATTTTATTTTCGCTTCTTAATAAGACCGTGTTTCTTATTTTGGATGTCTGAAATAAGAAATTTCGTCTTTATATATCGCCTAACTGGTAAATGCTCAGCACAACAAAAATAAATTACAGATATTTTGATGATTTTAGCTTGATTGTGTCGCTGTAAGTAGTATTGTTAAACTTACAATAATGTTACTCTAATTCCATTGAAAATACAGATCTGTGATTTAATTTAATACCTATTGTTTTTCTGTTCCACAGAAACAAGTGTCACACCAGAAACTCCAGATGGTGAGTGGATTAACTCGAAAATATGTTTGTATAAACCATGGAGACCAAAGGTTTTTTTCAATTTGAGAGCATCATAAATGTCTCAGCTAACTCTTTCCGCTTCATTTGAATACCTATATAGTTTTCAAATGAAGCGGAAAGAGTAAGCTAAGACATATGTTATTGGTCTGCAACGCCCATTAGAAATATGTTGTTTTTTTTACAGTTCTGGGATCGACTGTAGATGTCAGAATCTGACGTTTACAGTCGTCAGATTCTGACATCTAAAGTCGACCCCCACGCTCTAAGGGCTTGAATATTATTATTACCAGTTGTACTTGGTTTATTTGTTTTATTTACTGTAACGGTCATGTGATGTCAACCGAAATTCGCATAACAAAATCACTGATTGTGGTACATAATTCTGAATATTAAATATCAAAGTACGACATTTGTTAATCGGTGCAGCTGTAGCATTCTTCAAAGCCATTTGTAATGGAAATTAGTATTTGCTTTTATAATACCATTTATCATATAAAATTACAATGGAAGAAAATATCACGGTTTTAGAAAATATCCAGGTGTAATATCTAAAAAGTAATATCTAACAACAAACTTATTGCGATGGATGTTATCATATCTCAACCCAAATCAGTCGTGCTGTGTATACATGCGACAAGGAAGCTTAAAGGGTTAACCTCTGGATTGACCGATTACAATTGCTTCTAACCCTTTCAAGCCTGAATTTACTATTGTCATCTTCATCCACTACAAGCCGCGAATTGCTATCGCAATTCTCGACTAGTAGTGGATGAAGATGATTTGAAGTGGATAAAAAATTTAAGAAAATTGCCATGTAGGCCCCCCTATTGGTAAAAGTTTCATGGATTTTTTCCTTTCAAAACCCCTTGGTTTCAGCAAAATTAAATCTGTTTTCAGGGATGTAAAATGATGCTTTAATGCATCGTGAGGACTTAAAGGGTTAATCCGTCTTACTCGCCTATCAAATCACTTAAAGCAGCCCCTTGGGATGACATCAATTTTCGTTTTTAGTTTTGTAATGAAGTAGTGTATCCCCAAGATCATGATTTTATTTTTTTCAGAATTTTTAGATTTTTTAAAATATTTTTTATCAACATTTCTATGAAACCGCTTCAAACCCAAACAAAATTTTTGTACACCTAAGCACTTGCTAAAGGACGGTTAAATGTTCCTACGGCATTGGGCCACATGGTGATGCCGTCGGCCCAGCGTTGGGCAGACAATAAGTGTTGCAGGTGTATCACCTCATGTCCTGGCTATAAGACACCAATCAGACACCAATTAGGGGCGAAACCTTTGATCTCCCCGTCCAAGACTTGGGAATATGTGGTGTGAAGTGCTGTATATTGCTGACTTGTTTTGTTTATATGGCAATATACGACCCAGGAAATATAACTATTTCAAACTTTTTCGGTGCTTTGAAATTGTTTTTTGACTTTTTTGTATTTTCACTTAAGATCAGTAGGCTGTATAGCTTCATATAAGTTAAATTTTCAAAATTGACAACATTGAAAATGTCTCATCCCAAGGGGTCCCTTTAAATGAGTGCTTAAACATCAACATTTGCAAATGTTTGGTCTCAAATTGAACAAATATATGAGTAATTCCTACCCACTTGAAGTTGTGAATTGTGGTAGCGAGGCACAATTTCAAGTGGATGAAAATCGAATTAAATAACTTAACGAGAAACGGATAAACAATTTGCGTTAATATTAAATAATATTTAGTTTAAGAATTATCCTGCATATAAGCAAATCTGTGTCATAAATTAAATCTGTACAATATTGCAATATTGAATACAAATAACGGTTGGCAAATAGTTAACTGAAATATGGGGTTTAACCCCTTCACTACCATACATGACGGGAATTTACGTCGTCATTCGTCATGTTACGTAATCATACATGACGGAAAGTTCCGTCGGATTTACTATAGTTACACCAGGATCCATCAGGGATCCTGGCATGCACTTCGGCCTGAAAGTGAAGTGAATGAATTCGATTTTTTTTGTTGTTGTTGATATTTTTACATGTATTTAAAGCTGCATAACTGTTTTGTTTATTTCGATAAAAATAACCTAAAAAGTACAAAACAATCATTCATATTGTCTTAAAGGCCTTATAAATGCACTAAAACTGGGTAAATGTAGCGGAATTAGTTCACCATGCGATACACCATCAAGTATTATTAAGTAGTGAATCGGTTTGTGTACAATATGTATGTAATAGTGGTAGGGTTATGGGCCAATATAATGTTACATTGGACAACACCAAACCGCCTTATAGCAAGCACTAGACGTTGAACTGAACCGGCACAATGTTGGGCCAGTACCGCAGACGATGGGCCGACATTAGTCTGCCATTGGATCAATTCCTCGTGTTATCTGAGATACAAAGCCCAAATAACCAGTGGTAGATGTCCTGAGACTAGGTCAGAAACTATTGGGAATCGGTTACAGTAAAGTCCGATGTTTTAAATATTATTTTATTTTACCGCATTGCGCGATTTATGTCACCGTAGGTGATGATTTACGATAAAATAAAATTAAGTCTGATATTGTGTAGTAGTATTTTGACTATATTTTGAAATGCCCATGAGATACCGAATAAAGAAATACAAATGTTTTTCAAGAAAATCACGAAAATCAAAAGAGCGAGAAAGATGATTTACATCACTAAATTTTAGAGCTAATTCCGCCAACAATTTCTCACGGTCTGGGGAGAGCGTCTTAATGGTGGGCCAAAGCCTCAGATGCTGGCCCACACTTAAAAGCACTATACTGAAATAGAGTACTATTTTATAAGTGGGGTGACATTCTCCATACCGGTACATAAATTAAACATGACATTATATGCATATATCACCCAAATCACACTGAGTAATAACTCCTAGACATGTCTAAATGACGAGATATTACACTTTTTACTGTGAATTCTATCTATGACCACTTAAAAAATAAGAATAATATTTAAAAACTTCCACATTTTTTCAATGATGATCGTTATCTGCCACCTGGTACTTTTAATGTCCTGATTATACGGACAATGTGTCTTACTCCGCTGTGATCTGGTTTGTTTCGGTGGGGCAACAATATTTTTAAAAAAAAACTTAAATCCTTATTACCTCAGTAACCGGGGGAGTGAAATTAAAAATTAAAACACCATTCTCCATGGATAAATGTTTTGAATGAAATAAGCAAAACAGTTATGCAGCTTTAAAAGCTGTCAACAATGTCTAGGTCTATGTTGAAAATATGTTATTCCTGATTCCAAGAATAACTAAGATAGTAATTAATTGTACTAACTTTAAAACTGGTGTTTTGAAAATGAAATGAAATGAAATGAATCGGGCTTTAGGCCACCTTTGTGCACATATAGGCTAAACTGGGCCAGGAGAACCTCCTGAGGATGGTGAGATGATTGAGATGACACTGTCCTCCAGACACAGGATTCGAAATTCGAGCCCTGGCGGTCTGAGGCCGAGCACGCTACCTCTCGGTCACGGAGGCTCCCCACAATACTAACTTTCACACGTGGATGGGGAAGAAACAATTTTGTTTCTTTCAAACCGCCGAGACCGGGAACCGAACCCCGGACTCTGGCGTGAAAGGCAGCGGTGCTAACCACTACCCTAGGGCCCCCGCCCTGGTGTTTTGAAACTTTGTGACCATGGCTTGCCGAAACAAATCGAAACGTCAAAAACACCAGTTCAAAAGTGAGTACGATTCACTACTATCTTAACTTTGTCTATGTTTTTGACAAAAGCTAAGTAAAATATGCACAAAATGTCAAACATTGATTTTCACGATTGTATGGAATAGAAATCTTGAACAATTGAATAAGGGCCATCAGTTGGGTAATTTATTCAGCACTTTTAAATTCAAGTTATGTAAAGTACTTTACAACTATATTTACGACTCCGTAAAACAAGCCATACACGAAACGATAAAAATAACAAACACCCCCTTAACAGTCACTACAGAAACAATGAGTGAAGCAATGATGACTTCTGATGGAGGTGATAGTGGTAAGTTTGAACGAAATTAGACTTGGGAAATACATTTCATTGATTTTTTTTTCAAATCAACATCAAATGACTGAAAATTATGGTGCTTTTAATCGGTTGATTAAAATGGGTATGTAACGCATGTTTTAATCAGTTGATATGCTTAAATTAAATTCGAAAATGTGATCTTTATTAAATAAATAATAACAAAGAATGGCTTTTAAAACGTCATTAGGGCCTAGTTTTGTAGAATTTGCTTTTTAATAAAAAACATATGTGTATGGTACAATGGGCTCACATTAATTCAACATGCAACACAAACATCGTTTCACAATATTTATTGTTCTTTGGGTTCTGTAGTCTTTTTCACTATTATATTCTATTATTTGTATTATCGCTATGTCAACAGCTTAACGTGACCTTCCAAGACAAACGTGGACATTTTTTGACACACTGGTGTGTTTTATTAGCACTCCGGTGAGACCAATAATTTAATGGCTGATCCTATAGTTATTTAACGTTGGGCCACCGTCTGCGACGATGTCCCAACATGAAACCAGTATTCGGTTTGTGTAAATGGTAAAATAAAAAAGAATACATGAAGCTGATGAATTAACTATATTCTACCGTGCCATTATTTGCTTTGCTAACATCTATACTCTACTCAAGCGCTTACTAATATTTACAAACATTATCATCAATAAAAGATATATGTAGCCTACGTTTTGTAGGTTGAAAAAAATGTAATGACATAATAAATGATTAAGTGTTTTAACCCTTGTACTGCTGAATTGTTTATGAGTATTTCACACTCATTTGAAGCTTCAAATGAATGAAAAATAATATTATTTATGATAGATATATATTTATTGACAAAAGAAAGTCTGTGTCGATTTATGCGTCATTAAAAATCAACAATACATTATAATATACTGTGCATAATATGATAAAATAGAAAATGGTGTAAATATATGTACACGTATAAAATGCTTTAAAATACTTAAAAGAACTATACATGATAGTGATAATGATTACGAAAAATAGACATTTCTCAAATTCATTTATTTGATTACCTGAGCAATTATCACAAATTATATTATCAAATTCAGTGTTATTTTATTTGGTTTGACACTAGCTTCAACCCGTGTATATACGGTCACAGCAGGAGAAGGGTTAATATAAATTAAATAACTTATCGGGTAAAGGACTAATTTCCACTGTGGTAATTTCTCATCTCTCAAATAATTCAGCTCTCATATTTCTTCATATAATGTAAATTTTGTGACAGAATACAGATATATGTGTTATAAGAGTTAAATTGCACTATTTGATGTTTATGTTTTCAAAATTAAATGACTTGTGAAATATCCCAGCAGCCCTATTATTTTATTTCTGGATACACCACTAGTGTTCATGTTTTGCTGCAGAGTCGACAGTTACAGCGACGTCGCCAGAGGGCGTGGAAGGTAAGCTTAATCTAATTTATTTTGATAAACTTAACCCTTACAGCGTTGAAATATTTTTATATAAAAAATGGAGACCAAAAGTTTTTTCAATTTGAAATCATCATACACTTAGTTAGCTCTATCCGTTTTATTTGACTACCTATGTTGTGGGTCTACGGCCATTATACTTTATTAATTCTTTCAGTGCGGGGATCGACTTTGGAAATCAGAATCTGACGTGTGGAGACGTCAGATTCTGTAATTAAGATTTATTTGGTCTTTTTTACACTTTATATTGGTTATAATTCTTAACTCAAAATATAAAATAAATCTATTTATGTAATTATGATATAATATTAAACTACAATTTTATTATAAAATTATGCTTAAAATTTATAACTATGTTATATTCCCATATCCTGTGCAGCTTTGTATAATTATTTTCATTTTTGTGGCAGTAACATCAACAAGCATGGCGCCAGGACCGGAAGGTTAGTTGTTTTATACCACTAAATTACGTCACTTTGAGTTAAAACCTATTTCAAATTGAGCATATTATGTTTGTAGGGCACCAACATAGCTCAATATGATATTTATCAAATAAATCTACAAAACACCATTTTGTATGCTCTTAATTATAAAGTTTATATTATTACATAAAAAAAAACGTCCAGAACCCCCTCTCAATCCCCCCCAGCACTCAGCTATTTACTGGCATTTTCTTTCACCGTGAGATGTCAATTGCCACTGCGATAACTTCGTTAATGAATGAATTTTTATCTGAATTCTGTCATATGTAGTTCATATTTTATCTAAACTCTGCCATATTTGTTTCATATTTTATCTGAATTCTTCCGTATATAGTTCATATTTAATCTGAATTATGCCACGTGGTTCACATTTACTCTGAATTATGCCACATGATTCATATTTAATCTAAATTATGCCACGTGGTTCACATTTAATCTGGATTATGCCACATGATTAATATTTAATCTGAATTATGCCACATGGTTCACATTTACTCTGAATTATGCCACATAATTCATATTTAATCTGAATTATGCAACGTGGTTCACATTTA
Organism: Flabesymbios commensalis; assembly: GCA_964017125.1. Lineage (NCBI taxonomy): Eukaryota > Metazoa > Annelida > Polychaeta > Terebellida > Flabelligeridae > Flabesymbios > Flabesymbios commensalis. The sequence goes on along the minus strand of OZ024914.1, from coordinate 73,002,052 downwards.
CTCTGAATTATGCCACAAGGTTCACATTTATTCTGAATTATGCCACGTGGATAACATTTAATCTGAATTATGCCACGTGGTTTACATTTACTCTGAAGTATGCCACATGATTCACATTTAATCTGAATTATGCCGCATGGGTCACATTATATCTGAATTATGACATGTGGTTCACAAACTCGACGATGAATATAATTACTATTTTATGTTTTTATAGTTTCAGATCCAGTTACAAGCCCTCCATCAGTAACAGATTCAACAACAGGTAGGCCCCTACATGCTGTAATCATTGAGAAAACTTATCCGATACAAGGCATGAAATACAGTCTAATAGATGATAAGGAAATAGTAAAATAATTGGTCACTTAGATGTGTCTATTTTTATAGTGTGTGGAAAAACGAGAAATATTGTTGGTGGTAGCATTGATAAACTTTGCCTGAAGGATATTAGATTGTGATTACCACAGTTATCCAACCGCCCTTCCGTTTTAGCCTCATATTGCAAGAACTTTAAGATTGAGATCTCTGTACTGTGAAAACTATCAAGGCGTTATTTAGTAGTAGCCTTTGGTAAAGGACAGCACTTGATCAATTAGGCAGCGCGGGGACCCAGCGCAAAGACGCCAGAATCTGACGCTTATAGACGTCAAATTCTGAATTCCATCACCAAGGTGAAAAAGTAAAATATTTAAAATGGCATCACAAAAAATTTTTTATATTAAACAAAGAGAACCTGTGATGTTGTGTGCACTCTTCTCAACAATTCGGATTTTTTTTTAATGACATACATATATAGCAGTAATAAGGCGATATTGATAATGACAAACGTATATAGTAGACGACGAGCGGTAGAAAATAAGAACGTTAACATTGATATGAATGACGTTAGACGTTAACAATAGTTAAATCATGAATACTACAGTAAATACAGACGGAACATGTGTTTTACCACTTTGTTTTTTTCAATCACAGAATCCACATCTATACCAGCGGCGAGTGATGGGGTGACGGAGACTGTAGAAGGTGAGCTAACCCTTGTGTCGCTAAGATCATATAAATACCATGTTGCTCTTTAACCTTTTAAACCATCACGATGCATTAAAGCATCATTTTACATCCCTGTAAACAGACTTAATTTTCCTACAACTAAGGGCTTTATAATGAAAATTTCCATGAAACTGATTTACCAATACATAGCAATTTTCTTTAATTTTTCACCCACTTCAAGTCATCTTCATCCACTACAAGTCGAGAATTGCGAATTGTGGATGAGATGACAATGGTTAATTCAGGCTTGAAAGGGTTATAAAATCGAATAGATATTTCACGACGCATTTTTTTATCAAAATAATTTAGGACGTACTAAAATCCACCAAAATGAGAACGCTCTGAATTCACACCAAGTTGAATGAAAACTGGAAAAATTGGCTTCATATTATTACATTTCAATATTTTTCAAATAAGGTAGTTTTATTAAAGAAGGTGGGTCGTCATGACTCGCTGAGCACAATTGGTATGCCCACCCACATGTACAACATGATCAACGTTCTAAGGATTGGGTCCGTCAGAAGTAAATATTATGAATCAGTGAAGCGAGACGACTCACATTTGTTAATTTTAATTTGGAAATTCCACCAGCAGTATTCACACCTTGTTGTGAATTAAGATGACTAGAAATACTTGGGGATATAAGGGTCTTATTGTGGCTTCAGAAAACACGCTTCCAATCAATTTTAGAATAAAATTCAAAATATGCACTTTTGTATTTCGTTGTCTCAATGATGGTCATGATCTTATTTATCTAGCCTTCTTTTTTTTGCAGACTATGTAAAACATCTGCGATCGAACAACACAAATAAGCTCAAAGTACCACGTATCAGAACTAAGTTCGGTGCTCGTGTCTTTTATGTTTCTGGTCCTACTCTCTGGAATTTACTGCCTGCACACCTTCGTGTAGCTAAAAATATTTCCTCTTTCAGAAAACTGCTTAAAACGCATTTCTTCGATCTGGCTTTTCCGCCCTAGCTCCTCTGCGTCCCGGCTCCCTGATGACGACCATGCTTATTTCCCTCGACTCTTCTTTGGAATTTGATAAGGATGAATTGCGCCTCTGAGATCGGCCCTCCGAGGAGTTAGGCGCTATAGAAGTTTTTCATTTCATGATGCTGAAACCGTGTTGTTTTAATGCTGGGCCAATGCTGGGCCACCGTCGCAGCATTAAGCCAACATGAGTTCAGCATCTTGTGTTTTCTAGAAATACCTATTGGTTATAATGGTTTATTGCCGCTTTATCCGATTATGACAATATCGTAGCAACAGGGCTAAGAATTTATAATTGCTAGGATAATAAGCGCGAGTACTCTTCAACACCCTGATTCAAATAACAACTACAGCGACGGAGGTGATTAGATGATTTTACATGTATGAGATTATATACTCGGTCCGCATAGTAGATATTTTGTAATTTGGTACATTTGTTTTTATCAGGTACCACTACCACCACTACAGTGTCACCACCTGACGGTGAGAAATACGAAAGACGAAGTTCCCGTATTTCTTATTTCGGACATGCATGTCCAAAATAAGAAATCGGGAATTTCGTCTCTATATCTAGCCAGCACAAACTTTTGCAGTTCTAGTCTATGGACATGTTTACATCTTATGGTCATATTTAGAAGCCAAAATAAAATCACCGATTTTTTAATGATTTTAGCCTGATTGAGTGCATTTAAATGGGATATTAATTATCTTTATAAAGCAAACAAATGTCCAGAATAAAATAAATCACAGCCAAGTTATTCCTTGTTTAACGTAAATAATATAAATACATTATAAAATATAGTATATTTGTTTTAAATGGGATAATAATTATCTTTATGAAGAAAAACAAATGGTCAGAATAAAAATAATAACAAGTTTTACCTTGTGGTAGCTGGACACTTAACACAATTGACACCTTTTTAAAACTATGAGATACTCTTTGTGGCTGTAAATTTATATTTTCAAATTGAAGTAAATGCAAGGCAATGATTATCTTATTGAAACACGTGTATGTTTTCTTTCTTCCAGAATCAAGTGATTCAATGTCACCAGCTACAGATGTCACTGGTATGTATAAAATGAATATATCGGTGTTTGTAATGATTTACAATGATTAAAGTAGACAAGTTGTTTCACTAAGTCCTGAGAGTAACCTTTTTCAAATTAAACAAATATGAGTATTTTTCACCGACCTAAAATGAGCGAGACACAACTTTAAGTGAGTAAAATTGAAATGTTATCTATAACATAGCGCTTTAACCCTTTTCAGCACAGGGATCGTTTTTGGACGTCAAAATCTGACGTCTACAGATGTTGTACTGCAAGGGTAAAATATTTATTAAATTCGTAGACTCATAACATAGGTATTCAGATGATGTATATGTATATGATCTGCAGCGGAAAGAGCTAACAAAGACGTTTATAATGCTTTCAAATTGAAAAAACTTTGATCTCTTGGTTTATATAATATATTTTAGCGCTTCAATGGTTATTGATTAATATAGCAAAAGCCTGTGTTTGGAAACAATGAGAATAGAAACAAAATTATCAGCATTTGCTTTATGACATTTTCTAGCTCTACCAACGAGATTCACACCTACTGCTACTCATAGTATTCACACCATGATTCCACAAGCATCACTCACTATTCCTTTTCTTCCGAGCGAAACATGTGTGTTACAATCCTGTATTGCTTCAATTGGGCAACATAATATGTTTAAGCTAATAGAATTGAAAGCCGAATTCAGAAAACGAGGCTATCCGGGTTATTTGATTTCGGGGCGTAATGCACATTGCACAAGAAGGGCCATAAATGACCACATTGCCAAATACACATTGTACAGTATTATTATAGATCTGGTCATTTTCGCGTGTCGATCTCCGCACTGTAAGAGTAAAAATATTTATATTGACCGTAGACTCATAACATAGGTATTCAAATGAATAAGAAAGAGCTAACTAAGATAGTTATGATGATTTTAAAATAAAAAAACCCTTTGATCTCCATGGATTTTACGTGAAGAATTCAGGGCTTTAAGGGTTAAATTACCACATTGTCAAATGAGCACATTGTACACTCTATTATTAACCTTATCACAGTGTAGCTCCTAACCATTACAACACGGAAATATTTATCTTTAAACCATGGAGGCTAAAGTGTTTTTTTCAATTTGAAATCATCATAAATGTCTTAGTTAGCTCTTTCCGCTTTATTTGAATACCTATGTTATGGGTCTACGGCCATTAGAAATATTTTAATTATTTCAGTGCGGGAATCGCATTTAATTATACGTTAGAATCTGACGTCTACAGGCCGTTTTTACACGTCAAAATATGACGTATAAAGACGGTCCCCGAGCTGAAAGGGTTAAAGTACAACATTGTCAAATGATCACATTGTACACTCTATTATTATAATTATCAAATAACGGGGAGTGAATGTCCATTTACGGCCTGTTGTTGACCATCTACTCACATCATGTGTGCATGATGTGTGAATTTGCACAGTGCCCTATGCAGTACATACTGATTATAATATGGTTTAAATTGTTATTCAATCAGATTTGACAACTGTTTCTACCACGACAATTGAAGTGACAGATCATGCGAGTGAAACAACACCTCCACAGATGTCAACAACATCAGCAACAGTCCCTACAATAACAGGTAAACAACATCTCAACAACATCAGCAACAGTCCATACAATAACAAGTAAGCACCATCTCTACAACATCAGCAACAGTCCCTACAATAAAAAGGTAACAACATCTCTACAGCATCAACATCAGTCCCTACAATAACACGAAATCACCATCTCTACAACATCAGCAACAGTCCCCACAATAACAAGTTAACAACATCTCTACAACACCAGCAACAGTCCCTACAATAACAAGTTAACAACATCTCTACAACATCAACAACAGCCCATACAATAACAAGTAAACAGCATCTCTACAACATCAACAACAGCCCATACAATAACAAGTAAGCACCATCTCTACAAAATCAGCAACAGCCCCTACAATAAAAAGTTAACAACATCTCTACAACACCAGCAACAGTCCCCACAATAACAGGTAAATAACATCTCTACAACATCAGCAACAGTCCTAACAAAAACAAGTAAGTACCATCTCTACAACATCAGTAACAGTCTCCACAATAACACGTAAACAACATCTCTACAACATCAGCAACAGTCACCACAATAACAAGTAAACAACATCTCTACAACATCAGCAACAGTCACCACAATAACAAGTAAACAATATCTCTACAACATCAACAACAGCCCATACAATAACAAGTAAGCACCATCTCTACAACACCAGCAACAGTCCCTACAATAAAAAGTTAACAACATCTCTACAACATCGGCAACAGCCCATACAATAACAAGTAAACAACATCTCTACAACATCAACAACAGCCCATACAATAACAAGTAAGCACCATCTCTACAACACCAGCAACAGTCCCTACAATAAAAAGTTAACAACATCTCTACAACATCGGCAACAGCCCATACAATAACAAGTAGACAACATCTCTACAACATCGGCAACATACCCCACAATAACAAGATAACAACATCTCTACAACATCAGCAATAGTCCAAACAATAACAAGTAAGTACCATCTCTACAACATCAGTAACAGTCTCCACAATAACACGTAAACAACATCTCTACAACATCAGCAACAGTCACCACAATAACAAGTAAACAACATCTCTACAACATCAGCAACATACCCTACAATAACAAGTAAACTACATCTCTACACCATCAGCAACAGTCCCTACAATACCAAGTTAACAACATCTCTACGGGTGTCAACAACATCAGCAACAGTCCCCACAATAACAGGTAAACTGTGTCACATATAGTCATGTAGGATTCAGGGGGAAGGAGTATTCACATTCATACACACAAACTACCCTGTAATTGTGGCTCTCTTGTCGTATCATTGAACGATGCGGCTCAGGGGTGGAGCCAGCATCATGAAAAAGGCTCCAGTAGTGTAGTAGTGACGTTAGTGCTGCCGGGTCTGCCGCTGAGAGGTTTACGCAGCCTGGCCTGTAGGGCAGTTTGTGTGTATGCTGCCATGCCGGGCAGTGACTTCAGTGCTGCCGGGTCTGCCGCCTCCTGGCCATGCTGGGTAGTCATTATGTGGTATCATTTACTGAGATTGATCATACTGCCATGGTTGATACTGTTCGAGCGTGTTAACCCTTTGCTTGCTGATCACGACAAAAGTCGTTTTTAATTCGTTTTATTAACCGATTAAAGCACAGTTATTGGGAATGTTTAAACAACAAGATTTACAGATGTTTGGAGTCAAATTAAACAAATATCAGTAATTTTCACCACTTGAAGCTGTGGGTCGCGGTAGCGAGACACAATTAATTCAAGTGGCTGAAAAATTAAATTATACAATTTAAAAGGATAGGGGTTAATTCAAACTGCTTAAACGTATAGAATTTATAACGTTTATGTTTATTTTTAACTACTTTTATTTGTTAATCATATTCAACAGATGAGGCAAGTACAGCGACAACCACTACAACGGCAGCTACAACAACAACAACGACTGAAGCAACAACAGGAACAGAAACGACATCGACAACAACAGCAACAACAACAACAGAAACAACACCAGAACCAGAAGCAACAACAACAACAACATCAGCCACTACAACAGGTAAGCCTCCTGGGCTTTTACCGCATGTAGCGCCGCAGCAAACATGATATATATTTTTCTGTAAGTATGAATTAATTTCAAAGGATACACCTTTTTCAATAACAACACGCCACACGGTGAGCAACGCAGAACTGTTTTAATCAGACAACTGTTATACACTTTTCAATGACAACACGCCACACAGTGAGCAACTCTGAACTGTTTTATTCAGACAATTGTTCACTGCGCAAACTCGTGCAAGCAGTCTATTGCGACCAGATATGGGTCTATTACAAAGAATAGAACCTATCCAATTTATGGTAACAGGAAATCTACGTAACAGTTCCCAATACACTATGTAACATGATCTGTGTATCAGTAGAGCTTTACTAGTATTGGGCCAGTGGCGTAGACGATAGCCAAATATTGTTCCAGTATTGGGTCAACGTTTCGTGTTTGCTAGACTATAGACTAGACTATAATATGTCATTATATTATCATATGTACGTTATTTCACACATTGTGCACTCTTTGTTTACAGAGGCAGTGGAAACTACAGCCGCGCCACCTGGTGAGTATTTACTGTAAAATCAAACAACATTTGTCAATTAGTTTACAATCACTATATTTAGAAATATATCGTAGGCCTCAGTTGTCAGGGCATCCTCTCTATATTACAAGTGGTAAATGACACACCTCTATAAATCTATCAACTTAATTCATTTTCAATCTCTCAATTTTGTGAAAACAATTGGCCAGCATTAAATCAGCATTATTATTAGGTCAATGCCAGTTGACCGATAAAATGTTGGAGAATTTTGGGGAATTTTGTGGATCGACGCTCTCAGAATGTAAATGTTTGTATTCATACGCTCAGATTTCGGGTCAGAAGATAAATAAGCCACGAACCGACCTGTTTTTTATTCCAAGCAAATGTAAACAAACCGGACCACGTGTTCGATGAGGAAACTTCGGAGCTTTAGTACACGGCGTGGCTTGACTGCCATTGTAACGGTATTGATTATTCAATACTTTATCCAATTGTAAATCAGAATATGTTATCGCCAAAACACAATTAGTTAAGTTTGATGCTTTTCAATCCGTTTTAAAAAAGGTCCTTTTTAGAAAAAAAACAAGAGCACATGGCCAAAAAACGGGATGTAAACATTTTGCGCACGGCACCACGTGACTGCCATGCTGCTTGGGTCAATGCCTTGTGTTCGCTGGAAATAACGTAGGGGAACTTGCCTAAAGGCTCATCCCTAACCCTTGAAGCGCTGAATTATTTTTTGTAAAAAACATCGCAACTAAATAGGGTTTTTTCAATTTGAAATCATCATAAATGTCTTAGTTAGCTCTTTGTGATTCATTTGAATACCTATGTTATGGGTCTGCGGTCATTAGAAATATTTTTACTGTTACAGTGCGGGGATCGACTTTAGTCGTTAGAATCTGACGTCTACATTCTGACGACTAAAGTCGATCCCCGCGCTGTAAGGGTTAAAGGCCCACCCTTAACCCTTTAACCGCCAAATTATTCAATCTGAATTTTCACTCACTTGAAGTTGTGTCTCGCTGACGCGATCCACAACTGCGAGTGAGTGAAAATTATTCAGATTTGACAAAATGGAAGTCATCTGTTTTCAAATATTGCTGATTGATGTCACATTTTATCTTTAACATGTTTAAAGGTAGGTGGTACTTAATGTGCTAATAAAACATGAAAACCCGAATATATGCGACACCGGCGGTTAAATGGTTAAGGAGTGACGCCATTAATAGCCAACCTGCTAAGGTTAGGTACCATAAGACTATTGTAGCTTCATCAATGCTAAGCTAGGTGTCATCAGGCCATACAAACTATGGACGGTAAATCAACACACCACTTTGTATGCTCAGTGATGTTTTCATGCTCATACCATCTCTCTGCAGTAATGTAATCCTAAGACCAGAAATCAATATTGGCCCAAAGTGGTCGTTCTGGTAATGTTTATCAGTATAAACCTACAAAACGCCCACCATTATCAGTATAAACCTACAAAACGCCCACCATTATCTGTATAAACCTACAAAACGCCCACCATTATCTGTATAAACCTACAAAACGCCCACCATTATCTGTATAAACCTACAAAACGCCCACCATTATCTGTATAAACCTACAAAACGCCCACCATTATCTGTATAAACCTACAAAACGCCAACCATTATCTGTATAAACCTACAAAACGCCAACCATTATCTGTATAAACCTACAAAACGCCCACCATTATCTGTATAAACCTACAAAACGCCCACCATTATCTGTATAAACCTACAAAACGCCCACCATTATCTGTATAAACCTACAAAACGCCCACCAAATCAATGTTTGTCCCAGAGAAAGTGGTGGCTGGGCGTTTTGAGCAAAAAGTAGCTGATCATTTTAAGGTTTGAAAAGTTAGATGCCTAAAAAACCGCCCCTCTCACCCCCCCCCCCCCTCTGCTTTTTAGAATCAAATATGGTGTGTTTTCAGAAAATTACAAACGTTTTGTTAAACATCCCTTACTGAAAAAAAATAAGTATAGTTCATGAGGCTGATACTAAACCCTTTCAAGCCTGAGTTTACAATTGTCATCTTCATCCACTACAAGCCGCGAATTGCTGACACAATTCTCGACTTGTAGTGGATGAACATGATTTGATGTGGTTTAAAAATTATAGAAAATTGTCAAGTATTGGTAAACCAGTTTCATGGAAATTGTCATTCTAAAACCCCCAGTTGTAAGAAAATTAAGTGTGTTTTCGGGGATGTAAAATGATGCTTTAGTGTATCTTGAGGGCTTAAAGGGTTAAACACACACCAGACGTGACGTTGTTTTAACCCTTTAAGCCCTCACGATGCATTAAAGCATCATTTCGCATCTCTGAAGAATGACTTAATTTCCTGAAACCAAGTGGTTTTGGAACGAAAATTTTCATGGAACTGTTTTAAAATTAACAGTATATTTTTTCATTAGTCACCCACTTCAAATCATCTTCATCCACTGCAAGTCGAGAATTGCGACAGCAATTCGCGGCTTGTAGAGAAGGACTTTCTTGTCATCTCAACATCTAACGGACCAGTCTTATAAATAATTTCTTTATTTTCTGTTTCAGTTGGGATTGATAAACCCGATTATGGTAAGCCTAATACAGTCTGTTTATCATATTTGATAATACGATTTATATTTTGAACATAAAATAATTTCACTCACTCACTCCCTTACGCACTCACTCACTCTTTCAATCACCCTCTCACGCACTCATTAACTCACTCATTCACTAATTCATTAGCTCACTCACTCAGTCACTCTCACACACACTTACCCTGTCACTCACCCTCTCAAGCACTCACTCACTCACTTACTCTTTCACTCACCCTCTCATGCCCTCATTCACTCACTCACTAATTCATTAGCCCACTCACTCACTCACTCACACACTCACATACCATGTCACTCACCCTCTAACGCACTCACTCACTCACTCACTCATTTACTCACTCACTCACTCACTCACTCACTCACTCACTCACTCACTCACTCACTCACTCACTCACTCACTCACTCACTCACTCACTCACTCACTCACTCACTCACTCACTCACTCACTTACTCACTCACTCACTCACTCACTCACTCACTTACTCGCTCATTGTGTTACAGGTGACAGTACTTACAATGTGACACTTTCTGTAAAGTACGACTCTACATTTACGGAGGACCTGACTGATTCTGACACTGACGCATATAAAACTATGGAAGAAGAAGTGATATCTGTGGTAAATATATATCAAGCCTTACCTTTAGACACTGCCCTACAAAGACAGTTAGGCTATACTATTTATACAGTTTATACTCTTCACATGTCAATATTTTCTCGGTTATATTTTCACTATTACTATAATTTTTAGACTTGTCAAATCGGAGGTCAATTATTTAAAGAACATGTTGATCAAAAACCCTGTTCATTTTTAAATGTGTAGTTTGAAGTCGCAATAAAGAATGAACAAAGATGATTATTGTCAAGATTGGCCCCAAGGGGTTGATTGTTTAGATTAAATCGAGTGTTCGATAGTTCCTACTACATGTCGACCATCTCCATAAAATGAGATATTCTGAAAGGTCACAAATTTACACTTTTTGTAATGACATTTTAAATGAGTCTATGAAAGTAGTGAGAGCCTATAAAAATAAGATTGTTGACTTCACCCTTTTAAGGTTTTAGTATTATAGAAAACGTTTTAAGAAATGCCATCCAAGTAATATGATCATACTAGTATCAAGCAGATGTATTATTAGGCGTACATGTGAATGACTCTCTAATATTTATCGACTTCTAACATAGAACACAAATTGATTTTTTGTGTATCTTGTCCCATTTTTGCTTGTTTCAGTTGAGTCCACTGTTTGCAGACTCTCCAGGATTTTCAAGAATTAATATTGTCGAATTCAGGTGGGCGTTTTTAACAAATTGTTAACACAGAATAAAATTACAAACATAGCAAGTAGGGTAACAATCTAGAGGGGCCACGTCCACGGCACCAGGGATTTTTCCATCTGTGGATCCTCGATTGTGGAACAAATTACCTAATTGTCCCCTGTGGAATTCCACAACGCTGGAGACTTTTAAAAACACTTAACACGCATCGTTTTCAAACGTTTTATAATTAACATTTGTATGGACTCATATTTATAGGCCTAATTTCTCTATCGGTTGTCGCCTCTAAGAATGAGTATTACAACTTAAATCGACTTTATTAACCGTAAAGAATTGTGCAGATAGATCTGTGTGGATGTTAGCGCTATGCAATAATTATTTTTATTATTTTATTATTGTTCTACAAATAACAAAGCCCATCGAACTGACGACCCCCTATAGACCTGCTAAGCTTAGGCTTAGTTGATATCATATAGAGTTTATATGTAACAAACACGTGAAACGAAGATACCTTGTGGCATGCAGATGAAACAATGAGCCCAAGTTAAATTTAAAAAAAAAAGATTTATTTCAAATAATTAACATTCCTTGAATCTTTATCGGTGGATAAAACTTTTAAGTTAGAGATGATTTTAAGCTAAGAGAATCTCAGATTTTATAGTGGTACGTGTTGGGTCCCCAGCGCACAATACATTCTGATGTCTATACTCTTATCTCTGTTATTCCATCTAGAAATGGTTCCATTATTGCCATCTGGGATGCACTGTACAGCGTGGATCACATACAAAGCACGCCTGGCTCCATCAATGCCACGTTCGAGTACATCGAAAATCAGGTTTTACCAGGACTAAAAGTAGAGACAATAGATGGAGGTGCCGTAGACGAGGATCATCTATTGGAGGTCTCCGAATCTCTGGATGAAAAACGTGAGTTTGAGGAACAGTTTTCATTTTTTCTTCTAAATTATTGTGAGGGAACGCTATATTATTGCGAGTAATAAACAATAATATTTAGAGGGAATGCAACATAAATTCAAGGGTAAATTATTTTTGTTACAATTTCATTTTTCCAAGCATTTTATTTGTGTGTCTCTTGGACATCTGCACTTGTTTTTTAAATAAAATATATATTATCGCCAGAGGGCGTGCTGCCCCCAGTGTCACTTAATAAGTTACACTACTTTATTTATTATTTGTTTATATTTGTCTATGTTGAAATGTTACCTTGTTACGTCATATCATGGTGACAATTATTATTACCTTTTGAAGTGAAATTAAACTAATATGTCAAAACTGCTTGTAGCTATTGTCAGCTATTGTGTGGAGAACCAATACAATTATTAACCCAGGTCCCTTATCCTGCTAAGTTAATATATTTAAATTTTCAGCCACGTGAAGTTCAGCCACTTCAAGTGGCTGAAAATACTCATATTTGTTTAATTTGTGCACAAATATTTGCAAATATTGATGTTTAAACACACATTTCATTCCCAATAACAGTGATTTGGTCGACCAATTAAACAGATTAAAACCGACAATAGTCGTGATCAACAGGATACGGGTTAAGGGCCCACGCAGGGGTTATATGATAAAGTACTAAAGGTCCACTGATGTACCTGTATTGTTTTTAGTTAGCAAAAACACGTGTTCTGAAACATAATGAAAGGCGATATCGTTTTAACTATAGTCACAGCCTCATGAATTTGCAGTGCATGTTTTTCGCTGATCACTCTATCAATTTTCAGCAGATTTTCATGAAATTTTACAAGAACTTTTTTCTAGTGATCACCCATCTACCTTGCAATTAAGGAAAAACTTACCACAGTTTAGCTTTATTCAACAGTTTAGCTTTAATCAAAATAATGTGTTTTAGCAGTACAGATACAGATACAATTTACTAGATAGTACAGAGACTACATTCAAATATAGTAGGGGCCTACAATATGTTCTGATGAAAATTTAGGGTAGTTAGAAAAATGGTTTGCTAAATTTCATGAAAATCTGTTGAGAACAATTGACTGAGAAACATACATGTGTGCTACAAGTTAATGTGGAACAGACGCTACAAGTTAATGTAGATCATAACTTTCTAGTTAATACGGAATATACGCTACAAGTTAATGTGGAACATATTTATAATTTATTGTGGCAGCCACTATGTTATATCATTCAGAGTGTATTACCACCTCATGAGCCGGCCCCGATGGCTCATTCGGGCCGCTTGTGGCGCGACAATGTCGAGTCGGGTCGGATGTTTATCATCGAGGTTGTGCATATACAGTGCCCCAAACTGTTCAAAGGCCTGGGTATATCATTCAGAGTGTATTACCACCCCATGAGCCGGCCCCAATGGCTCATTCGGTCCGCTTGTGGCTCGACAATGTCGAGTCGGGTAGGATGTTTGTCATCAAGATTGTGCATATACAGTGCCCCAAACTGTTCAAAGGCCTGGGGTGTCCAGTGCTGTCTATGGTACTGTGCACTATAAAAAACCTATGAAGTCATTCGATAAGAATAGGGTATATTCCCGACTTCGGGCTTCCTTCTGTCGTGATATTACCATGATTGTGCAGAAACCCAGCAAACACAAAACATTTGTATAGCATTTATACAACGTCGGCCCAACGTCTTCGACGTTGGTCCAACATTGTATAAATTGTATACAAATGTTTTGTGTTTACTGGGAAGTAAAGCAATATTCACATTACCACCCCATGTCTAATTTGTAAATCACACAGAGGCTAACCTGACCCAGAGAGCATCTGACCCCTGCACTGACCCATATCTCACACCCTGCGGGGACGGATACAGATGTGAGTCATCACCAGACAGTCCGGAGACCATGTGCCTCTCAGGTTGCTATGGGGACGAGGGAACTGACATACAATGTGACGGAGATTCCCAGGAATGTGGCGGGGACAGCTGTAGGTGAGTGAGCGGGTTTCCTTCTTCTTATTTGAAATATAAGCACCAATCCGTAAAAATTAAAGACACTCTGTCAGATTAAGTCACACTCTCATATGGAGTTCCACAGGGCTCTGTGCTGGGACCACTTTTTTTACCTTATATGCAATACCACTCAGCGTTATAATCTCCATTTTAGACATAAAACACCAACTTCATGCCGATGATACTCGAATTTACATTTCCTTATCAGTTTTGATTCCGTCGAGAAAAAGCTTCAGGGTGTGGAGCTGTTCACGCTATTCACGGCTATACATTTGTGTGTGTGTTTTTTTAGTTGCAAGGATGGCTACACTGAGGTGGATGACGACGTGTACGTGTGTCAAGCTGATGATGACGGGAGTGATGACACGGTGGCCATAGCTGTGGGAGTGTCTGTGGCGGTGGTCGTCATCATCGCCGTCATAATAGCCTTCGTCTGCTACAAAAGAAAACAACGGGAAAACTCAAAAGATGACGTGTAAGTGATCGAAATGTCGGCGTAATTAGTATAGAACTCAACCAAGAGATTGACTAGATGGTTGGACGTCTGATTATAATTAGTAGACTGACTGACTGACTGACTGACTGACTGACTGACTGACTGGCTGGCTGGCTGGCTGGCTGACTGACTGACTGACTGACTGACTGACTGACTGACTGACTGACTGACTGACTGACTGACTGACTGACTGACTGACTGACTGACTGACTGACTGACTGACTGACTGACTGACTGACTGACTGACTGACTGACTGACTGAGAGGTTGATTGGTGCATGAATTAAATGGTTTAAATTTCAAAATAGATCAGATTAATGGTTTACTTGTACTTTTGTCCAGGTTGATGGGTTATGTTGGCGGATTCAGTATTCACACATAGATCAAATTGACCCTTACAGCGCGGTGATCGACTTTAGTCGTCAGAATCTGACGTCTGTAGACGTCAGATTCTAACGCCTAAAGTCGATCCCCACACTGTAAGAATCAACATATTTCTAATGACCGTAGACCCATAACATAGGTATTCAAATGAAGCAGAAAGAGCTAACTAAGACATTTATGATGATTTCAATTTAAAAAAACTTTGGTTGCGATGTTTTTTACAAAATAATTCAGCGCTTCAAGGGTTAATGGTTTACTTGTGTTTTTGTCCAGGTTGATGGGTTACGATGGCGGATCAGGTATTCATACGGACAATAATAGTTACAGATATGTTACATCCACAGCACCTAAACAAGATATGTCCACATTTAAACCAATTGAAAAGGAAGAAACCGAAACTAACTACGTCTACATTAACGAGACTTTCAACAGGAATACCTCGACCTACGACAACACCGAAACTTTCAACAGGAATACCTCGACCTACGACACCGCCGAGGAGGCCCGTACTTACGACAACGCTGCGGAGACCCCTACCTACGACAACGGCACGAAACTGAACGGCTCATCCACCTATGAAAATGGCGGGAAAGAAAGGGTATGTTTAAATAACAACTATAACGGGTGATTGGTTGGTTCAGCTATGTGTTCACTGAAGCCAGACTTGGGAAATTTTTGATCCACCAGGTGGGGCTGAAATTGTACAAGAAGGTTTTTAAAAGAATATATTGCCCGTCTAAATACACGTTGTTACTAATGTTATCACATTCTAACTTTATTGCCCGTCAAAATACACGCTGTTACTATGGTTATCACCTTCAGATGAAATGAAATGAATCGGGCTTTAGGCCACCTTTGTGCACATATAGGCTAAACTGGGCCAGGAGAACCTCCTGAGGATGGTGAGATGAATGAGATGACACTGCCCTCCGGACACAGGATTCAAAATTTGAGCCCTGGCGGACTGAGGTCGAGCACGCTACCTCTCGGTCACGGAGGTTCACACAATACTGAGTTTTACGAGTGGATGGGGAAGAAGCATTTTTGTTTCTTTCAAACCTCCGAGACCAGGAACCGAACCCCGAACTTTAGCGTGAAAGGCAGCGGTGCTAACCACTACCCTAGGGCCCCTCCCTCCTTTAGATGAGAGCTGACACAGCGGAGACGGGGTCTGACATTATGTTTGATTGGGTTGCATCCATCTATACATCCATTTATCCACCCATCCATTCATCCATCCATTCCTCCCTTTTGTTCCTTCAGATGAGAGCTGACACAGCGGAGACGGGGTCTGACATCATGGTTGATTGGGTGTCATTCATCCATCCACCCATCTATCCATCCACCCATCCATTCATCCATCCATTCCTTCCTTCTGTTTCCTTCAGATGAGAGCTGACACAGCGGAGACTGGGTCTGACATCAAATGTTTGACTGGGTGCCATCCATCCATTCATCCATCCATCCATCCATCCATCCATCCATCCATCCATCCACCCATCTATCTATCCATCCACCCATCCATTCATCCATCCATTCCTTCCTTTTGTTTCCTTCAGGTGAGAGCTGACACAGCGGAGACGTGGTCTGACATTATGTTTGATTGGGTTGCATCCATTAATACATCCATTCATCCACCCATCCATTCATCCATCCATTCCTTCCTTTTGTTTCCTTCAGATGAGAGCTGACACAGCGGAGACGGGGTCTGACATTATGTTTGACTGGGTTGACACCGAGGTCATAAACACCGATCAAAGCCTGGCGAACGAAGAACACGTGACACAGCTGTGAAAGGTCAAGGTCAGTACGAAAAAGCTGATCTACATGTTAACACCATGATTGGTCGAAATCTCAACCAATCAACGGGTATAACATGTCGATTAAGAATCAGATAATTAAACATACATCCGTTGTGTCTTATCATAGTTGTCTAGTCAATCTTTTAAAATGTGATATTTTTAACTCACACCAATATTAATCTATTTTGTTTTGCAGACGAAGAAAGAAGCGGGTGATTTTGATAAGACAAGCAGTTTGAGTGACTAAGATATTGCTAAGCTAACTCTCAGCATTAGAATGTTCCATGTTGGAACATAGTATGAATACAGTTCATATTTGGATGTCACTGCATATTTTTACTTCATATTTTGTTATGTGAATGCGCGAATGTGATTATGAGATTTTGATATAAAGGGAATAGAGGAGAACAAGGAAGTCGCATGGGATTATTGCTCAATAGAGGCATTCCCTCAAAGTGGATTACAGTGCGTAGTAGGTATAAATTATGCTTGCAATTTGCACAGTTTGAAGGTTGTGTGGCATCTATACTCGCCGTCAAATTAACCAGGATCGCATGATTTTCGGCGATTTCTCCGTCAATTCTAAGCGATTATCTTAAAATTTTGCAAAGGCTATTTTCTATTCAAATCCTAACAGCCCTGAAAATTTCGTAAAATTATATAGTGTATTTCAAAAGTTAGACCATTTGACATGTAATGAATTGAAATTACGACGTTCCTCTTTAAACCTATTAAACTCATTTTAGAATTTTATTACATGGCAAATGGTCTAACTTTTGAAATATTAAATATTATTTTGCGAAATTTTTAACCCTGTTAGGATTTTAGTAGAACATGCCCTCTGCAAAATTTCAAGGAAATCAGTTCAAAATTGACGGAGAAATCGCCGAAAATCATGCGATCCTGGTTGATCATTTTTAATTTGACGGCGAGTATATTAGGCCCCTAATGTGATAGTGCTGAGGACGGTGTAGCACAACGGAAGTGTAAATATATATTTTTTTTAATCTATATATTAGAATCACATATTACACTAAGATTGTACTTGCTTATTATATTTTTACAATTCTAAAACGGACACCAGATTATATTCACAATGTTCACTACCGAACTTTATTTTAAAAGGTTGGGATTATAGCATGTCATGACGAAACGAAATATGCATAGTGTATACGTGTTTTTCGCTGATAACTGCGTAAATTCAAATACCAGAATTGTACACACATGAAGAAATGTGCATATGAAATGTACAAGTTCGGTATTAATATACAACAGGCTTCATCATATGTAGTGTTATAATGTATATGATGGCGAGCAAAACATATTTAAATACATTATATAGACCTACAAATAAGCCTAATGTATGGACTGTACATATATTATAAATTATGTGAGTGTAATTTAAAATATGAAAATAATATATATGTTTTAATTGACAGAAGAAGATTTCAAGTAAAATCAAAATACACATTCAATGAAATCACATAAGAATCTTATATTCTTTATTCAGGTATAATTATGAATATGCATCTGCAGTATAATTGGAGATGTAGAAAATACATTGACGAGCCGTTTAATTAGTGACTTTAGTTTAAAAACATTTTTGAGGAGCGAAATATAGTATTTTTTATTTGAGGTGTCAAACACGTTTTTCACTCAGAGACGAGAGTCGCTTATCCTATTAAATGTTTATCCGTTAAGCAAACACATATGTATGTATTCATTATAAGGGCCAAACAAGTCATTGTTATATTTAACAAACATAAATTTGATAGTGTTAATTTCAATAACTTCGAAAAGAGAGGAGAACATTCCAATGTGTATTCAAGAATTAATTACTCTAGTCAATCATTGTTGTTATTATGCCACTATTCATGCACAGTTAAAACACTGATGTATATAGTCATAGACGGCCTCTAGTATGCATAATAAGGCGATGTAGATAGCTGTAGAGTATTTTCAGTAGAACTGCATGGATCGGTACATATAATCTCATACAATTATACACGATGTTCTCCTATTTTCATTGCTTACGGTATAAAAAATTTCAAAGAATCTCGTCATAAGTAGCTAGAAAACCTAGTCAAAACATACATTTCTTTATCAACAAACCTAACTTTTGAAGTGTTTTAAAACCTACCTTTTTGCCTTTAAATTGAATGTTTAGATGTTCTTTTATACGTACAAAATACCTGCCGTCGACCGCAATGTGACATAGTCTCCTTGCTATTCATTTAACCCTTTAAGGCCAAGCGCTAATCACGATTATAATCGTTTTATCCCATACAACCCTGAAATATTTTTGTACAAACCATGGAGTCCAAAGTCATCATAAAATGTCTTAGTTAGCTCTTTCCGCTTCATTTGAATTCTGTGAAACGCAGTGATGTCACTCGGCGAAAACAAGGTTATATAACACCCCCTCCCCATACTTCATTCTGTGAAACGCAGTGATGTCACTCGGCGAAAACAAGGTTATATAAGAACCCTCCCCCATACTTCATTCTGTGAAACGCAATGACGTCACTCGGTGAAAACAAGGTTATATAACACCCCCTCCCCCATACTTCATTGTATTAACCAGCTCGATGAAAACAAAGGAGGTCAAGGTCATTGAGTTTCACAGAATACCTATGTTGTGGGTCTACGGCCATTATAAATATTTTATTTTTTTCAGCGCGTGGAACGTTATCAGATTATGACGTATAAAGACGGTTCACGCGGTGAAAGGGTTAAATTTGTCTTATTAGACGATCAAATCTTTATTATTGGGAATAAAATGTGTGCTTAAAGAAAAAAAATTGCAAATGTTTGCTCTCTAGTTAAGCAATTATAAGTATTTTACACCCACTTGATGTTGTGGCTCGCGGTAGCAAGACATAATTTCAAGTGAGTGAAAATGTAAATTAAATAACCTCGTGGATAAAGGAGTAAGATAAATGAAAATAAGATGAATGGAGTTTTAGGCCACATTTGTGCACATATAGGCTAAACTGGGCCAGGAGAACCTCCTGAGGATGTATGGTGAGATGAATGAGATGACACTGCCCTCCAGCAGCAGTCTGAGGCCGAGCACGCTACCTCTCGGTCACGGAGGCTCCCCACAATATTGAATTTTTACGAGTGAGCGAGAAAGAAACATTTTGCTTCTTTAAAACTTGGAGGCCAGAGTGGAGCTCGAACCCGCAATCTTCGATTTTCCAGGCAGGCAGCTTCAAAAACTGCACTGATTGATGTTTACTATCGTCTGTAGGCCTATTATAAAATTACGTATGATTGTTTTATTAATTAGCTCTTCTTCTTTGCATAGGTCGAAATGATAGAATTGAAATTGAGATTTATTACATTGGCTTGGAGAACATTTACCAACCATAAGTAACAGTCCTGTGATTCGTGCCAGCATTCTGACACAAAACATAGTATAAATTGAACGCGTATCGATTGTGAAAGCACAAAGCTTTAATAATTTAATGTTCAAAAGTGATCACATTATATTTCTGTATCTTTGAAGCTTGAATGTTGATTTTCAAAAGCTATCACATAATTATATCTGTGTTTGTTTAGATATGTTTAAAAGTGATCCATAGTATATATTGAACGTGCAGTGTATCGATTGTGAAAGCACAAAGCTTGGATGCCAATGTTCAAAAGTGACTAGATTGAATGTTAATTTCCAAAGCTACCACATAATTATATTTGTGTTTGTTTAAATACAGGATCTGGATTACGATCCAGATCCCATGCATTGGTGGCAACGTATATGTGAGGTACCTGTATATAATACGTCTTTATGACGTATAGTATCACAACTGTTGTGTACTGTTACTAGACCTACCCACCTTTATGAATGAATGAAATGGGTTGAATCTTTGACGTCATAATTGTTCATCTCCAGTGAAGTTTTACCATCCCCTTTATGAAGGACAATACCTATGTTATGGGTCAACGGCCATTAGAAATATTGTTATTCTTTCAGCGCGGGGACCGTCCTTATACGTCAAAATCTGACGTCTCTAGACGTCAGATTCTGACGTATAAAGACTGTCCCCGCAATGAAAGAATAAAAATATTTCTAATGGCCGTTGACCCATAACATAGGTATTCAAATGAACCGGAAAGAGCTAACTAAGACATTTCTGATGATTTCAAATTGAAAAAAACTTTGATCTCCATGGTTTTTACCAAATTAATTCAGCGCTGTAAGGGTCAAGATTAATACTTTCAGTGGAGGTTTGCAGTCTCTGACTGATTGACTGTCTAGTTTATCCTTCAATCATAGAATGTGAAGGAGAAATGAGCCTGACATTTGCTAGACCTCATTAACCCTTAAAGCGCTGAAATTTATGAAAACCTTGGAGGCCAAAGGGTTTTCTTCAATTTAAAATCGTTATAACTGTCTTAGTCAGCTCTTTCCGATTCATTTGAATACCTTTGTTATGGGTCTAAGGCCATTATAAATATTGTTTCCTCTTACAGTGCGAGGGTCGTCTACAGACGTCAGAATTTGACGTCTGTAGACGTCAGATTTTGACGTCTAAAGTCGATCCTCGCGCTGTAAGGGTTAAAATTGCACAAACGTAAATCATTTTCACCCAGTGGAAGATGGGTTCGCGGTAGCGAGACACAACTTCAAGCGAGTAAAATTTTTAATTCTTTGTAACTTTTAGGGTTAATGGCTGATTCTATGTGATTGAAAGGTAGATTGGCCTATTCATAGTTGATTTATAAAGTAGGACCCATAACTTACTGTTACCGTTACACTAAATATACATATAACTCAGGTTTGATCACTTAATATTGTATTGCACTGTATAAGTGCCTAGAAATCCATTGTATTGGATTGCATTGCTAAGCGCCTTAGAATCCATGACCTTTAAGTACAATGCATTGCATTGCATTGCATTGCATTGCATTGCATTGCATTGCATTGTATTACTTTGCATTACATCAAATTGTATTACATTGTATTGCACTACATTTTATATAATGAACATTATTTTATTGTATTTTCATAACACGATACATGTATATAAAGAAATATATATTTTCAGATAAAATATAGACTGGTTGTTGTTAAAATATGTAATAAATTCTATATATTTTACATTTTTGAGCTTTTTATATCCTCAATTCATCCATTACCACGTATTCCTACAAGAGGAGCTGGACCATGGAGACTTTATGGCCGGTGTTTATCAGGTTTGTTAGATGGCATGTTGTCACGCTTGGTGTCACGTCATAATATGGTTTAAGTTAAGCACAGTGCCCACAATTCATATTTGCCTATACTCAGTTCTCGAGTATTCATATTCTAAATAGTATGTGTGTCATCTTAACCCACGGCGCTAAAAGTACAGTGGCCAAAATTCATTTGTATGTCTGTCTAAAAATATAAATAAATGTGAGCGGAACACTGAAATAACTATACATCAACAAATGTGTGATTAAAAAGGTCAATTTATTATTAACAAGCACAATTCATAATTTGAAATCTATCACAACAATGGTACATAAAAACACATATGAAGCTCATATTTACAATACAACACATATCATATTAAGATAATTAGAATGCTCCATTCTAAGCAAATAATTAAATCTTCAAACAGGAAAGGAGAGTGGTAAACTTTGCCACCAAGCTGCCCCCCCCCCCCATTTGTGTCGTTTTCAAGGACTATTTAACCCTTAAAGCTCTGAAACATTTTTTGTCTAAACCTTGGAGACCAAAGGGTTTCTTCAATTTGAAATCATCATAAATGTCTTGGCTAGCTCTTTCTGTTTTAGTTGAATATCTAGATGTTACCTACGACCATTAGAAATAGTTTTATTTTTTCAGTGTGAGACCGTCTTCATACGTCAGAATCTGACGTCTAGGCCCTACAGACGTCAGATTCTGACATATAAAGACGGTCCCCGCACTGAAAGGGTAAATTTTTCAGTCAAAAGGCAAAACAAAAATTAACCTCGATAATGTGTTCACTAAACATAAGTGCTAATATATTATTTACAAAATGCGATATATTGCGACGTATTACGACCTATTCCGGACAAAGGACAAAATACGTCAGACCTGCGATCTCTTTGACCTCTGCGACATGTTACGACCTCTGTGACCTATTGCGACCTATATGACCTAAGAAATATGTCCGTTTGGGTCCATTCAGGGGCATGAATCGAGGTACTGTATTGTGGGTTTGCTCTGAATACAAGGCTATTTAGCCTTACAGGGCGGGGATCGACTTTAGTCGTCCGAAAATCCTTCAGACGTATAAAGACGGTCCCCGCACTGAAAGAATTAAGATTATAATGGCCGTAGGCCGATAAGATGGCAATTCAAATGAAGCGAGAAGAGCTAACTAAAACATTTATGATGATTTCAAAAAAACTTTGGTCTCCATGGTTTATACGAGAGTATTACAGCGCCTTAACCGTTACAGCGCAGGGATCGACTTTAGTCATCAAAATCTGACGTCTGTAGACGTCAGATTCTGACGACTCAAGACGACCTCGCCACTGAAAGAGTAAACATTATCTATAATGGCTGTAGACCAGAACATAGCTATTCAAATGAAGCGAGAAGAGCTAACGAAAACCTTTATGATGCTTTCAAATTGAAAAAAAAACTTTGATCTCCATGGTTTATACGAAGGTATTACAGCGCCTTAACCGTTACAGCGCAGGGATCGACTTTAGTCATCAAAATCTGACGTCTGGAGTCTTCAGATTCTGACGTATAAAGTAGATCCCTGTACTGTAAAAAAATAATATTTCTAATGGTCGTAGACCCATAACATGGGTAATCGGTAAGACCTAGCTAAGACATTTATGATAATTTGAAATCGAAAAAACCCTTTAATTCCCATGGTTTATGCAAAAATAATTCAGCGCTTTAAGGGTTAAGGGAATACCTTTGTATTCAGGGCTAACAGTCAGCATACTGCGGGTCCTAACGAAATGAAATGAATGGGGTTTTAGGCCACCTTTGTGCACATATAGGCTAAACTGGGCCAGGAGAACCTCCTGAGGATGGTGAGATGAATGAGATGACACTTCCCTCCAGACACTGGCGGTCTGAGGCCGAGCACGCTACTTCTCGGTCACGGATGTTCCCCCCATTATTGAATCTTTATAGGTGAGCGGGGAAGAAACATTTTGTATCTTTGAAACTTGGAGGCCAGAGTGGGGTTCGAACCCGCGATCTCCAACTTTCGAAGCAGGCAGCTTTAACCACTGCACCACTGCGGTCCCAAGGTCCCACTATTGTCCCACGTGACCATGAGTGAAAGGGGTGGCAAGGGTCAAAAGACAAAATCCTGGATGCCTGCGACCTCTGCTACCTATTGAGATTTATTGCGACCTGCTGATCAGTAGCCGACTTCCTTTTGCTAATAACAATAAAACAACTGACATTAAATTATATTACTGGCTCCACAGACATCACAGCACATTGTCTCTATATCGTTCCAATGCTGGCCCAGCGTCACGTACGATGGACCAGTTTTGGCAATCTGAACACCCTGATATTTCTGATCTTCACGAACACCTTTTATTTATTTAGGTTTCACACAGTGCTCTAAACTGTTCAAAGGCATGGAGTGTACAGTGCTGTCTATGGTACTGTGCACTATAAAGAAACCTTGAAGTCATTTGAAATAAGAGTAGGGCATTCCTGCAGCTATCATAATCCCACTTCAAGGTGAATATAAATAATGTGGAATTTGCTGAGCAAAGTCAAAAGGCAGTATCCTCTTACTTTACAAGCTCATTCTCATTGTCCATCTCGATATTGTTTCCCTCCATCAGCTTGAGGCAGAATTTGGCCATGAATTCTCCTCCTTCTCAATGTTTTTTTTTCTCTTTTTTATATATTTGAAGCTGGAATTGCAAACACATATTTCAGCTAACAATAGCAAAAAAGCATAATCCATTGAACAAAAATAGATACCTTCCAGATTTACTTATTTGATTTACTTGGTATAACATATATACCATAGCATATGTTATACATTTCAATGATATCTTTTTTTAGTTATTTTGACATCTTATCACTTTATACGTCGGAATCTGGTGTCTGTAGATGTCAGATTCTGCCGTATAAAGACGGTCCCCGCACTAAATGAATTAAAATAATTATAACGGCCGTAGATATATAACATAGGTATTCAAATGAATCAGAAAGAGCTAACTAAGACATTATGATCATTTCGAATCGATTAAAACCCTTCGGTTATTATGGTTTATATAAAAATATTCAGCGCTTTCAGGGTTTAACACGCACATACGGTGACAGTGTGATAATTCAGAGAGTACTTGCTATTTTTCTCCTTATCGGCCAGGATGTAATAACATATATCCCTGGAAGAAAACAACAGTAACTGCTTACGTTTCAAATAAACTGTTACGGCTGTTTGTCGTTAAAACGACAAACAGCCGTAATTGTTTGCTTGAAAAATAAGCATAGACTGATGTTTGCCTTTACACGACAGAAACGAAGTGTGAACATATATCAAGAAATTAATATCTTGGTTTGGCCAATTCCTGTGATAACATTCTAGAATGTATTAACTGTTTTGATATTGGAGTTATTTGATAATTTGCTTTGCCTGAATTTTACTTCAGTTGACATCAGTCGTCTATGAGTTAAAAGCGGGCGGCTCTTTCAAACGGATTCGAATACATATGAAATATTGCCTGAGCTTCATCAAATAAGCAGCAGGTCTCAACCAACCCACACATTATACTAGTTAAACGCATGGGTATTTTTCATTCATTTGAAGCTGGAAATTGTGCCAGCGATGTCAGTTTCAAATAAATGAAGAATATCAATGTGTCATATAGAGACTTATTTCTTCACATCAATTATCAACCCTTTCAGAGCTGTGATCGACTTTAGACGTCAGAATCATACGTCAGATTCTGACGTCTACAGACGTCAGAATCTGAAGTATGTAGACGTGAGGCTCTATTTCTGATCCATTTGAATACCTATGTCATGGGTCTACGGCCATTAGAAATATTGTTAATTCTTACAGTGCGGGGATTGACTTTAGACGTCAGAATCTGACGTCACAGCTATGATTACACAAAAAGTGGTGGAAATAAAAGTCTTCAAGAATTGTAGCTGCTATTTGCAGATACTCTGCATCATAAACCTGGAAGTGATCAATGCGACATTAACCGTTTAAGTCGGGGATGGACTTTAGTCGTCAGAATCTGACGTCCACTTTAGTCGTCAGATTCTGACGTCTACCGACGTCAGATTCTGACGACTAAAGTCCATCCCCGCACTGTAAGAAGACAAATATTTGTAATGGCCGTAGACCCATAACATAGGTATTCAAAAGAATCAGAAAGAGCTGACTAAGATAGTTATGAGGATTTCAAGGTGAAAAAACCCCTTTGGTTGCGATGTTTTTTTCACAAATTAATTCAGCGCTTTAAGGGTTAACCCTTTCAGAAAGGGACGAAGGTCCAACAATTCGCCAGCATTATAGTTCATTTACCCAATGCTGTCTCAATGTCTACGACGCTGGCCCAACATTGAAACAACATTGGTTTAGCGGCTTGTGTTTGGTGGACTGTAGGCAAGCAAGCAAACAATGTCCACCCAATGTTGACTAAATATTGGACCAGTGTCGCAGATGGTGGGCCAACATTGAAATAACATCAGGTCAATGTCGATTGTCAGGTGGGGTGGCTATTATACCGCTCCGCAAAGTCAAAAGGCAGTATCTGCTCCCTTGTAAAGTAAGCAGATACTGCCTTTTGGCTTTGCACGGCATTGTCTCTCACAGTTTGGAGCTGCAGCCGGAACGGATTAGTCATCAGTGACAGAAGCAGAAATCAGCGTGTCAAAACCCCTATAGTCAGGGGGTCAAATGCATATTTTTGGTCGAACCTGGAAAGTGGGTCCAAAGTTTTTTTCTCAATGTTTTCATGTTATATAGGTATTGTACTCCATGAAACTGCATGATGGCAATCCTACAACATTGAGCATTTTTATATAACACGTTTTATAAAATTGCGTCAATCGGGACGCAAAATAATGGTTCTACACGGTTCGAAAAATACAAATATTTATATAAAGCGCCAAACTAATCTATATTTGCCATCATTGGAAATAGTATGTCTTCGGTGTTAACAAAAGTGAAGTCCTAATTGTACAAATTGATTGAACCAGAAGTTCTGAGTTATGTGAACCCTTTGACCCCAAGGCCTTTCATAAATATAATTACCAGTGTAAAGACCTCAAATTTCACAATAATGTTAGAGTGTGACCTGTCAAAATGAAATGAATTTCATTACGAGCCTGAATATGATGTCGTAGAGTAACTATAAGACATATGTACCGCAATAATTAATATTCTATATATATATCGGTGAGATATATAATGTATAATTTTAGCCATACGTTTTAAAATTTTGTATACTACGTCATCCAACGATTTTAACACTTAACATCAAAACATTTGTTCAGAGATTTTTTTAAAGAAATCATTGTGTGGTGTATTGCCTCTGCCAAAGGAGGTTATGTTTTTGGTCGCGATGGTTTGTCTGTCCGTCAGTAGGATTATTTACAAAGCAATGAATGGATTTGCATGAAACTTTTATCAGAGGTGCGTCTCAGGCCAAGGAACAATCCATTAAATTTGAAAATGATCCTGTTTAGCTTACGACCCGGATCCAAAACACAATCACTGCGGCGGAAAGTTTGCAGTTTCTGACTGACTGTCTAGTTCTATTTGATGATATGTCTATGCTTCTGCAAGTAGTACCTATCACATTATACCTTTATGGCAACGTATGGGTGCTATATGGCTAGATTCAATTGATGACAGGTATTGTATCCCCCATCCAAGTGTTATGCTTTGTGAAAAAAAATAAATTTGAAATTATTTTCATTCATTTGGAATTACTTATGTGAACTGTTCGTCGTGATTGATAATTCAGACCAAGAGGGCTCAGCAGCGAATGACAGGAAATCATGACCCATCCACAGTCTATGTTTTCTTTTAAACGCGATAAAACAACAATTAAAAGGTTTTCAAAAGAGTTATCAAGACGACCGCGGATTATCATGATTTTGATAAAGTGTTTATCAGATACTATGATCAAAAAAATTGTGACATGCCTTTCGCTCTACCAGAGTTGCCACTAAACCAAGAGAGCGAGGTAAGCATGTTAGAGATGGGCCAATGAAGGGTCAATTTTATGGGCATTTTTTCATGAAATCTACAAACCATCCAACTGTCAAACTGAATAATTTTAGAAAAGCAGACAGTGTGTGACACTCAAACAAAACACTCGTAGCATAATTATACATAATTGTATAGGCTTACCACATATTGATATGCCACATGCACACCATGACACTGCTATAACAGGTATGACACATTTCCAGTCATTGGCGACAGGCCCCTATTTACAATAAACAAATCTGCAACTGCATAAAATGTTGGCAGATGTCCTTTGAGTGTATCCAGATAATTGTTTGCCAGAGACGTATCCCCGGGTTGGTGGTATACATCTCTTCATGGGTGTCATCGGTGTACAACTCTGATGCAGGATCAGTACCGTGGTGCAGACCTACATTTATGCATTTAGCCTTCCCAATTCTTCATTAGTATACAATACTCATTGAAGAAGATGTCTGGTTGGCAAGGGTGGCAAGGAACCTGGAAACGGAAGCATTTTAAAATTTAATTAATTTAGATGCACCGTCGGCGAACAGAGGGTCGTGGTGGTCTAAATGAGGTGTTGAATCAGCCAGTAGCTATCCTGTATCTCGTGTCTTATCTCGAAAAGTCAGAATGAGAATAGGCCGATACAGTTGTAATTTAGCAGATCATTTAAATGTACATTTGAGAATTTATTTTATAAAACCTATGTCTCTTATGCATATTCCAATTCACTTAGTATGTTAACATACTTAAAATTGAGCTCTGCGCTTGCTGTCCAACATGTTGCTTTCCAAGATAATGTTACTACATCTAGTCTTTTATATATGCGTTACTACAATTCCAGCACTAAATTTTGAGCACGAATAGCCAGATGTAGGGTATCTAACCTGAAACATATCCCTGTTCCAACAGCTTTGGTGACTGCTGCTAGTAATAACAGGATGAAGGTCTCATTCAAAACATACACAAGAGCACATGCACACTCTTAATACCAGGACCGATCTAAATAGCAAAAATCCGAGAGTCGCATAATAAGACGATAATCACGAAGGAGCTGACAACAGCATATTGTTACACAGCTTTAGGAGACAAATATTGATATTCCCATTATAATGCAATCGCCTATACATAATGTGTCATAGAAATTAAAGTGACCACTGCTGAATATTTTGACCTCATTCCTAACCTGCTGCCAGGACCCTCCTTGTCACGATGTGATACTATGGCTGGATGCTTTGGTATTGGTATTATCGGAGATATTATTGTCTTCTGGCTCGATGTAGTAAGGAACTTA
The DNA here is from genome assembly GCA_964017125.1 of Flabesymbios commensalis. Lineage (NCBI taxonomy): Eukaryota > Metazoa > Annelida > Polychaeta > Terebellida > Flabelligeridae > Flabesymbios > Flabesymbios commensalis. The sequence continues at coordinate 72,972,760 of OZ024914.1, read as the reverse complement.
TTCTGTGGTTAGTAACTCGGCGAGGGGAGCATCACCTGTTGATAATTATGTTAATTACCATCACCTGAGCAAGCCTTCTGGGAACATTTGAAAATAAAACTTTCCGTTGAAGAATGCCTTGACGCTTGAGCCACAAAAGTTAGATCCGTTAGCATATGAATGGAGCAGAGACGGGAATATGTTATGTTCAACTACAGTCCCTGAATGAAGTTAACTGATCTCAGATTGCATCTCAACTGGTCCCTAATTAGATAAAAAAAATCTTCATATGGTTGCTCCAGTAAGAACTATGTCATAGTGTTCGATGTGGAAGCAACAAAGCAGGAATACAGGACGCATCGCCATTGTCTAAGAATATGATGCATGCTACTACTATATGAACACAGATGATGAAACAAACAATGAACAGGAAGGTAGTAGTAGCTTTAATATAAATATATAGCAAATGACAAAAATATGTTGAAGGTGGTGGTATCATTGCTGATTATTTAACTTGTTTAAGATAAAGAACTATTTTTTTCAATAACTATTACGTACAATTTTGGTAGTTTAGCAGGTACAGAAACCTCTGAATTATTACACCACATATTAATAATTGATGTATCCATATAGTCAGATATAGATATGCTGTGATATTGGAACTATAAATAAGAAACAAAACGGTTTAATATCGTGAATTATTTAACTTTGCCTAATTAGGGCATCTAATCATTGGGGGAAGTGTTGGGTCAATGCAGCCCATCAGCGTCACAGATAATGGCCCAACATTGGGTTAGTGAATCATGTTGACTAGCCCATGCAATAGAATGCCAACGTGTAATACATTGCTACACTATTCAAACAATATAATAATCCCCTTATCTTTCATCCCAGCAAATATATACATGTACGGTCACGTAGGCCACATTTGAAGTGTGGCCTAGATGAGCGAGAATATGTGAGCGACAGGTTATCTAGTTTATTAGGATCATGACACTTTATAACAAAAACCTAAATTATAAGAAAATGAATACAGGTTCAGCTATAGAAACATGTACAAATGTGGAGGATGTAATATACAAACGATACTGAATTAGGCATGTTTGACCTGATTTTGTGACCTTTGACCTTGAGCTACAGCTTTGACCTTTGACCCAAAGATTTATTTTATTAATATACATTAATATACGAACAATAAAACTAATAACTATCAGTTGTGTGAATATATAAAGTGATTTTCCGTTTTTCCCGATCACGTAAAACCACTATTTTGTGCCCCGATAGGCAAAAAAATGTAAAACTCGTTATTTCAAAATGCTCAATGTTGTGAGAATGCCATCACGCGGTTTCATAGAGTACAATACCCATATAACATGAAAACATCGAGAAAAAAACTTTGGACCCACTTTCCAAGTTCAGCTCCTGGCCCCCTGACTACTAAGTCATCGGGGCCCGGCAGACCAGGAAGGGAGCAGTGTTTCATCTAGCCATTTCTAACAAGGCGCAGCGCCATGTTGCCTTTTGTGAGCGCCATGTTGCCCTTCATGTGCGCCATGCTGCCCTTCATGTGCGCCATTTTGCCCTTCATGTGCGCCATGTTGCCCTTCCAATATTCAGACAGTGAAGTGCCTCATCGAACTATTGTTACGTCATAGTTAATCCACCCAGGCCATTGTCACCGTGGAAAACACCACAATCACTAATGTCTCGCGCTCACACCTATGACGCAATACCTGATAACGACTTGTATACATAGTGGTAAAAACTGGCGATGTCTATGTATACTTACCTGATTCTGTACGACCCTTAATTGGGGAGGGTGGGTGTTGGAAATGACCAACCGAGTCAATTGGGTGCCCGGCGGGCATGAAGAGGTGCCCCCAATGATAGGTGGCGCCATGCCCCTTCCGAATCCTAGATGAAACACTGGGGAGTGCACGTACAAGACATTGGGCCAACGCTGGCTTATTATTCGCCCACCGTCTGCGACGTTGGCCCAGCATTAGAACAATATTGGATCAACATGTCGTCTTTGCTGTAACAGGTCGCCGTTTACGGGAATCTGTACTGATAAAAAAATCTAGATATTAATTTATTTTATCCGGTTCATACTTCAGTAAATCACAGGTTGTTACCAGTTTTATGTCTTTTTTATTATGAATCCGCTTTTAATGTTCGGCCAGCGCGTGCGCTCTGAATATTTTATCGCATGTATTAAAATAATACTTGCATAGATAATGACATGAATATTTAATATCAATATTAAATATATTTTTCATAGAAGAGACATTGTAGGCCTATAGGCCTACTTGTATGGATATTTTCAAAAACCCGCAGAAATAACAAAATCCCCCCGTAGATGTTTTAACAAGAAAACTGAGAATTCCCTATGACCGGCATGGTCTGCGTCATATATATATATATATATAGTATATTTATATTCACCTACATATTGAAGTACATGTTTTATGTTTTATATTAAAATGTTGACACTTAGGTTTTCCGTAAGGCAAACAGGTCAAGCAAGTCATTATTATCTTTAGCAAACATAAATTTGATAGTTTTCTTTTTAACATATTTTCCAACATAGAAAATTGAAGAGAATATTGCAACGTACGTGTTTATATTGTATTCAAGAATTAATTACTCCAGTGAATCATCATTATTATGCTACTATTCATGCACAGTTAAACAATTGATGTAGCTAAAGACCGCTCCTATAAATGCATTATAAGCGATGCAGATAGATTATTATTTTCTGTCAAACTGCTTGGACAAGCGACCCATATCTCATGGAACTGCCCAGCCATACACGATATGATATTTAACACGATACATGATATTTAACACGATACATGATATTTAACACGATACATGATATTTAACACGATACATGATATTTAACACGATACATGATATTTAACACGATACATGATATTTAACACGATACATGATATTTAGCACGATACATAATATTTAACACGATACATGATATTTAACACGATACATGATATTTAACACGATACATGATATTTAACACGATACATGATATTTACCACGATACATGATATTTAGCACGATACATAATATTTAACACGATACATGATATTTAACACGATACATGATATTTAATACGATACATGATATTTAACACGATACATGATATTTAACACGATACATGATATTTAAAAAACAGATAATCTCGTGACGAGCATGATGAGTAGCCTAGGCAAAATATGGGCTTCCATGTCAACAAACCTAACTTTAGAAATGTTTTTAAACCTGCCTTATTTTCTTGAACTTTAATGTTAGATGTTTCTTTTATCCGTAATGTTTGGTGTGTAATTAAACGAATATGAGCAATTTTCACCCACTCGAGGTTGTGGGTCGCTGTAGCGAGACACAACTTCAAGTGGGTGATAATTTAAATTAAATAGCTTGATGCCAAATCCTCGATATTATATATTTGTATGTGATTTTATTAAGAATTCGCTCATCTTATACAAGGTTTGAATTACATAGTTGAATTTAGGATTTATTAAATTGACAAACATAATTTGCCGACCCCCATAACAATCGTGTGCTTCATACTACCATGATGAAACAAAATATAGTATATTGAATGTGCAGTGCATCGATTGTGAAAGCAAAAACGGCTTGAATGTTAATGTTCAATTGCGATCACATTTTTCTATTAAATTTTGTGTGTGTTTAATCCCTAGAGGTCTCAGTTATTCAGTTTAAACTTTTTGCTTTTAAAACGTGTCTCGCTACCGCGATACATAACTTCAAAGGTCTGAATATCAGTGTTTCAAAATTTAAGACATTTTTTTCTTTTAACTGCTAAATACAGGTGTTAATAAAAACACTTAATGTATAGTGTAGTCGACATCAGTGCTCTAGGGGTTACAGTATATTTTGCACGATCGAACAATCAACCCTCTTTGAACCGTGATATTATTAATTCTCATTTCATTCAGCTTCAGCAGTACAGGCCTAAATGCTGCCACAATCTCACCTCAAGCTGAACGGAAATTAACACTAATTAAAATTTTAAAAATACTGTGATCTCAGATGAAAGCTCAGAACGTCATTACTGCGGACAATGGCTCTCAAAGGGTTAGAAACACACAGCGCCAGCCCTTGGCTGACTTAAACTGGTAAATAGAGGTGCCTATTCTACTTTGATTTGTAATGTATAGCTTACTGTTAGCGTAGCACTAGGCCTACATATAATAGACCCTCATATCGCCGTATAAGTCAGGTTTGATGCCTTGTGATCCATTGCATTAAAGTACATTAATTCGTGACTTAGAATTATGCATTGCCTTGAAGTGCATTGCATTGCATTGCATTGCATTGCATTGCATTGCATTGCATTGCATTGCATTGCATTGCATTGCATTGCATTGCGTTGCATCGCATTGCATTGCATTGCATAGTACATTACATTGTGCATTGCATTGCATTGTATTGCATTGCAGTGCATTGCATTACATTGCATTGCATTGAATCCCATCGCATTGCATTGTATTACATTGCATATATAATAAACAATATTTTGATAACACGCTAGATGTATGTAAATATAGATGTATGTTTAATGGTAAATATAGACTGATTGTTGTTAAAATATGAAATAAATTTTATATATTTTATTTGCTTGTGCATTTGTATATTCTCAATTCACTCATTGCCATATTTAGTTGTTGATTACTAGTAGGCCTATCAGATCCGTATTCTAAACATTCCGGGGTCATTTTAAGAACACGCCACCCAACTTACATCTCCATTTATAGGTGGGGCTGGTAGGTAATTCTCAAAATGACACCAGAATTAGAATACGAAAATTCAGGGAATAGGTATGTAATGTACCATCCCATTATTATACTATAGTGATACCCTAATTATTCTGAAGAAGCACCATCAGAATACTGATATTAACTAATTAAGCTTATTTACCTAGACAATGAAAATTTGAAACATTTTTTGTCTTAGCATTTGTTTTTCTCCATCTGTAAAATGAAATGAATCGGGCTTTAGGCCACCTTTGTGCACATATAGGCTAAACTGGGCCAGGAGAACCTCCTGAGGATGGTGAGATGATTGAGATGACACTGTCCTCCAGACACAGGATTCGAAATTCGAGCCCTGGCGGTCTGAGGCCGAGCACGCCAACTCTCGGTCACGGAGGCTCCCCATAATACTGACTTTCACACGTGGATGGGGAAGAAACATTTTTTGTTTCTTTCAAACCGCCGAGACCGGGAACCGAACCCCGAACTCTGGCGTGAAAAGCAGCGGTGCTAACCACTACCCTAGGGCCCCGCCCATCTTCTCCATCTGTAATAGGCCTACAAAATATCATTCCACAGCAACCCCTTCGACTAGGTATTTGAACTGTTTCGTTTAGTTACAACAGTTTGAAACATCCACCTTGTTTGAAAAAACGCATACTTTATAGGCCCACAGTACTAATCATATTGATCTTATCTTCACTTACAAGATAGGCTTACACGAGCCATAGCTAGGTTGGGAAACAGACAAGGCGAGGCCGGATTCAGAGCTAAATTATATGAGAAGCCAAAATTTAGAAAAAATGGTGTTACAGACTGTGGAGTGTCTAGTGTTGTAAGTCTATTAATATTTGTTTCATGCCATTATAAATAACACATATTCAATGAATAGATAGGCCTATTACTATTAGCTTGGAGGCTCACACTAGCTCTAGTCTACACAGAAAACACGAAACATTTGTATAACATTTGTACAATCTTAGGCCAACGTGGACAGCGATCACAAAACATTTGTATAACATTTGTAGGCCTACAATGTTGGACCAGCGTCGAAGACGTTGGGCCGGGGTTGTACAAATGTTATACAGATGCTTTGTGTTTGCTAGGTAGGTCTAGTTAGTCCAAATGCTATTATAGAAAAAAATACGCATGCATGGTCTCCACGCTGTTCACCCAGTCGCGGCCGGATGTAGCAGACAGCAGACAGATGATTTGAGTGGCGGGAGCGTTTGACAGAACGACAGACACGCAAGCAGACGGCTGTACAAATTGTCCTGGTAATTACCAAATTAGCGAATTGACAGGAGTTGATAACATGTACTTTATATTCTGTGTATATAAGTTTATGTAGGCGCATGTCATTTATTTCACATTTTTGTGTAGAGTCTACTGGCGTAGCCTTCTACTGTAGCGTTAGTTAGGCTACTATAACAAATCTAGTCCCTACAAAATTTCATGAAAATCGGTTGAGAATTGACTGAGAAATTGGCGAAAAACATGCGATACAAGTAAATCTGACGACGGGTATATACTATCTTTCTTTTTTCTATCTTTGCACATTTTTGTTGGTAGGAGAGATATTTCATCTCCTACCCCTTGGCCTTGCACTTGCACTTGTTTTGAAACTGTAATTAAGACGTCAAAGACAACAATGATTTTCAATCTGATTTGTGAATTCTGAACTGAGAGCAGCGCATAATCAATCTTCCTGAGCCGTTAGCCGTCCGATCTGGGACGTTTGGCTCAGTAAACAAAGAAGAAGAAGAAGATGACATACAGTGTCACCAGACTTCCACTTCCAGTGCCGTGGCGTTTATAATTAAATAACGTTAGTTCAAGTTCAAGTTCAATGAAGCAACTCCCAGGGGAGTGCCCGGTCCCGTCTTTAAAAAGACGCCCGAAATGCCGGGGTTCACCAAAATGACCCCTCCTCGTCTCCCTGCAGGCGTGAGGAGCCTCTGCACGTCCACTTCACCGGCACTTCACTACCAATGCCAAAGGCTTAGGCTGTAAAATAGCAGTAAAATAGCATACAAAAGCAATTCCCACCCGCGGAAAACAAGAAAGAATCAAGTGGGGGCAGACCTCGTGTATTCCCTACTGTCCGGCCGGAGGCAATGCCCTGACCGCTGGGTATGCACAGGGGCTTCATGTAGTGACGATTTACCCTGCCCAACCAGTGAGTCAAGTGAAGTAGCCTATATCATACGTGTTGCAGGCCCAGGCCAGCAGTCGGGACACCTCTCACTGACGCTCTTTGGGTGCGAGGAGCCTCTGGATGCAAGAAAAGAATTAGCCTCCGAATCAATTCTCACCCTCAAGCGTGCGGAAAAGTATAATGACCAATGGACAAGGACTACACGACCCTTGACATCGCTTCGGGTAGGAGGAGCCTCCTACCGTCAGACGCTAAACTACACTGTATTAAACAGCCTTTCACCCTCACCTTTGACAAGGCTTTGCCCCAGCCCAGAACACCTTTAAAAGCTTGGAAAAGTGTAATGGGCAAGGTCAAAGAATGCAGACTTGCAGCCAGTGTCACTCACTTAGTCTCAAGAGTCTAGAGACCCAGTCAGTGACAGTGTGATTGAAGATTTTTTGTTGTTCCCTTGTTTATGTTGTTGATTCTCTCTGCCCTGTCCATGAATGTCTGAGACTGTCACTGTGCCTGCGCCGGACTGTGATGATCAATTTTTATACCCGAACTAAAATTAAACCTACGTTTTATGTTAGTACAGTTAGCCCAGCCTGCATGGCGAGCAGTGGACTAAAAATAAAAGTTAATTTTTTTCATTAATGAGCCTGGCCCTAGCCCAACTTAGTCTTAGGCCCTAGCCCTAGGACAATCAATCATGGCAATTAACTTTAGTATTATCAAGCAAAACCCTAATTATGCAAAGCCAAAAGTGAAACGCCGACGCCGTTCATTTGAGTGTCATGATATCATATAATAATTAATATATATATAACACAACTATTATCAAGTTACATTATTTAGAGGTTACAGATATATCTACTCTAGACTAGGCCTAGTCTACTCGCCGTCAAATTACACGGTGACTGAATTAAAAATGATCAACCAGGATCGCCTGATTTTCGGCGATTTCCCCGTCAATTTTGACCCAATTTTGAAAAAAATCGCAAAATTATATTTAATATTTCAAAAGTTAAACCATTTGCCATGTAAGAAAATTCTATAATTAGTTTAATGGGGTTATAGAGGGACGTTGTAATTTCAATTTACTACATGTGAAATACGCTAATGACTAATGTTATATAATCTTCCGAAATTTCCAGGGCTGTTAAGTGTTAGGATTTGAATAGTTAATGGCATTTGGCTTTGCAAAATTTTAAGGAAATCGGTTTATAAAATCATTTGATCCTGGTTGATCATTTTTAATTTGACGGAGAGCATAGATCTAGTCTAGCCTTAGTATAGTCTATGACACAATTATCTGGAGCGCATGTCGATTTCTCCATCAATTCTGAACCAATTTTTTTTGAAATTTCGCACAGGACATTTCCAAGTCATGTTCTAACATGAGTAAAAATTTCGTCAAATTATATTTAATATTTCAAAAAGTTAGACCATGTATTAAAATTCCAGAATTAGTGTAATGGGTTTATAGAGGGACGTCACATCTTCAATTTACTTCATGTCAAATGGTCTAACTTTTGTAATTTTGCATATAATTTTACGAAATTTTTACGCTTATTAGGACATGACTTAGAAATGTCCTGTACGAAATTTCATGAGAATCGGTTAATAATTGACGGAGAATCGACGAAAAGCATGCGCTCTAGATAATTGTGTCATAGACTATAGTAGTCTATACCCTGATGTCATCGCAAGGCTCTGACACAGTGACCTCCATTTTTAAAAGCTTACGCCTGCTGAAAATGGTCTAGTTTTCGTAGGCACTTGAAATATTCGTCTCAATTTCTTGGCATCCGAGTTTTTTGGTAGGCAGCGCGAGTGTCGTTTTTACACAGCTGGCTGTGTAAACAAAATGGCGGTCAGTGTGACTGGGCCTCGCGCAGTAAGTAGTCTATACCGGGTAAGTAGTCTATAGATACCCGCCGTCAGATTAACATGTATCGCATGTTTTTCGCTGATTTCTCTATCAATTGTCAACCGATTTTGATGAAATTTTGCAAGGACTAATCCTAGATCTATAACTATTTTAGAGTCACGCGGCGACTGCCGTGAAATTTTTAAAAAATATTATATAGGTCTAGTTCAAAAGCTATACCATTTGACATGTAGTAAATTTGTAATTACGACGTCCCTCTATAAACCCATTGAACTGGCTAAATTAAAGTTTGTTTTTAGCCCTGAATTGCATTACATACCAGAAGGTCTAACTTTTTAGTGATACAATATTTTCCAATGAAAATTTCGCGGTAGTCGATGCTTGACTCGGCTAGGCTGGACAATTTCTATATAGACTGTCTATACTATAGTATAGTCTAGACTGTCTATATCATGGGGAAATACAGCACTCGTCCAATTATCAATGACAATGATTGACACAATGTCAATGATTGAATGAATAATGGCTGTGTGAGCCATCTATGCGTATCGCACAAAAATGAACAACGACAATTTTTGTATTTTCTCACACGTCACGATCACGTTCGTAAATTTTGGACAACCATGTCAAAAATAAGAAATACGGGAAGCTCGTCTCTATATCTGGGCTAACTGGTAAATGCGCAGCACAAAAATTAAAAAACTTTTGCAGTTCCAGTCTATGGACATGTTCACATCATATGGTCATATTAATAAGCCAAAATAAAATCACCGAATTTTTGATGATTTTAGCGGCGAGTAGTCTATAGGGCTATATATTTTGGTGGTCCACAGGACCACTAGATAGAATGTTTTGGTGGTCCGACATAATTTCTGGTGGTCTCGGACCACCGGACGCCTGTCAGTTGTGAACGCCGCTTTGGTGACTGCCCTATGTTCAGAAGGTTCTATGTTCAGAAGGTTCTATGTTCAGAAAATATTTGTTCAAAAGGTTCTATGTCCAGAAGGTTCTATATTCAGAAGGTCCTATATTCAGAAGGTTCTATGTTCAGAAGGTCCTATATTCAGAAGGTCCTATGTTCAGAAGGTCCTATATTCAGAAAAAAATTGTTCAAATGGTCCTATATTCAGAAGGTTATATGTTCAGAAGGTCCTATATTCAGATATATTCAGAAGGTCCTATATTCAGAAAATTCTTTGTTTCATGTAGGAAAAAACTTACATCTTTCAGTTTCGACCTGTAAATTACAATGCAAGATAACAAATCACAGGCTCTCATTTGAGCTCATTCGGTCAGATGAGCTTTTGTCATGGCGCGTTTTCAGTCGTCTGTCCGTCCACAATTTGCTAAAATCGCTATTGGGACTTCAATCAACATAGTGAAGAGCCACAAATCAAGAGTGATCACAGAAGTATAGTCTCCATAATTCAGGAATATGACACTACTGTAGATCTGGTAATTTTCGCGTGTTCAAATAGTCGCGTGTTTCTGATTTTGGGACTTTTCACGAAGATTATAATTCGCAAATTTTCATTTTTGTTTAGTAGTGATATTATAATAATATTTTCGCGAGACTCTGGAATTCGCGAATTTCTCCTCCTCGCGAAATTCGCGAAAATTAAAACTTCGCGAATATTACCAGATCTACATTATATCTGAATTCAAATCCACCTAAATCCGGTGCTAGTTTGAACTTGTAGAAAGTTCAAACAAAAAACACCTGCAATTACAAAGATGAGCTATATACGGCGCCATTGATACTTTTCTTTCTTTCATTTTTTTTTCATTTTAGTCTATTCCGGGGGTGTCTGTAACCCACTGCATATCCCCAAAATACGTTGTATTGTTGGCTTGACCAATTAGAGCTTTGTTTTACCTATAGGCCTACCATGGGCCACAATTAGTTTGGCAAATCTATATATAGCACATGTTTTACGTTGATTTCTCAACGATTTTGAACCGATTTATTTGAAGTTTTGCATAGTTAATTTTCAAGTCAAATCCTAATACCGGTAACAATTTATTCAGACCACTCGACATGTAATAGAATTCCGGAATGCATATAATTTTGATTCGTTTCACCCGCAAAAATCAACGTTTTTCAACATAGCGGTGACTGAGAGCGATCTCGACCCCAAGGTCTGGAAAATGTTCATAATTTTTTAATGACTGTGAGGAAAATGAGCTGAGCATGCCATCGTAGCTAAAATGTTACTGATTCGAAAAAAAATATATTTTCTTAGATATGTCCGTTCCACAATTTTGTATGAAGTCAACCTACAGTATTTCAGCCACTGTGGCTAGAATGGAGTTACCCTCTGTTAGGCTCCTATTGTTACTCTGGGAACTATCCGACCCGAGGATATCGGAGCTGTGTGAAAAGCCAATGTGTTTCAGCATTACATTGCATAGCAAAACCCAAGTAGACCGTCCGGGAGTAATTTCTCGATAGTCAGATTCACATGAAATTCATTGACCAGGGTGAATGAATTTCGCGGATTCCTTAGTCAATTTTAAACCAATTTTTATGACATTTTGCACAGACAATTTATCAGCCATGGGGCGACTACTCTGAAAAGTTTTACAATGGAAAGTAATTATAACTGCAATATCTACAATTTATTGAGAAATTGATCTAAATTCATTAATTTTACGCTCAGAAACCCACTGGGTACACAACGTTTTTGCGACATTAAATCAACGTCATTGACGTTGATTCAACGTCGTGTGCCCAATTGGAACTGACAAATAGTCACCCATACTTTCTAAACATAGGACCTTCTGAACAAATATTTCTGAACATAGAACCTTCTGAATATTGAACCTTCTGAACATAGGACCTTCTGAACAAAGGACCTTCTGAACATAGAACCTTCTGAACATAGAACCTTCTGAACATAGGACCTTCTGAACATAGAGCTGTAACCATTCCCTTTAACTCTTGTGCTGCTGAATCGCTTGTTTCTATTTTTCATTTATTCGAAGCTAGAATTATTGCTAACGCAATTTCCATCTATTTAAAAAAAAAACCTGCTACATTATGCGAGGTTATGAGATGGGAAAAAATGAATAAAAAACATTGACAATCAACGACGTTTTAAGCAACAGAAAACTCCTCATTTTAAATTGAAAATGGTAAGCGATATATATATATGTTTATTTTGTAGCTGATAGAAATATTTTTCAAATATAGAAAACTTTTTTTCAGCTTCCTTATGCTAAACGTGAACACAATCATGACAAGTTTAAAACTGATCTTTCCCTGCAAGAAGCTGCGACGCTCGCCAAGACTAGAAATCAGAGAGAAGTTTGAGAGCAAAACCAAATGTATAGAAGATGGTCCCCTCGGCTACCTTGAAGTCCTCCCACTGGAGCTAAAATTCATTTTACTCTCCTACTTGCCAGGTGAATTATGTTTATCTTACTTGCTTAATCTTTTGACCATATCCGCATCGCATTTCAACATGCTAGCCCAGCAAACACGAAACGTTTACCAGTGTTGGTACAATGTTGGCCCATTGTCTTCGACGCTGGCCCAACATTGTACTAACACTGGCTGAACGTTTCGTGTTTGCTGGGAGGGTACCAACACTGGCTGAACGTTTCGTGTTTGCTGGGAGGTTGGCATGGTTATATAATTTAACCCTTAAAGCGCTGATTTTTTTATGAAAACCTTGGAGGCCAAAGGGTTTTTTTCAATTTGAAATCATCATAAATGTCTTCGTTAGCTCTTTTCGACCTATTTGAATACCTATGTTGTGGGTCTACGACCATTAGAAATATTTTTACTCTTACAGTGCGGAGATCGATTTTAGCCGTCAGAATCTGGCGTCGATCCCCGCACTGTAAGGGTTAAATTGTCACCTACTTGAAGCGACAGGGACCTGAAACCCTCACGTTGAGTGGAATAATCCTGATCAATGTGTAATTAGTTATAAAGGCCGGACATGGTGATTTCACACATTAGGCCGGGTCTAATAACCTCTTTCACCATACGCTGAAAACCAGACGCTGCTGACATATTTATAATTGTCAAATTATTATCAATTCAAATCGTGGATTTTTTCTTTAATCATGGTAAATTGTGTGTGCAAACTGAAGACAAGATGATTACAAAGTAATGGTGTGCCCCAGCCGACACTGAAGTTAAGATAATGTTGGCATAATTCTGGACCAACGCCACGCACTTTCGCCCAGCATTAAACATGAATGATAGACGAGCATGCCATACAGTCAACGTCCCGTGTTTACTGGGATTTTTGGTTAAATGTTGGGTTAACGCTGGGTAATTAATTTGTCAAACTAACGATAAAGAAACTAATTAAAATTTAGGCTTAATGGTTTATGCTAGCTGCGTTTGCTTGATTAAACTATAATCTAACAACATTTCACCACTAAGCACGGCAAACACGAGATGTAGAGGCTATGCTGGTTAATACCATATTTTAGTTAAAGCGCTAAAAATAATTTTAAAAATCCTGGGAGAGGACCCACCCCTTTTGGCCCCCCTCTCACCCCCCCCCTTTTCAAACATTCCTGGCGGAAACCGTGAACCATTATATTCATGTATCGAATTAGCAGTTTAGGTCATAAATTAACATTTAAGATGACCTTAGAACACGGCTCCACTACGTAGACTAGGCCTAAAAAAAAATATTGTTTGTTTCCGATTTCCGACCGACCCTATCAAAACATGTGCAACCCAAATTTATTTTATGGATTTCTTTTTTAGCCCGCCTTTTAATTTTAATTAAAAAAGGTGGGCTATTGCAATTGAAGTTCGGCGTCGTCGGCGTCGGCGTCGGCGTCGGCGTCGGCGTCGGCGTCGGCGTCAGCGTCGGCGTCGGCGTCGGCGTTAACATTTACTTGTGGGCGCGATAACTTGAAAAGTTTTTCATGTTTCCTTCCCAAATTTGTTTTGCATGTTACTAATGACCACTTCTCGGACAAGTTCAATAATGGCTGAAAAAAAATTCAAAATGGCCGACTTATTGCGATTTTTCACCTTTTACGTCAATAATTTGACCTTGTGGGCGCGATAACTTGAAAAGTTTTTCACATATCCTTTTCAAATTTGTTATGCATGTTACTAATGACCAGTTCTCGGACAAGTTCAATAATGGCCGAAAAAAAAAAAAAAATGGCCGATTTATTGCGATTTTTCACATTTTACGTCAATAATTTGACCTTGTGGGCGCGATAAGTTGAAAAGTTTTTCACATATCCTCTTCAAATTGGTTATGCATGTTACTAATAAGTAGTTCTTGGACAAGTTCAATAATGGCCAAAAAAAAAAAAAAAATGGCCGATTTATTGCGATTTTTCTCATTTTACGTCAATAATTTGACCCTGTGGGCGCGATAACTTGAAAAGTTTTTCACAAATTCTCTTCAAATTTGTTATGTATGTTACTTATAAGTAGTTCTTGGACAAGTTCAATAATGGCTGAAAAAAAAAAAAAAATGGCCGATTTATTGTGATTTTTCTCATTTTACGTCAATAATTTGACCTTGTGGGCGCGATAACTTGAAAAGTTTTTCACATATCCTCTTCAAGTTTGTTATGCATGTTACTAATAAGCAGTTCTTGGAGAAGCTCAATAATGGCCGGTAAAAAAATCAAAATGGTCGACTTATTGCGATTTTTCACATTTATTTTACGTCCATAATTTGACCTTGTGGGCGCGATAACTTGAAAAGCGGCTAGTTTAACATACCATTTATATCTTGCGTTGTTATTTACGTGATGACATTCGACTTTACTTTCTTTATCATAATTCGGCGGCGGGCTATTATCGAGTGTGCTCTTGTTTTTTTTTTTTTTTTTTTTTTTTTCAGGAAATCAATAAGTTCAGGGATGAGTTACCGACTGTAGTCAAAGTAACTCTGAAAAACGTTACGAATAGGAGAGTGGGGTGGAAAAGTGTCAAAAAACCCCAAAAAATTGTTACGTAATGTACAGATAAGACATGCATGAAAGTGAATTTGGCACCAAATAAAATGAAATAAAATTCTTACCTACCGATTGGTTGAAGTGACAAAAAATAAAATAAAATAAATTTCCTACCTACCCACTGGTTAAAATGACAACAAATCGGAAACAAACATATATTTTGTTTTGGCCCTATATGGAAACTGATTTTCCCTTTCGAAAAATATTATTTCCGTGTTTTTTTATTTGTCATATCGCTTTTCGATATACACAGTCAAGTATACGCCAGCATTGATGCAAGCTTACTGCCTGATCAATTGGAGCAGGGTTGAACTGAACACTTTAAGCGCTAAGCACCACTAATCGTTTTATATGTGTTTTATTAGCAGGTCATTGGGAATGAAATGTGTCTTTCAACAATAAAAATTTGCAAATGTTTGGTCTTAAATACACAATATAAATAATTTTCATCCTGTTGAAATTAGCTTCAAGCGGGTGAAAATTTAAATAAGACATCTATTTAAAAGCGATTAAAGGGTTAAAGTGTGGAATTAAAATGCATATATCATAGGTCCACAGCGTCACAGCGTTCCAATTTACATGATTTACACCTACCTTTATTCACTTTCCAAGTCTTTTCTGGCTAGGTCTTTTCCCGATCGGAAATTGACCGACAGTCATGGCAGTTTGGACCAATAGTGCAAGAGCATTAGTGAAAAAAACACAGGAACCTGGAATAAATTGCAGAAAGCTGATTTTTTCAGGAATGATACCTGGCCATCTCCCCAGATGAATTCCGAAGAGGCCCCAAAAATCCCCCTTGTGCATTTTTTTTAATTCAAGATGGCGTCCACCATGTAACGCCATTTTCGAAAAACAGGGGTACACACTAATTCCTCACCTTTGTAGTTAGAAAAAAAATATGTTGGTGTCTCTACTTATGTTTTTAGGCACAAAGAGTTGATCCAGATGATCAGAATTCTGATTATGTTAAGCGACCTCTTAAAAAAACACGAAAATATGAGATATCTCTCTCGTTTTTGAACCTAAAATGTATTTTTTGGCCAAACCCATGGAATCTAGCACTTATTTAGATCACCATTATTTTATTATATTTAATTTATCAACATGAATCACACATATTTGTTAATTAAAAATAACACCAGGTAACGCCATTTTTAAAAAAAGGGGTATACCCCCAATTCCTCACTTTTGGAGTTAAAACAATGATTTTGGTGTCTCTACCTATGTTTTAAAGTACAAGGAGGTTATCCAGATGATCAGAAATAATATCGGTACTTTTCTTAGTACCACAAATTCAAGATGGCCGCCATAATATTTTGTTAAGCGATCTCTTGAAAAAAACGAAAATATGCGATAACCATCTCGTTGTTGAAACTAAAATGTATTTTTTAGCCGAACCCATGGAGTCTTGAACTTATTTAGATGACCATATTTTAATATATTGAGTTTATCGACATAAATCCCACATGGTAGTTAATTCTACCATGGTGGGTGACGCTTTGGAGTGTTTTTCGAGCTGCTTTCCCACTAGAAATGTAGATTGAGATTTGTCAAGTTAACAAATTAATCTCCAGTATATAATGAAATTATTGCGTTTCAATCATCCGAGCTGTCACAGTTTCTACATGTTTGGCCAATACAAAAAGAGCACATCGTTGTACAATATAGTAGAGATTTGTGAGATCCCCCACCCCCCCCCCCCTTTGAACAACCCTCTCTGCACCCGCTATTCACTCTTTTTAAAACTCTTTCTGTAGCGACTGCTCTTTTAGTTTGCGTTGGTGACAAACGACCACGAGATAAAATCCATTCCCAGACTGTAGATTCCACACCCTCCTGTGCAGAAAAATATGCTCTGTATCATAATGGAGGCATTCATCCAATGCTGTTTTAATATTGGCTGACCGTCTTCGACGCTGGCCCAAAAATTAAACAGAATTGGATTAATGCCCCGTGTTGGCTGGGGCAGTAGGTGACCTTGAAAATAGGCTTTCTAGCAAAAATCAATTGCAAGATAAGGACTTGCGTCTCACACGTTACATGTACATGACATCTTTGATAATCGTACTGTAACAATGATTTTTAAATACTTACTTTTGTCCATGATCTGCGAATGTCAATATGTTTATTATCATGAAATATATAATTTAAATATCAATATATTACATTTTGAATATTAGGATATATATATTTCGTAATGAAGTTATGGCATTGTATGGTGTTGTAATGAGATGATTTTACATCAGAATATCGGAATATGACATTAAATAATTGATGTCACAGTTTATCGTCAGGATATGATCTTTTTATGTCATGATAATATGAAGACAAGACACATTAACATCATGATATGGTTTTGTAATGTCCAAATATTGCTCTTTATTATAGTAAAATGACGTTATGATGTCTGGATACAGCTTTATAAATGCAGGATATGGTGGTTAATTATCACGGCATGGTATTAAAGTGACTATTATAATATCATGATATAGCATAATAACATCACAATATGGAATTTTCGTGTAAGAGGAAATGAAAGTAAGAGAGGGCAAGGACACAAGCTGTTCAAAGAACATGTGTCTTAACCCTATCTTACTTTCCATTTTATTGAATCTTCCGAAGTGCTTTTGTTGTTGGCAGTTTTGGAGTACCGGTATTTGAGCAATGTAGAGGCCTTTACTTACTGAATTATATTGCGATATATATGTTGAACTGACATGTGCCATCCTGATATTGGAATGTTTTATGTCGATTCTGTATTACCATATGGTAACGTGCGTTTCTCAATATAATGTTATTAAAATATTATACCTTGACATGACAATAATATCCTGACATTAAAATGCCATATCCAGACTTTAAAATGACATATCCTGACATTCTATGGTCACATTAAAATATTGTAGTGTCATATTCAGTCATTATAATGTCACATTAGAATGCCGCCAAGCCCGCCATATCTTGATTTGATAATGTCATATCCTATCATAAAAAATGAAATATCTTGACATTCAAATCTTATTGTGTGATATAAAAGGACAAAATTATAATACCATCTCATGACGTTAAAGTGTCATATTCTGATAAATTACAATCGAATATCCTGGCATGCATAAATATGCCAGATCCTGACTTCGAACTGTTTTTTATGTTTTTTTCTATTTTAATGTCATAATCCGACAAGTCTATTATACAATATTCGATATTAAATAGCATGTTTATCATTATAATGACACATCATCACATTACAATACTATATTGTGACCTCAATGTGTCATTTCATCAATGTATAGTCATATCATAATATTCAAGTACCATATCCTAATATTTAAATGTCATATCCTGACAATAAAATATGATAGTGATGTTAAAATGATATATATGATGCAATATCGTTTCATTTTAATACAGCAATGTGATGTTTAGCCACTATATACTGCCTTTATAAAGCTGTATTGAGCCATCATAACGTGATTTTGCTATATTAAACACCAATGTTTGGACATTATATTACATATCATGATATTAAAGTGTCATATCCTGATATCATATTCATATATCCTGACATAAAACTATCATATCCTGACGTTACACTGTCACATCCTCTAATTTGATGTCATATTCTGACATTTCAATGTAATATCACATTGCAATGTCATACAATGTCATATATTTATTACGTAATACACTAATATTCAAATAAAATATCTTAATATTCTAATCTATAATCCAAGGTATTTATCACCATTTTCAGGAAATTGACCAAATTACATAGGCCTATAGATGGCCAAACTCTGCCAGTAAAATTATGTGATTTTAAACATTTTCATATTTAGTAGTACATGTAAATAATCAACAGTCTCGTAGGACACGTGTTCATGCTGGTGTAATATTGTACTTAGCTCTGTTATTATGTACATTCACACAAAATTAGCTAATATTCATATCCTAGAATAATCACAACTAATACTTAACCAAAATCGAAAAACATTTTATATAGGCCTACTATATAAAATACCTACATTGGAATTAGTCGCTCAGGTTTAAAACTGGAATTTCCTACGCTATCTCAAGCTTCAAATGAATGAAAAATACCCTTATATTTAAAAATGAGACATGCTAGAATTTTTAATCAATGATTTCTGACATATGATATTTTGTAAATTTGATAAATCTATATCTATATTCCCATATGAAAAAGCAGTTGGACATCGCTTAATCGTGGCACCCGCGCTAAAAGAGCTAACCAATATGGCAGCCATGTTGGATTGTGTGTTGATAAGCAGATTCTATTAAAAAAATTGGTGATGGAAATATATTCTAGATTCCATGGCTCTGAAAAAAAAGTTTCAACAACATGATGATTTCTGAGGGGGGGGGGGACGCTTGACATTATGGTCGCCATCTTGGATTTGTGGAGATAAGAAATGGAATAATATAATTTTTGATCCTGTTGATGAGCTTTTTGTGCCTTAAGACATGTGTAGAGGCACCAAAATATTTTTTTAAACCGCAAAAGTGAGGAATTGGGGTATATTCCTGTTTTTTTTTGAAAAATGACGTCATATGGTGTTACATAACATCAAACTATGTGGGATTTATGTTGATAAATTCAATAATAATAAAATATTCGTGATCTAAAAAAAAAAGTGCTAGACTCCATGGGTTTAGACAAAAAATACATTTTAGGCTCAACAACGAGATAGTTACCTCATATTTTCGTTTCTTTAAGAGATCGCTCAACATACTCGGTATATCAATATGGCGGCCATCTTAGATTTTTGTTATTGAGAAAAGTACTGATATCATTTCTGATCATCTGGATGAACTCTTTTTGTCCTTAAACATAAGTAGAGACACCTAAATATTTTTTTCTAACTGCAAAAGTGAGGAATTATGATATACCCGTTTTTTCAAAAATAGCGTTACATGGTGGCGGCCATCTTGAATTAAAAAAATGCACAAGGAGGATTTTTGGGGTCTCTTCGGAATTCGTCTGGGGAGATGTCCATGTATAATTCCTGAAAAAATCAGCTTTCTGCAATTTTATTCCAGGTTTAATCATAATGCTCTTGCACTACAATGGTCGGCCAGCGTCGTAGACGGTGGACCAACATTGGTCCAACATTGGGTCAATGTTCCGTGTTTGCTGGGAATTGTTTCAAAATAATCAGTGAAGGCGCACCAACTGAAAAATATGTACATGTGATGTAACCACTTGACTTGTAACACATATTATGGACTTATCTTGTTCGGACATCGACCGTCATGCCCGTTTTAGATCGCTGTTGCCGGCGATTGTTTCAAAACAATCAGCGAATGATGCAAATATGTACATGTAACCATGGCGCTAAATTGCAACACATTGAAATCAACTCGTTCTATCCTATTTTCTGTACAACACGACGGCCAATAAATAAATAGATCGACGCCCTGTTTGAATACATGACATAACGAATCATAGTAATAAATATAATGTACACAAATCACTAATTGACCCCTTCCCGCCCAAGGCTACATTCCAGCAAGCACAAGAGGCCCAGTGATGGGCTAATATGTTGGTCCATCGTCTTCTAACACTGGTCCAACGTAATCATGTCTCGCATTTGTTGGGATGTGTCTCCGATTCCCCAGCAAACACGAGACATTGAACCAATGCTGGGTTGATGGCTGGCCGACGCTGAAGACGGTGTGCCAACCTCAAGCCAACATTGGTTTATGTCTCGTGTTTGCTGGATCATTACTATAGGCCAAAAAAATACTTCTGTTTCCGATTATTCGACCGACCCTATTTTACCACCAACCCCCCCCCCCCGACTTTGAGTTTTTATGGCAATTTCAAAATATATTTTTTATCAGCGTGTATTTTTTGGTGAATTTGACAGTTTTTTAGAAGTGGAATTGCCAAAGAAAACACAAAAACAGATTTTTTTTTTATAATCACCTACCTACCCTGTTTACATAGGCAGTGTGATCGGAAGTGCGGTTCATCATTTTTTAGGATTTTGGGGGGAATTTTCACGATTTCCATCCACTTGACGTCGTGGGTTGCGGTCGAGATCGAGACACAACTTCGGGAGGGTAAAAACCTAAATGGTATAATGTAGCGCTTAAATTTGTATTTTTAATCCCATCCGTTTATTTCAGTTGATGACTTGAGTATCCTGACAATAACATCTAAAGTGACGAGGAATCTGGTAGAGCTTTACCGCAGCACCAGCAGAGGGCAGCAGCATCTATTACCATGTGTCCCCCCTCACTGCGTCATCCAGCCCGCGGAACAACAGAATCATCTGCTGCATTTCAAAAAGCTAGGTAAACAAGTCCCAGAAACGTATCAAAGGGCGGGGGTGCTCGGGTGCTCGAGATTCCAACTTACAGAGTGATGATTTTTCGTCTGATTAATACCAGCCAGGCTCTAGTATCTTCATTTTACAACAACACGAAATCGCACCATTCGATGTTAATTTAAGAATTTTCCCGGGGGGCACATAGACATGGTGGGGCTAGGGCGATTTGTGGTGAATTTATTAATACATGTTGTTGTCTAGGTTCATCTCACGATTTAATTCCCTTTGGAATAATCGATTTGATTAAAAGAAATGAAATAACCAAAACTACAGAAAGAAACTTGCAAATAGCTGCTGTGTATTTCTACGTTGTCCAAAAATGAAATGAAAGAGGTTTAGGCCACCTTTGTGCACATATAGGCTAAACTGGGCCAGGACAACCTCCTGAGGATGATGAGATGACACTGCCCTCTAGACACAAGATTCGAAATTCGAGCCCTGGCAGTCTGAGGCCGAGCACGCTACCTTCACGTAGGCTTCTCACAATATTGAATCTTTATGATTGAACCTGGAAAAAACAATTTGTTTCTTTGAAAATTGAAGATCGGAGTGGGGTTCGCACCCGCAATCTCCGACTTTCCAAGCATGCAGGCAGCTTTAACCACTGCACCAGTGCCCCCACCATCTACGTAGTCCAAACAGGCCAGACTTATTGCAAGCTGTACCAACCAATAACTACATAATATATAATTACCCAGCAGACAGAAGACGTTAAACCAATGCGGGCTTAATTATCAATAGTAACTAATATATCAATAGTAGGCCTAAGTATCGTAGCAAATTACATTGAAAACACTCGCTTCTGAACAACCTGTATTTCTGTTTTTCTTATTAGGATTACTCCTCAAGAGGTCTACATGTTTGTATGCGACAAAGGAGAGACTGAAGGTGATTCAACAGTGCATACACAAGGTAAGGTAGACATGGCAAGCGCATTTTAAAGGGACTGGCCCACGCTAAAATCATCTAAAAATCGGTGATTTTATTTCGGATTCTTAATATGACTATATGATGTAAACATGTACATAGACTAGAACTACAAATTTTTATAATTTTTGTGCTGCGCATTCATCAGTTAGACTAGATATAGAGACGAAATTCCCGCATTTCCTATTTTTGACATGGTTGTCAATAATTAGAAATCAGGAATTTCGTCTCTATATCTAGCCTAACTGGTGAATGCGCAGCACAAAAATTATAAAAATTTGTAGTTCTAGTCTATGTACATGTTTACATCATATAGTCATATTAAGAACCCGAAATAAAATCACCGATTTTTAGATGATTTTAGCGTGGGCCAGTCCCTTTAAATCTTTGAGCATCAATCACGAATTAGAGGAGGAGGGGGGGGGGGGGGGGGGGTGAATTGTACAGCCTCCTCTTGTTGTCAGAGACACAGAGTCTGATTTTGTAGTGTTGTCCATTTGCTGTTTCTTCAACAAATATTTCGTAGTAACGTGATGCATTGTCCTCACTTTTCAGCTACTATTTTGCATTCATTTGAAGCTGACGCGATTTTCATCTAAGACGAAAAAACATTTTCATTTATGAAAAATGTACATTTCCCGAATCGAATTATTTATCGATTTACCGTAAACTATTTGATTAATATCATAGTCATTTTATTTTGTTTACAACTTTTAGAGATAAATATATATTTTTCATGATTTCTCTTGTTTGCAGTACGTTTGCAGCCTGCACAAATCCTGCGAGGACGCTAAGAAGTGTATCGGTCTGAAATGCTACGGCTGCTTCCTGCACACTATTATATCTGGCTGGGACGACAAGGAATGCATCAAGGCTTTCCACACGATAGGTCATGGTACCCTGATGCTCAGGCATCTAGACAGCATCGTCAACTGTAAAGCTGGTGAGTAGTTTAAAATGTTTAAAAAACGCTGAATTATTTTTGTTTAAACCATGGAGACTAAAGGGTTTTCTCAATTTGAAAGTATCAGAAATATCTTAGTTCTTTCCGCTTCATTTGAATACCTATGTTATGGGGGTCTACGGCCATTATGAATATTTTTAGTCTTACAGTGCGGGGATAGTTGGCCTCGCGGCGAACTGGCCGCGTGACCAATCGCGTCTATGGGAAGGTCACATTGTGATTTTATCTGCCCGATTTTTAATTTTGCCGTCGCAACGCAACGCGTCGCGCACCCAAAGGCGTCAATATAATGCATCCTATGCCAAATATTTTTAGTACAGCATAAATTTCTCAAAAACGCAGCTTCTCCGTGCCTTCCAACAGTTACACTGAGCTCACGAGTCACTCAGCTCAATAATAGGGATGGGTTACACGAGTTTAAAAAAGTGTTTATCAAACAGATTTTTTTCAAGCTCTGGAATTGAGAATATATATCAGTATTTATCCTATAAAATCGTATTTTTAGACTTCCAAAAGTTAAATACGGATTTCCCCCATGACCCACTGGCAACTCTGGTCAGAATCTGGCGTCTGTAGACGTCAGATTCTGACGTATAAAGACTGTTCCCGCACTGAAAGAAGTAACATATTTCTAACGGTCGTAGACCCATAACATAGGTATTCAAATGAATCGGAAAGAGCTAACTGGAACATTTAATATTATTTCAAATTAAAAGGACCCAAGTGATAGTTCATTATTTCATTCCGTTCTGTTTCAGGTGCCTACCCCAGCCTGGAGCTCCACGTACGCCTGTTCTTTCGCCGCGTGTTCCTTAACACCATGAAGAGTGATTTTGACCGATCATTCTGGCTGACACTAATCCTCAAGCCTTTCCCAATGGTACACCAAGCCAAGATACTCCTCCTCCTGTTTGGACCCGTCTCTGATGGTAAGAAAATATTTTTACTACTGACTAGAGAATCCCTACCTAATTACTGCTTTAAATGGTGAATTAAGAAAAATACAGGAATGTTGTAATTATGCGGATAAATTGTAAGCACACACTGTTTTCGCTATCTGTGATATGAGGTATAACTGTTATGTGAGATTCTCGGATGGACACATGGGGTGATAAGGATTTGTGTCTTTTCGGGGAATAGGCGCAAGAATATTTCGAGAGATCTGGGCAAAACGGACCTTTTTGCCTACATCATGTACATGGGAGTGTAACTCAAAACGCAGGAAATTAGCATACCATTTTCGAAGCTGTTTTTGAAAAAGGACAGTTTAGGCTTTATTATGGTGTGTCACATAGGGAGGCAGCTAGGGACGAAAGTGGTGATTTCGGCGTGGTGATTTAGGCCCTTAGAATGTTGGCATTATACATGCGTTTCAATGGGACTGGCATTTGGAGTGGTGAGACCTCAAGCGGGTAAAAATTACCACAATCACAAAATGGGGTCATCCGCCAAATGTTATAGTCTACTTAGTCCTTGCCTTAAATTACACGCTGCCATAATGCAGAAATCCTATTTTAGCACTAAGAATGTGGTTGTCCATACAGACAACTAAAAATGTGCAGATTAAAGGTGTAGTGAACTGTCAAAATTCGCGGGACAAGGGTCCCCCAGAAGGCAGTAGTGCCCGTGGGTAAGCCAAGGCCCTATTCCATAATAATACTAGATATGCGTTTCATACCCAAAGCCTCATTGAGAGCAAGTTCTCAAATCACAGCAAGTTCATATATACTTGAGCGACATCTATGAGTTAATAATTCGAAGCCCTTGTCTTTTGCCCCTACTTGGTCGCCTACTTGCAAACAAACTGACTGTATTACTGCGGCGATTTGGAAACTGCTTGACCCCCAAGCTTGTATTGTCACCCTTTAAACACAAAACATTTGTATGATTTTATGCAATGTTGGACCAGCGTCGAAGACGTTGGGCCGACATTGCATAAATGTCATACAAATGTCTTGTGTTTGCTGGGCAGGAGGACTTTCTCTCAAACATTGTACATTTATCTAATGTTGGTTCAATGTTGGGCCAGCGTCGCAGACGTTGGCCTAACATTAAAACAGCATTGGATCAATGTCTCGTTTGAGTAGTATCTTGTAATCAGTTCAGTGGCTATATTAATGCCGTCAATCTGTACTCAATAGGCTACTGTTGGCCTACACTTGACCGTCCCAGGCATGTGCGTTTTAAAGCTGAATGATTCTTTAATATTTAGTCGGCCGTGGCAATTCTGGTTGTTTAGAGCACCTGGACAGTTGGACACCCCTTATTAACCCTTGTCCTGCTGAACCCGGATATATACGTTTTCAAGAAAGTTTCAACCCAAATAAAATGCCAGTGAAATTGATAAAATATTCAGTGGTAGATGCTCACATGATCAAATATTTCAATTTGGGAAATGTTTATTTTTCATAAATAGAATTTGTTTTCGTCATTTGAAGCTGGAAATTGCGTTAGCAATTCCAGCTTTAAATGAATGAAAAATAATTTGAAACAATTCAGCAGGACAAGGGTTAACAGTGATTACGAACCTTGCTGTATGATTTTTGAATTGTTCAGAGTGAGTTGGGTGATGATGATATATCAGTAGAAACGTCTTACTACTAAGATTATATGTTTGTGTTTAGGTGAGGTACAGTGGTATGAGATGTGTGAGACGACTGATTACTGAGGTTATATGTTTGTGTTTTAGGTGAGGTTCAGTGGTATGAGATGTGTGAGATGACTGATTACTGAGGTTACCGTATATGTTTGTGTTTTAGGTGAGGTTCAGTGGTATGAGATGTGTGAGACGACTCCCACCAGCCGAGAGATGTCAGAGAGATACTTCTCACAGCTCGCCGACGCCTTCAGGATTCTACATTTCTGCTCCAAAGCCTGGACTGAAGACGACGTCATCAGCGTCATGGATGAAATCACAAGTACGTCATTTCTGCTTCAAACATGTTTCATGCTTAACCCTCAAAGCGGTGAAATATTTTATTATAAACCATGGTGAACAAAGGTTTTTTTCAATTTGAAATCATCATAAATGTCTTTGTTAGCTATTTCTTTCTGATTCATTTGAATACCTATGTTATGGGTCTACGGACATTGGAAATATTTTCATTCTTTCAGTGCCGGGACCGTCTTTATACGTCAGAGTCTGACGTCTACAGAGGTCAGATTCTACAGACGTCAGATTCTGACGTATAGAGACACGCTGAAAGGGTCAAGGCTACGCCATTTTTGTTTCAAGCATGTTTCATGATTATTATTATAAATTGCAACCGAAAATTTTAAAAACTGTTAGTAATAGATGCTCATTTTATCAAATTTGCGACTTGCAATTTGCGATTGCTTAAACCTATTTTTTCGTCATTTAGCAAATTTTCCAGTTTTACGTGAATGAAGAATAGAAACAAATAATTCAGTCGTCTTACACATCTCATACCAGACATGACACCCTGGCTGCTGGGGGGTGCCCTCGGCTGCATGTTCGTAAGTGTATCTGCAACCAATCAACTTGGATCGATTCTTTCCCAGCAAACGCAAGACATCGACTCAATGTTGGACCAATGTTGGGCCAGCGTCGTAGACTTGGCCCAACATTGGTTCAACATTACATGTCTCGTGTTTGCTGGGTTGGACCACGTGGCAAATTCGGCTAATCCGTCATTCAGTGGTACAGTATGTAGTAACAGACCAGCCCCAGTGGCTGAAACAGGTTTCAGCCACAGATTGACCGCGTACAAAATCGTGGGACATTTCTTTGGACTGTCATATCGGGAAATATCGGGGAGTAATCAGGTTAAAAATAGTTTTTTAGAATCAGTAGCATTTCAGTTCCATGCCCGCATGCTCAGCTCTTAGGTAGCACAGTCATTAAAAAGTTATAGACATTTTTCGGACCTTGGGGTCTGGATCGCTCTCAGTCACCGCCATGTTGGATTTTTCGGGTAAAGCAAATACATTCATCTACGGCCTCGGAGAGGACGACACGGCAAGTAACAGACCTGTATTAAACATGAGGTAACATATTGGCGGCAAACTATGTAAAAATATAAAAAGCCGTTCAATTATCGCCGAGGCACCCGCCAGTGCCTCAAAAAATAATTTTAGGCAAAACAAATTTCTAGGAACTTTATTTGCAATCATGTAGGCTACATGTACAGTTGTGAAAAATCGCGCTAGGAAAATAACTTTGCTCCTACATAAAATCATAGTTTGCACATTAAAACAGTAGAATAATTTCAGAATCAATTTTAAGATAAAGAACGATTTAAAACTCTTTCAAACTGGTAAAAAATATTTAAAAAAAATATTTCTAATAGCACTTGAAAAAAAATGTACCTTGGAACCAAAGAAAAATCTGGTTCTTGTAAAGTCAGTTAACCCTTGGGTTCGCAGAGGGTAGCTATTATATATGAGATACTAGTGCACTCAATTATTGTAATGTATATAATTATAATGAGTGTCATATTTTATATCTGATAACAGTGATCACTCGTACAATATAAGGTAACTTCATTCAATGTTTATCAACATATTTTATGTGATGTAAGCATAATCTTTGATTTTTATCACAGTGTGACGCTGACATGATCAAACCCTAATCTCTACTACTTATCTTTTAATCCTTAAATCGGAAATATTGTGTGTACACATTTCCCAGCAGGGTCTGTTCCCTTTTTGACTTTCCTTTCCTGCGTTTTTCTTGTGCAAGCTACAGAAGAAGCTGAGACGTTTACCAAATGTTGGTTCAATGTTGGCCCGACGTCTCAGACACCGGCACAACTTATGTTCAGCACCATGCTCTTTTCTCGGCTAAGGTCCGCTAGTAGTCTTCAGTATATCACCTACAGTGATTCATCCTTTTCTTTTCACTCGCCATCTTTATCATCTTTATTCTCGTCACCACTTCCACGTTCTTTTCTTTGTGCTATCTTCGCACATTATCTAAAATAGAAGCACCCAGGCTCGGGTTCTTTCTCAGCCTCTCGGTCCAGCAGCAGGCACTCCATTCTCCCTGCATAGTATACCTACTGAATATGCATCCAGGCTGGGGCTCCACTACCTTCTCACCCTCCTGCTGTAGCAACCTTTCCATGTCCCGCCTATATTCTGTTATTATATATTCCTTTCTCCTTCTATTATTACCTACAGATGAAACACTCTGGTTGACGCTCTTTCTGAGTCTCCTGTTGCAGCAGCCTGTCTTTCCATTGTCCTTTCTCCGCTATCGTCTGTTATTAACTATGCAGAAGGAACACCCATGTTGGCCCGACGTCTCAGACTGTGGCAGCCTTTCCATGCTCCTTTTTCATTCTATTTTTTAGGGTCTCTTTCTGAGTCTCCTGCTGTATCAGCCTTCCCGTGGTCCTTTCTCCGCTATCTATACAGAAGAAACAGCCAGATCCTCAGCTTTCTGCTGTATCAGCCTTTCCTTTTCTGCTATCGCCTGTAATTACCTATACAGAAGAAGCACCCAGGTCCTCAGCTTTCTGCTGTATCAGTTTTTCCATGTTCCTTCCCCGCTATCGCCTGTGATTACCTATACAGAAGAAGCACCCAGGTTGAGGATCATCTTCTTTCTCCTCCTCCTGCTGTATCAGACGTCCCAGCCTCTCCACTGCGTGTTTCATCACCTGCTCTATCACCATCGTGTACGTCTCTTGTAAGTTCACTCCAGTTTTAGCGCTCACCTCAAAAAAGTCCACATCCATCGCCTGAGCCAGACTGGCCCCTCTCTTCAGACTCACCTAAAATAGAAACAATAGAGTGGTTAATATAACTCAAATTGAGCCAGACTGGCCTCTCTCTTCAGACTCACCTAAAATAGAAACAATAGAGTGGCTCAAATTGAGCCAGCCTGACTCCTCTCTTTAGACTTCAAACTAAAATAGCAACAGTAGAGTGGTTAGCAACAATATAGTGGTTATCTCAATTTGAGCTTCCTTGTTCATGTAGTTAGTAGTTGTCACATATAACTCTTCAAGCGCTATGCACGATTATAGTCGTTTTTATTCCGTTTTATTACCCAATTTAAGCACTGTTGTTGGAAACGAAATGGATGTTGGAACTTGGTACCGCGAGCCATAATTTCAACTTCAAGTGGGTGGAAATTACTCATGGGGCCCTAGGGTAGTGGTTAGCACCGCTGCCTTTCACGCCAGAGTTCGGGGTTCGGTTCCCGGTCTCGGCGGTTTGTAAGTTTCTTCCCAATCCACGTGTGAAAGTCAGTATTGTGGGGAGCCTCCGTGACTGAGAGGTAGCGTGCTCGGCCTCAGACCACCAGGGCTCGAATTTAGAATCCTGTGTCTGGAGGACAGTGTCATCTCAAATCATCTCACCATCCTCAGGAAGTTCTCCTGGTCCAGTTTAGCCTATATGTGCACAAAGGTGGCCTAAAGCCCGATTCATTTTATTTACTCATGTGTTTAATTTGAGACCAAACATTTTCAAATCTTGATCATTGAACACTCATTTCATTCATATGATTCACAATAACAGTGATGTGATCGGCTGATAAGACGAATTTACCCTTGTCCTGCTGAATTGCTCCAATTGTATTTTTCGTCATTTGAAGCTGGAATTGCTAACGCAATTTCCAGCTTCAAATGACGAAAAATATTACTATTTATGAAAAATAGACATGTCTAAAATTAAATTATTGGATCAACAAAGCGTCTAATAAAAACTATTTTATCAAAATTAAGTGATATTTTTATTGATCTAAAACATCCTTAACCCCGTATATATCCGGGCATAGCAGGACAAGGGTTAGAAGCGATTATAGTCGTGCTTAGCGCTTAAGGGGTTAACCCCTAAAGCGCTGAATTATTTTTGTCTAAACCATGGAGACCGAAGGGTTTTTTCAATTTGAAATCATCATAAATGTCTTAGTTAGCTCTTTCCGCTTCATTTGAATACCTATTGTATGGGTCTACGGCCAATAGAAATAAAACCCCTTGGTCTCCAAATACATGTAGTTTAGCGTTGCAAGCGTTAAACTATCATCAATATTTATCAGCAGTCTCTAGCAGTTCAATTGGTATGGTGAGATGCATCCAAGCATATGAAAGAATTGTTTAAAAAAAGAAAAGAAATGATAAATAATACCAACTTAGGACATTTTATGCTGTCAAATTGCGATTTTTCGGCTCAAGAATTACGTAACTTTTTAATGTGTGAAGGTTCATGATATAGAAATACAACCCCCTGACGTCACAGCGTCAAGAGGATGGAACACTTGAACATGAGAATGTGCCAGTAGCGCATGTTATAGTCAAATTCCCACAGCCCGGAAGAAGTTATACTGAGTACTATTAAAGTAATATTTGTGTATAAATACCATGGCAGCCAAAGCATTGCAATTCGTCATAGATGTCTTAGTTAGCTCTTTCCGCTCCATGGCTTTATGTTATGTGTTAACTGTCATTATAAATATTTCATTTTTTCAGTGCGAGGATCGACTTAAGACGTCAGAATCTGACGTCTACAGACGTCAGATTCTGACGTCTAAAGTCGGTTCCCGCAATCAAGTCCCGGACTTTTACTAAATCAGGATGAAATAGTATTGAATAATATTTTGATTCACCTGTTTTTGCGGCAAGTCGCACTTGTTCGCCACCAGTATAATGGGGACCGTGGCTGGTGCGCGACAAGCCCTCAACACATTCTTGTACCATGTCACTGTGCTGGCGAAGGTGGTCTTCCGAGTAGCATCGTACACCTGTGACAAATATAAAGTTGAGTTGTTTTGCCAATTTTCAGCAATTATTTCAGCAATGTGTGCACATTATATGCTAAACGTGTACAGAAGAATCTCCTGAGGATGGTGACATGGATCAGATCACACTGCACTTCAGCCACAATATGGCCTCACCACCCTCAATAAGCCGAAATCCAGGATGGTGTCTACTAATGATGAGATCATCACACAAAATATTTTTGATGCGGCTGTTCCAACCTCTATGGAAACAAAATAAAATACAAAGAAGTTATAATTTTGTGAATATTTAATAAGCACACGTTATCTTCTTTGTCAAGGATATCAGATATAACTGTTTCATGATAACCTCGCAGGGATCAGTGGGTTAAAATGATGTGTGTCTGTTCTGTGAAAGAGAGTACGGACTATAACCCAATTTTAACAGTAGTGACCTTTTTACACGCTAGGGGGCGTAGCTCAAAATCTGTCTGGTAAGCATACCCATAGGGTCTCACCACCCCAAATGCCTGTCCCATTGAAACTTATGTATAATGCCAACATTCCAAGGGCCGAAATCACCACTTTCGTCCCTAGCTGCCCCCCTATGTTACACACCATAATAAAGCCTAAGCTGTCCTTTTTCAAAAACTGCTTCGAAAATGGTATGCTAACTTCCTGCGTTTTGAGTTACGCTCACATGTTGGTAAAAAGGTCCATTTTGCCCAGATCTCCCGAAATATTCTTGCGCCCATTCCCAGAAAAGACACAAATCCTTCTCACCGCATGTGTCCATCCGAAAATCTCACATAACAGTTATACCTCATATCACAGATAGCGAAAACAGTGTGTGCTTACAATTTATCCACATAATTACAACATTCCTGTATTTTTCTTAATTCACCAGAGGCGGAAACAACCATTTAAAGCAGTAATTTGGGTAGGGATTCTCTAGTCAGTAGCCACCCCCTTTGGATTTCGGCTGATTTAGGGTGGTGAGACCATATATAAAAATTGAATTATTTTTGTTTTATTTTTTTCAAATAAGGATGGAACAGCAAGTTGTTCTGATCAATATATTTTTAAAATTTTTTGAATACATCGAATGATGTTGCTTAGGGAGCTCTTTTATTAGGCACTGATATTGTGAAAATCAGCCCTTTTTCCGTAATTTTGCACTGTGGGAAACGTGGTTAGATGAAGTTGCAGTTAATACTCTTATTTAATCACAATAGGTAGTCATGGTGACCATTTATTATTTAGAATTATGAAGAAAAATAATCTATCAATTGGGATAAATGGTTAATAACATTACAAAGGATTAAACTTCCCCTATTTTTGTATGTATTTGTACCCATACAACAAGTCAAAGTAGCAAAACAAAGCATGTTATCTACGAATTGCCAACCAAAACACGCCTTCCTGGGCCTATCTTCCAGCTGTCACATCAATCCATCAACTATATGTCTTTTATTCGAAATTTTACAGCCTAATTTGTTGCATCGACTATCAGAATACAATTAAACACAGGTTGAATACTTTTTATTTCTATTCAACAGCAGAAACATTATAATATATAATCCTAATCCTGCTTCAATGCCCTATACACACATGGTCTCACCACCCCAAATGCCAGTCCCATTGAAACGCATGTATAATGCCAACATTCCAAGGGCCGAAATCACCACTTTCGTCCCTAGCTGCCCCCTATGTTACACACCATAATAAAGCCTAAGCTGTCCTTTTTCAAAAACTGCTTCGAAAATGGTATGCTAACTTCCTGCGTTTTGAGTTACGCTCACATGTTGGTAAAAAGGTCCATTTTGCCCAGATCTCCCGAAATATTCTTGCGCCCATTCCCAGAAAAGACACAAATCCTTCTCACCGCATGTGTCCATCCGAAAATCTCACATAACAGTTATACCTCATATCACAGATAGCGAAAACAGTGTGTGCTTACAATTTATCCACATAATTACAACATTCCTGTATTTTTCTTAATTCACCAGAGGCGGAAACAACCATTTAAAGCAGTAATTTGGGTAGGGATTCTCTAGTCAGTAGCCACCCCCTTTGGATTTCGGCTCATTTAGGGTGGTGAGACCATATATAAAAATTAAATTATTTTTGTTTTATTTTTTTCAAACAAGGATGGAACAGCAAGTTGTTCTGATCAATATATTTTTTAAATTTTTTTAATACATCGAATGATGTTGCTTAGGGAGCTCTTTTATTAGGCACTGATATTGTGAAAATCAGCCCTTTTTCCGTAATTTTGCACTGTGGGAAACGTGGTTAGATGAAGTTGCAGTTATTACTCTTATTTAATCACAATAGGTAGTCATGGTGACCATTTATTATTTAGAATTATGAAGAAAAATAATCACCCCGCTTGGATTTCGGCTCATTTAGGGTGGTGAGACCATATCGGGCCTTTTTTCGAACAAGGACAACTCAAGCTTTATCCTGATATGTCACACTAATTATCTAATCGGGTGAAAAATGGTGAAATCGGCCTGCGGAATTGAGGCAGTTTACATGTGTTTCAATGGGACTGGCATTTGGGGTGATGAGACCATATTCGAAATTAGGGCCCTGGTGGTCTGAGGCCGAGCATGCTAGGGCTCGGTCACAGAGGCTCCCCACAAATCTGTAAAACTCAATGACCTTGACCTCCTTTGTTTTCATCGAGTTAGCTAATACAATGAAGTATTGGGGAGGAGGTCTTCAACTCTTATATATAACATTGCCATTTTGTGGATATTTAATAAGTACACGATGTCTCCTTCGTGCCGGATATCAGAAAACTGTTTCGTAAAAATCCATGATGCAGTGGGTTAAAAGGACGTGTGTCTGGTCTGTGAAAGAGGGTATGAATTTTAGCCTAGTTTGAACTATGGTGACATTTTTACTCACTAGGGGGCTCAAAATCTGTCAAAATCGGCCTGTTGAATTGAGGCATTTTACATGTATTACAATGGGCATTTGGGGTGGTGAGACCATATACATGATATAGACTTACATTAGTATAAAACAGAAGGTGAGTAGTGAAGCCACAATAATCTCCTCTGATTATGAATACATTTTATTTTATTCCTTACACCGCTGGCGGTCAAGCACGACTAACTAAAGTCGTTTTAAAATTGTTTAACCCTTTAAGCCTGTATTTACCATTGTTATCTTCATCCACTACAAGCCGCGAATTGCTGTCGCAATTCTCGACTTGTAGTGGATGAAGATGATTTGATGTGGTTTAAAAATTAAAAAAAAGTTTCATGGGAATTTTAGATCTACAAACCTTAGTTGTAGGAAAATTAAGTCTGTTTTCAGGGATGTAAAATGATGTTTTAATGCATCGTGAGGGCTTAAACGGTTAATTAGCCAATCAAATCACTAATATTGGGAATGAAATAAGTGTTTAAACAATCAAGAATCAAAATGTTTTAAAAGGCCTAGTCTCAAATTAAACACACTCACTTGAAGTTGTGGGTCGCGGTAGTGAGACACAACTTTAAGTGGGTGAAACTTTAACTTATTCAATATACCGGTAGCGCTTCGATGGTTAATGTTTGTGCAGTGATATTATTCTAGTATTCAATGCATATAATTGATAACAGCCAAGAGACAAAATTACGTGAAAGAATAATTTTGGATTTGATAAATTATTCCAAATCTTAACTCTCGAATATCGTACTGTAGATCTAAACTGTAAACGAAACACTGAGGCAGTTGTCGCATTATTTGGTAGAAAAAGAACTGATACTGACCAGAATCACGGCATTAGCGCTGGGGAAGACCTTCGCCATCGACGGTGCCTCGACGTTTCCGATCGTGTCCCAGATGTGAACACGCATGGTGTTTTCCCTGTACTGTATCTGTCAACAATAAATGGTTGGTAAAAACAGACCCTGTGCTAGATACAAATGAAATGAAAGGGGTTTTAGGGCACCTTTGTGTACATATAGGCTAAACCGGGCCAGGAGAACCTCCTGAGGATGGTGAGGTGACACTGCCCTCCAGACACAGGATTCGAAATCCGAGCCCTGGCGGTCTGAGGCTGAGCGCGCTACCTCACTGCTACCTCTCGGTCACGGAGCCTCCCCACAATATTGAATCTTTACGAGTGAGCGGGGAAGAAACATTTTTCTTTCTGTGAAACTTGGCGGCCAGAGTGGAGTTTGAACCCGCGATCTCCGACTTTCCAAGCAGACAGCTTTCACTACTGCACCAGGCCCCTGGGACCGATAATTGTCCAGTGTTGTAGATGGTGGGCCTGCATTTAACCGACGATGGGTTACCGTATCGTGCTTGGTCTGTAAGCTAACACTAGAGCTCTCAAAATCGAAAATTGACTGAACTACTATATTATCTGCATCTAGCATTGTGGGAAGGGTCGATCAAAAAATTGAACACCTTGTTTAAATTTTATACAACAAAGAATATAAGTTGGTTCAAATGTTGAAGGAGAAAATGGCTAAGATTATAATTTTCCAATTATATATTCCTTGCACTTTGCAATACTGTAAACTATTTCCATTCTCTATACTACTGTAACTAGTTTTACAAACTCGAGTAAACTTTCTATTTATTCAACTTTTAAAAACTCATTTGAATGGGAAGTAAATTTAAATAGCGGTATTATTAAAAAGAGTAAAGTTCGGGCTGCATTAACACGATTTCGCTGTTCAAGTCATGTTTTAAATATTGAAATGGGCAGGCAAAATCGTATCATATTAGCAGATTAGAAGACAGGTATTGTGCCTTTTGTGTCCAACAACAGTGATTAAATTGGGTAATGATCTAATACTAAAAGAACTTATTGGGACATATTATACTACTACTGACACTCCTTTTCAAGTTTTGTGAAAATAATGGAATTGTAGTTATTGAGGACGAGTATCATTTTTATTGCATTGTCCGCGTTATAATACTAGTTATTAGGAAAAATATTTAAAAAAAACACTGGTGTTATATAATGTTATTAGCTACTCAAATTTTATAGACACACCTGCTGTTGTATGAAATGTTTTTTTTTAATGAAATTACCATCACATGAAATGTGTTACACACAAACATACTATGCTTTTGATACTATATGCTGTGTATAATGGGCCTCTAAGCCTTATATTACTTGGATAAAGATTACTTACTTACTTACTAGTGTTTTCCCCAGCACACACACACCCTCAACGCTCAGGTCGAATTGTAATCACTTGCCCTCACGCTTTTAAATAACACGTCCCCCCCCACACACACATTTTTAAATTGAAATAAATAATTTCTTAAAAAATGATGCTCAACTCATCAGAATCAGGATGATTTCGTTTTGATTACAATGGGATATTTTATACGATGATTCTAGTCTTCAAAAAGAAAAGAGTCTGCTGGATTGTGTACTGCATTGTACAACCCAGCTAATACGAGGCATTCACCCAATGCTGTTTTAATGTTGGCACACTGTCTTCGACGCTGGCCCAACATTGAAACGGCATCGGATGAATGCCTGGTGTTTGCTGGGAATGTCCAGTTACTGACCCTTTTGACATTGAGGTCGATCTCCTCTGTCGGCACGGTCTCCGCTGTGAAGGCATCTCCCATAAACCTGCGCACCAGAGTCGTCTTCCCGACTCCTGAATCACCTGCAAAATAACGCTTGTTAACATGTAACCCTTTTAGCATCGATCACGACAAACAACCATTGTAATCCTTTGGACTACTGCTAAATTGGAGTTTTAGAGGGTAAAATAAATATTTTAAACCTTATTCTGCTGACAGTGATAGCATTTTTATGGTTTTGAAATTAAATAATTTGTAACCACTGCTGGCCTTGAAAATAATGTTTTATTATCAGCGCCTGTCACGCCTGAACTTGATTTTAACCCTTGTCCTGCTGAATTGCTTCAATTGTATTTTTCGTCATTTGAAATGAATCGGGCTTTAGGCCACCTTTGTGCACATATAGGCTAAACTGGGCCAGGAGAACCTCCTGAGGATGGTGAGCTGATTGAGATGACACTGTCCTCCAGACACAGGATTCGAAATTCGAGCCCTGGCGGTCTGAGGCCGAGCACGCTACCTCTCGGTCACGGAGGCTCCCCACAATACTAACTTTCACACGTCGTCATTTGAAGCTGGAATTGCTAACGCAATTTCCAGCTTCAAATGACGAAAAATATTACTATTTATGAAAAATAGACATGTCTAAAATTAAATTATTGGATCAACTAAGCATCTACTAAAAACTATTTCCTCAAAATTAAGTGCTATTTTTATTGATCTAAAACATGGATCTTAATCCCGTATATATCCGGGCATAGCAGGACAAGGGTTAACCCTTATAGACCTGAGCGGATGAATTAAAGTTTCGGTTTTTTGAAGTTGTGTGTAACTATCGCAGGTCATAACTTTAAACAACTGAAAATCACATGTTGTACACAGCTTATCTCCCTAAGTATCTCAAAGGTAATGCATTATTCACTCTTGTTGAATGGCTTGTTTTCCATTTTCAATTAAATTGAAACTCAAAATTGCTAGCGCAATTTCCAGCCTCGAATAACGAAACAATAGCTGTCACTCGCTAGATCTATCTTTACACTTATATCTTTGCTCATAATGTATAAATATTTTGCTGATAAATTGCAAATTTGTTTAGCAAATGGTCAGAACATTTTCCCTGCTATACCAAGGACTGTACTAGATTAACCCTCTCAGTCCGGGGACCCTCTTTAGACGTCAGATTCCAAATAAGAATTACAGTTGTTCGCACAATATTGAAAAGTGCTTGAATTTCGGGGCTCTCAATGAAAAGTGCTTGAATTGTAACCCTTTAAGCCCTCACGATGCATTTAGGCATCATTTTACATCCATGAAAACAGATTTAATTTTCCTACAATGATGGGTTGTAGATCGAAATTTCCATTAAACACGTTTACCAATACATAGTAATTTTCTTCAATTTTTAAACCACATCAAATCATCTTCATTCACTACAAGTCGTGAATTGCGACAGCAATTCGCGGCTTGTAGTGGATGAAGATGACAATGGTAAATTCAGGCCTGAAAGGGTTGATTAAAATAGCATGAATAGTACTTGAAAATGGATAACTTGCCTTGAAAAGTGCTTGAATTTTTGTGCAAACTCTAAAAGAATAATTCAGAAATAAATCTGAGCGGTTATTATTTTTTTCAGCAATTTTTTTTGAAATTTTACTTTTATTTCAGCATTAAAATACAATTTGTTTTACTTCTGAGTGTTCATATGGGAATATCACAAGGTGGAAAATGGCAATCGTCTCATCAAACAAGTTAAATTAT
This sequence comes from Flabesymbios commensalis, assembly GCA_964017125.1. Classification (NCBI taxonomy): domain Eukaryota; kingdom Metazoa; phylum Annelida; class Polychaeta; order Terebellida; family Flabelligeridae; genus Flabesymbios; species Flabesymbios commensalis. The sequence goes on along the minus strand of OZ024914.1, from coordinate 72,934,754 downwards.
GTTTGATTAATACATATAAAGTTGATTGGTCAAGCAAAGCACGAAACTAAAATTGCGAACGTATATAAAGTTCAAATTCGACCACTCGTTAGAAGAATATCTGTTTTACATCCTCGACACAAGGTGGATAAAGGCGCTATCAAGATTAAGATTAAGAATGATCTCACATACTCTAGAAATTAAACGAGGAAGGCATGTCAAGCCCCAAAAATACCATTGGACAGGGCAGATGTCAAAGATGTACATCAAACTCTGTTGATGACGAAATTCACTTTTTAATTACTTGTTCTTACGTTGCTACACAGAGAACTAGTTTACTTGCCGAAAGCAAACTACACAACACTGAATTTGATTCACTCTCAAACAACGACAAACTTATGTACATTATGTCATCTACAGATCGACCGTTAGTAATATGCTTAGCAAAATATGCCTACACCTGTTTTCAAACCTTTGGCATGCCACATATCGGCTCTTAATGAGCTATTGCTATTACCTGATTATAAGTGACCTGTTTCTATATCATCTATATTTCATAATCTGACTTAGTATTGGCACATATCAAGACCGACGAGGTGGGGCCTTATCATGCTTATGGATGATTTCAGAGATGCTAAGTCAGCTGACTTTCTCTACGAGGTCGGGAATGTTTTTGTTCCATGGCAACTCCGGTTATGTGGTTATAACTAGGTCGCGAGTGAAATTAGTATCAATTAATCAGTGATTAAAAGCAAATTGTAATATTGTTGTGTTGGTGCCATGTGCTTCGTGAATAGCTATTTATCATGATTATCTATAAGACAAATGATTATTTTATCCGCTATTATTGTCATTATTACGTACTTTTTTATCTGGAATTATACTTATAGCTATTGCCGGCTATCTTTATTAATAAAATGTCTTTATGTTTTAATCCATACTTCTTAATACATATTTTGTTCTTACATAAAAAATATACTTCAATTATATCACCTTTTATGTATACTAATTGGTCTCTAAGCTTTCCAGTGTGTCTTTTCTGCTACTATTTATAGTAATATCAGTTATTTTATCTCTGGTTTTGGTGCGGGAGACTTATATCTATCATGTATATAATATCAACATGTAACGTTATATTTCTTTGAATTATTTGAAATAATGTAATACTTGTACATATATATACGTCAGTTTCTATTTTATCATATTATACACTGTATCATATAATGTACTGCTGATTTTAATGACGCATAAGTCTACTCAGATTTGCCGTCGTCATTAAATATCTATCCGTTCTATATCATATTAATTAGGATGGGTGCTTGAGAATGACATTAAACTTAAAGTCCTTGAAAAAGTGCTTGAAATAAAATGAAATGAATCGGGCTTTAGGCCACCTTTGTGCACATATAAGCTAAACTGGGTCAGGAGAAACTCCTGAGATATGGTGTGATGATTGAGATGACACTGTCCTCCAGACACAGGATTCGAAATTCGAGCCCTGGCGGTCTGAGGCCGAGCACGCTACCTCTCGGTCACGGAGGTGCCAAAAAGTGCTTGAAAAGTGCTTGGATTTGCTGATGCTCAATCTGTACCAACCATGGATTAATTTGTAAACACTATTTTCTAGTCATTTGGCATTTGTCCGAAAAAAATTGTATTTTGCAAAAGTTAGACCTTTTGACATTGTAGTAAATTTCTAATTTTGACGCCCCTTTACAAACCCATTAGCTTGATTATCACACTTGTGTTACCTCCCAGCAAACATGAGACAATAATTAAACCAATGTTGTTTCAACGTTGGTCCACCGTCTGTGCCGCTGTGATGTCAAATGGTCTAACGGCACCGTCGGACAGACTATAGCGCAATCGAAGCTCCAATTCGAAAGTTGGAGACGGCCTTCAAGCCAACAAAGTCAACGAATGAGTAGCTATGAACTGTACGTGGCATCAGGTGTGCTACTTATCACGCTATTTAGGCTATGTAGTCTACATCCGAAAAAGAAACTTTTAACGATCTTTTTCTGTCAAGGACGTCTGCACTGTCACTGGAATTTCAGGTCGCGGTACCGAAAATTGGCGAAATACGCTTCCGTCGGGTGTAAATTTCTATCATAATTTTTTCAGCCTTTTATCAAGTTTTAATAAGCGCGCTCATCGCATAAATCCACCACGTGCCATGTACAATTCTAGCTCTGTGAGGCTGTGTTTAATAATCCACCACGTGGCAAACTCTCGGATCATATCAGTTAACGTTATAGACCACAAACTTAGTCCTGTTTTAATTAAATTCATAAAACTTAAAAGAACCAAGTCTGAGAGCGAATCATCAAAATTAGGATGCTCTATAGACTTTAGCCCTTAGGCTTAGTCTTACACAGCACGGGGATCGAATTTACTCTTTAGTTTTTATTTATAACTAGAGTAGAAATAGTCGTAGACACGTAACATAGCCATAGGGTCATAGCCTCAGTAGGTAGACTATTCAAATTAAGCGGGAGAGCTAACATTTATGAAAAAAAGTTTGATCTCCATGGTTTATACGGAAGTATTTTAGCGTCGAAGGGTTGAGCTTAAATTAATAGTGGCTACCAATATCTCACCTAGCACCAGAACGGTGGTGAGGATATCACAATCTTCTTTTGACATCGATCATCGCCCGGTCCTTGCCAAGGCATGACTAAATCCCGAACTCTAAAACACGCTTCTTCTGTCTAGCTGTGCCGGTGGCACTACCACCACCACTTCATGCAGTTGGAGAGTAAAACAACAAGAAATAAAGTACTTTCCTGAGGTTTCTAGGAACAGTATATTTGTGACGTCATATATTCTTGACGCTATGGCGACCAAAACATGTAGCTGTTGACTACTCTCATCTCCAACTTTAGATTATGACGTCACAGTTTGACTAATAAATACTTGCTAAGCCATGCTTGTCTTAAACCCTTTCAGTTCAACGTCCTAATTAAAACAAACGATTAACCCTTAAACCGCTAGATTATACAATTTAAATTTTCACCCACTTGAAGTTGTGTCTCGCTACCGTGACCCACAACTTCAATTGGATGGGAATTACTCATATTTGTTTAATTTGAGACCAAACATCTGTATATATTTGTCTAAACACACATTTCGTTCCCAATATTAACTGCGATTTAAGCGGCTAATAAAATGGATTAAAAACGACTTTAGTCGCGCTTAGCGGGTGAAAGGTTAACCCTTATTAACCCTTTAATCCCCACGATGCATTAAAGCATCATTTTACATCCCCAAAAAAACAAGACTTAATTTTCCTACAACCAAGGGTTTTAGAACGGAAATTTCAATGAAACTGGTGTACCAATACATGGTAATTTTCTTTAACTTTTAAACTACATCTAGTCATCTTCATCCATTAAAAGTCGAGAATTGCGGCAGCAATTCGCGGCTTGTAGTGGATGAAAATGAAAATGATAAATTCAGGCTTGAAAGGGCTGAATAGTGTCGGGGGCATATTATAAATACGAAACAACAGTTCCAAAAACAGATAATATTATGAGGAAAGGGATAAAATTGCTTGTGCTAAATTCTCATTTAGACTAATTTGTAGACTAGAACGTAATTCAATTTGGGACATGTTCCTTTTACATGCAATAACATCTCTATTTTTCGTCATTTAAATCTGGAATTTGCGTCAGCAATGTTAGCTTTACATGAATAGCTACAAACAATTCATCAGTGGTCAACACACTCGTTACATCTAACACTACGCGGCGTTTTTTTGAAAAAAATTATGCATCTATATAGTCTGTCGCACGGTGGAGGATGGTTCAAAATACACATGTAGCTGTTCGTTGTTGATTACTCGTTGTCAATTCTCAAGCGATTTTTACGAAATGTTGTAACCATTATTATGTAGTGATTTTAAAATAATTCTCCAAAAATCCTGAATATTTCAAAAGTTAGACCATGACCATTTGACATGTAAGTTGTAACACAATTCTGAGTATAAACTGGACTGAAGTTGATGGGTTTATAGACGGGCGTCATAATTAGAAATTTACTACATGTCAAATTGTCTAACTTTTCTGACATTTGGCAATATATATATATCCAACCTTTGTGAAAAATGCTTGAGATTTGACTGAGCAATCAGCGAGAAACTAACTCTTATTTTGGACAATCCTTCACAGCTGGACAGACTATAAATATATTAAAGATGATGATAAACATAGGCAGATAATTATTGCCTTTTATGCAAGATTAGCGCGCTACCTTCTGGATTATTTGTCTTTGATGTCTTCCATTTTCGTCAGTGTAAAATTTGGAATTATCACCAATGCAAAGTATGCTCCATTCATGTGGCTGTATAGCGGGAAATATACCCCGCGCTGCGACACGAGACGATCCTATCAGACACAAAACATTGACCTAATGTTGGTTTAATGTTGGTCCACCGTTTACGACGCTGGCCTAACATTAAGCCAAATGTGGGTCAAAATTTCGTGTTTGTTGGGTTTGAGGTCGTTCAGCAACTAACGCAATTCCCAGCTCAAATGAGGAAGAATATTTCCATTTATGAAAAAACATATATATCTGCCACATTAACAGAACAATTTCAGTATTCGTTTTTAAAATAGCTTAAAACCGTGCACTGCTGAAGAAGAATTGAAAATTATTTTTAAATTACTTTATAACAGCAAATTGTTTAATTGATCAATCGATCGGCTGGATGATTGATTGATTGATTGATTGATTGATTGATTGATTGATTGATTGATTGATTGATTGATTGATTGATTGATTGATTGATTGATTGATTGATTGATTGATTGATTGATTGATTGATTGATTGATTGATTCATTGATTGATTGATTGATTGATTGATTGATTGATTGATTGATTGATTGATTGATTGATTGATTGATTGATTGATTGATTGATTGATTGATTGATTGATTCATTGATTCATTGATTGATTGATTGATTGATTGATTGATTGATTGATTGATTGATTGATTGATTCATTGATTGATTGATTGATCGATTGATTGATTGATTGATTGATATACAATCTTTCTATTTGATTCAAGATGTGCTCAAAAAGGAGTTCCCACAGCACTATCAACCATAATCAATATTTTAACAAAACAGCTTAACTCGATCGATTCATACAAAGGATTATTTTTAATTAACTCTATTTTCTTGTCGACGCTAACCTGTGCCTATGTGAGATGTACAGTGGTGCGAATAAATACATATTTTTCTTTGTGTGAAATTGGGATCAGTTAAACAAATTCTGTCGTGATTTAAATTAATGCTTTCTGTTGCTGTCTCAATTTTTCCATGAAGTAATTGTAGGCCATAATTCGATGTTTAAAGATACCCACCTACTTTAAAAGTGGACATACTAAAAAAATCATATAAGGCCTAGCTATTATTTATATTCATTTTGACAAACTGCAAAAACATTACTGCCTCTCAACAGTAATTGTTAATATTAGACTGTGGGGCCATAATGGTTTACCAGCAAAGCAGAAAAAAGAGTGACGTCTTCATGAATATGAAGTTGAATCAAATCTATTGCATTGTTTGTTGTGAACTCAAAAAATTGATTGCTCTGAAAGAACTACTCTGAAATATTAATACTGATAGTAGACCCATAACATATATATGTATCCATATGAATAGTGCAGTAGGCAAGTCTCTCGGGTGTTTCCCAGATGGATACAAGTCCTAAATTTGTCACAGAGCAAGGTTTTGACATATAGAAGCGGAAAGAGCTTAAACTAAGATATTTATGACGTATTGTGTGAATAAACCTTCGACATCCACAGTCTTTTTCTAAATATTTCAGCACTATAAGGGTTAACCCTTAGCCTGCTAAGTGAATTTATTCAAATTTTCACCCACTTGAAGTTTGTCTCTCTACCGCGATTCACAACCTCAAGTGGTTGAAAATTACTCATATTTGTTTAAAGGGACATGCCCAGGCTAATATCATAAAAAATCGGTGATTTTATTTTGGCTTCTTAATATGAGCATATGATGTAAGCATGTCCATAGATTAGAACTGCAAAATGTTTTAATTTTTGTGCTGCGCATTTATCAGTAAGGCTACATATAGAGACGAAATTCCTGATTTCTAATTTTTGACAACCATGTCAAAAATGGGAAATACGGGAATTTCGTCTCTATATCTAGCCTAACTGGTGAATGCGCAGCAGAAAAATTAAAAAAACTTTTGCATTTCTAGTCTATGGACATGTTTACATCATATGGTCATATTAAGAAGCCAAAATAAAATCACCAATTTTTTGATGATTTTAGCGTGGGCATGTCCCTTTAAATTGAGACCAAACATTTACAAATCTTGATGTTTAAACAGTCATCATTTCATTCCCAATAACAGTGAATTAATCGGCTAATAAAATGGACAAAAAATGACTTTTTGATCACCAAAGGGTTAATTATTCTCTCCATTCATCCGTCCTAATCCATTCACCTCTTCCTTGCAGGTTGTCCTGACGAGTGGCTTGCAGAGAGCGTGGCGAACCTACTGTTCCTGTGTGGTGACGTCATCGCTCTGAAGGTGCTCACGTCGAAAGCTGTCAACGGACGCATTACAGAGCTAGCTACAATCCTCACATCTCTATGTGTGGTAAGTAAGGAGGAGCAATCCTGCGCATTTCGTCCCCTTGGAGCTAGAAGGTGCTAAAATGCTACTTTGTTAAGTGGCAGCTTAGCACCTTCTAACTCCAAGTCCCAGCAAGCAAAAAAACATTTGTATAACATTTGTACAACGACGGCCCAACGTCGTCGACGTTGGTCCAACATTGTGCAAATGTTGTACAAATGTTTTGTGTTTACTCGGGTGAAGGGGACGATTTTCTCATTAAATTTATTTTTAATTAGCGAACTATGTATACATCAACGAAAAGAATATGAAGTAGGTGGGTCTTCATGATTCGCTGTGTAAACATTGTGGGCGCAGAATGCAATGTCATGCGCAGCATGGTCAACGTCCCCAGGAGTGGGATCCGCCGCAATGTAAATATTATGGTACAGTGAAGCATAACGACACATCTGCTTTGTATTGATGTCTGTCAAATGTTGAATGATACAATCTCTAATGAATATCAAACAAAAATATATAGCTTCAGGCCTGGACATCTACATCGCCAACGTTTTGGCTGCTGCCTTCACGATACACTGCTCACCCTAGACACTGCTCCTTCGCATGTTAAAATGTGCAGATGGATGACGTCATATGTCCCTCGCTCTCAATTTCAAGTATTGTAGTAAGCTTGTGATTGGCCGGCTGTCTTGCTAAAAGTACCCTGATCGGCTGGCGAGAATATTATGGTGGCGGAGGGGTGGGTGTAGACAGACACCTGTGTGGAGCCCAGCGGACGCGAGCATTTGACCCAATGCTGTTTCAATATTGGCCCACCGCCAACGGCGCTGGACCAACATTGAAACAACATTAAGTCAAGTCCTCGTGTTTGCTGGGAGAGCTGTCCGCATTTTGATACACGCGTGCCGTCTGTGTCTGGCCGGAACAGGCAGCACAGTGCTCTGTGTACCTTCACGAAAGTATGTTACATTACATGTTTATGAACCGTTACAACGCTGCAATATTTTGATATAAACCATGGAGACCAAATTTTTTTTTAATTTGAAATCATCATAAATGTCTTATATTAGTTAGCTCTTCCTGCTTCTTTTGAATACCTATGTTATGGGTCCACGGCCATTTATAAATGTTTTACTCTTTCAGTACGAGGATCTATTTGAAACGTCAGAATCTGACGTCTATAGACGACATGGACATAGACGACAGATTCTGACATCTAGTAAAGTCGATGCCCGCACTGAAAGGGTTAAGACCTGCCTCTGTGCTTATATTTTGCAGAAACTATCACTAGACTCCACTAGACTCTATTATAAGCATCAAATTTGTGTTCGTGTCACGGGCACCCGTTGGTGATACAGGTCCTCATTGTAATGTTGTAGGGGTGTTCGCGTCATGGGCACCCGTTGGTGATACAGGTCCTCATTGTAATGTTGTAGGGGTGTTCGCGTCACAGGCACCCGTTGGTGATACAGGTCCTCATTGTAATGTTGTAGGGGTGTTCGCGTCACGGGCACCCGTTGGTGATACAGGTCCTCATTGTAATGCCGAGGTGTGTTCGCGTCACGAACACCCGTTGGTGATACAGGTCCTCATTGTAATGTTGTAGGTGTGTTCGCGTCAAGAGCACCCGCTCTCTTGGATGATAAAGATTCTAATTGTAATGTTGTAGGTGTGTTTGTGTAATGGGCACTTGCTTTCTTGAGCTATAAACATTTCAATTGTAATGTTTTAGGTGTGTTCGCGTCATGGGTACCCGCTCTCTTGGGTTAAACAGACTCTAATTGTAATGTTTTAGGTGTGTTCGCATCACGGGCACCCGCTCTCTTGTTGGGGGGTAAAGGTTCTAATTGTAATGTAGGTGTTTTCGCGTTCGCGCTGCATTATTTTTGTATAAACCATGGAGACTTGTAAGTGTGTTTGCGTCATGGACACCCGCTCTCCTGGGTGATACAGGTCCTTATTGTAATGTTGTAAGTGTGTTTGCGTCATAAACACCCACTCTCTTTGGTGATACAGGTTCCCATTGTATGTTGGCGTCATGGACACCCACTCTCTTGGGCTATACAGACTCTAATTATAATGTTTTAGGTGTGTTCGCGTCATGGGCACCCATTCTCATGGGTGAATAATACAGGTTCCCATTGTAATGTTGTAGGTGTGTTAGCGTCATGGGCACCCATTCTTCTTGGTGAATGATACAGGTTTCCATTGTAATGTTGTAGGTGTGTTCGCGTCATGAGCACCCACTCTCCTGGGTGAATAATACAGGTTCCATTGTAATGTTGTAGGTGTGTTCGCGTCATGGGCACCCATTCTTCTTGGTAAATGATACAGGTTCCCATTGTAATGTTGTAGGTGTGTTCGCGTCATGGGCACCCATTCTTCTTGGTGAATAATACAGGTTCCCATTGTAATGTTGTAGGTGTGTTAGCGTCATGGGCACCCATTTTTCTTGGTGAATGATACAGGTTCCCATTGTAATGTTGTAGGTTTGTTCGCGTCATGGGCACCCATTCTCATGGGTGAATGATACAGGTTCCCATTGTAATGCTGTAGGTGTGTTCGCGTCATGGGCACCCATTCTCATGGGTGAATGATACAGGTTCCCATTGTAATGTTGTAGGTGTGTTCGCGTCATGGGCACCCATTCTCATGGGTGGATAAAACAGTTTCCATTGTAATGTTGTAGGTGTGTTCTCGTCATGGGCACCCATTCTCATGGGTGAATAATACAGGTTCCCATTGTAATGTTGTAGGTGTGTTCTCGTCATGGGCACCCATTCTCATGGGTGAATAATACAGGTTCCCATTGTAATGTTGTAGGTGTGTTCGCGTCATGGGCACCCATTCTTCTGGGTGAATGATACAGGTTCCCATTGTAATGTTGTAGGTGTGTTCGCGTCACGGACACCCGCTCTCCTGGGTGATACAGGTCCTTATTGAGGTATGTCAGGTGATGGACTCTTGTAAAGATCGCCTCGGATTGCTTCACGCCATCATTGACAACTTCAGGGAGGTCGTCATGGACATTCACGAGTACGGAGATCCAGGTGGGTAGCCTAACATGTAACCGACCAGGGGGGTGATTGAAATGAATGGTCCTGGGATATAGTAGATACAACGAGATATAACACCTCTGATGAAAATCACACACATGATATTGTTGGATCACTACGTGTTGTTATTTTTTACAAATAAATATTGTTTCAAACAATGAGGACGAGAATTTAATACTGGTAATTCCATCAGTAACAGACTTTTTGTGGGGTGTCATTTTATAGGGGGGGTGGGGGGGGGGGTAAAAAGTGGATACGCTAAAAAATTTAATCAGAAATTTTAAATTATAAAATTTCAACAAAAAAATGTTAACTCTTGGTAAATTTTAGTTCTGAAAATGTATGCCTGGAACACTTTTTACTCGTTTTACGAATCCGCGTAATTGTTGGTCTATTAACCCTTAAAGTAGGGCCTACTAAATTATACATTTAAATTTTGAAGTCTCGCTGCCGCGATTACCAACTTCAAGTGAGTAAATTACTTATATTTGTACAATTTGAATAAAGAGATATGTCAATTTTATGAACATTTTTTGACTATTTTTCTTTTTTTGATGGTCAATCAGCTATAGGCCTAGACGTGATCAGCACGAGTCTATTTTTGAGCCAGTTTCCAGTTTTCACGTGGTTCACGTTGCAGGTTTATTATATTTGTTGACAGATGACGACAGTATTCAGGAGATGCAGATGATGTTAGACGCTCAGTCAGATTTCACAAAGAAGGTCATCCAGCTGGCGCTCAGAAATAACTTTGCAGCCTTACAAAGGGAAACGTGAGGTACATACCCCCTCTCCTCAAACGTGTGGCTCAAATATATATGAGACACTAACATGTAATATATAAATGTGACAACATATAAAGCTATATATATGAACGTGCCACTGCCTACGCAAATATGAGAAAACAACGTGTAATATATGAACTTGACAATATATAACGTGATATGTCTATCACGTTGACAAAATATATGAGACTGTAACATGTAATAGATTTATCTGAACATGACAACGTACAAAGTTATATATATCAAGTTGACAACATAGGCCTAGACAATAACATGTAATATATGACTTTCAATACAGTTATATATATATATATATATATATATATCTACATCACCCATAGTATGTTTTCAACCGGTTCAACATGTGTGAGAATACTGTATAGTCTGTTCTGATGATCTCAACTAAAAAAGCAAATAAGAAACAACACAAATACTAAGTTGTCAAGCTTATATTGTTGACTGGTATTACTCTCTGAAAATCTGAAATGTGTAAGATATCTTGCTTATTCCTTTATGAATATGTACCATGGTAATATATTTATAGGATATAATAATATATGAAGTTATGTAAACAAGTGTTATGGTTTATGACTTCTACTGTATAAATTGTATAGTGTATACAAATTAATTTATTTTATTTATTATGACTATGCTTGCTTAACCCCCGAAGCACTAAGTGCTTTAACCGTTTAAGCCCTCACGATGCATAAAAGCATCTTTTTACATCCCTGAAAACAGACTTATTTTCCGTAAAACAAAGAGTTTTAGATCGAAAATTTCCATGAAACTGTTTTACCAATACATGACAATGTTCTTTAATTTTCAAACCACATCAAATCATCTTCATCCACTACAAGTCGAGAATTGTGACAGCAATTCGCGGCTTGTAGTGGATGAAGATGACAATGGTAAATAAAGGTTTGAAAAGGTTAATATACATTTTCACCCAATTGAAGTTGTGTACCCGCAACTTCAAGTGGTTGAAAATTACTAATATTTGTTTAATTTGACACCAAACTTCGCTAATTTTATTGTTTAAAGACTCATTACAATGCCAACAACAGTGATTTAACATGCTAATAAAACGGATTAAATGCTCGGCGCTGTGAGGGTTAAACATGAATAGAAGGAATGAGTGACTTCTAGTCTTGTTATGTGTTCATGAGTTTATTGCTTTGGTGATGAACTGTGAAATATCAGAAATGAATAATTTGCAATAATCTACACATGTTTAATACCATATTATTCATTATGTAAAACTTCAATGAATTAAAACATTTTTATTTCTATTAGACAAAAGAGCCAAAACGTTGTATGCAACTTAAGCCATTAAAAATGACACTTTGTGTAGGGTTTTTTGCATTATAATTTGGAATTTCAACATCATCTAACTTCCCATGAAAGAAATAATTTGAGAGCGCTAAACAATTCAGAATCGAAGAAGCTGTCAAACTTCATTTATTATCAGATCTTAAGGTATTCTGTGTTTATAATTCTACATAAAATAATATACACTCACTGAGATATTTGTTTTGAATTTGTGTAAATACATTGTTGTAATGTTTGTTACTTAAAGTTGTTAAAGTTTTAATTATATTCTAATGAAATATAAAACTTAGAAAAATAATATAATAATTATAATAATATAAAATAAAATGTGCTTATAGGGAATTAAAACCTTCTCCGTGCTAGCTTATTTGTCTAAATATTAGTTTAACCATGTTTTAAAAAAATATATAAACGGTCTAAGGTAAATATGGATGATAATTTTAATGTCTTTTTTATCACAATTCATTGTTATGGTTTTAATTGTCCAGAGTTGAAAAATATTTATTTTTTAATATTTGTGACACATGCAGGTGAAAACTCTGGGTTCTAATTGATCTGCCATGCGCGATTTGTAATGTGTTTAGCTACAATTATGTATAGCACTGAGGGGGTTAATCTATCACAAATACTGTCTAGGAAATAAATGTATTCACAAATATTTATAAACAATGACTATCATGGACATGGCTCACAAATCTAACTGTGATGATTATTTTCACGTTATTTGTTGACGTTGAATAATAAATATTGAAGATTTGGTTTTGATCTTTGTGCTTCTGTTTGTTTTTTAATGATTTATCACTTATAATTAAATTCGACTATTCAGTGATCACAGTCATGTTAACAAAAAAAATCATGTGGAAAAAAATTGGGCCTTTCAGCACCAGGAGATACAGGACTAAGTCTATTTACATAGTAGGAATAAGAAGCTGGTGCGCCCGCCCGCCAGCAATCGGCGGCACATGAAATAAATTAAAAAGTTTAATAAGGTCTCTTGAGTACTAGGGTAACCAGAGATGTTTGTCATTCAGTTGAAGCTGGCATTGCTGTCACGATCACCAGTTTCAAATGAATGAAAACGCCCAACGTTTCTTAAAAGTTTATTTGTCATATTTCACAAGAATTGATTAATTTCGGGCAATTTAATAGTGCCAAATAAGAGTTTGAAACAAGCGGTTTGAATCGTCACCCGCAATGCAGGGGTGGGATAATGCTGACAATCGCCAGAGGTCGCATTTTCCGGCCTCTATTGTCATATCGTCACCTATGATTTGGCGCCTGGCTTGAAGGCCTAAGGTGATGGCCATACCCAGTAAACAAAAAAATATCTGTATAACATTTGTACAGTGTTGGAAAAACGTGGAAGACGTTGGGGTGGCACTGTACAAATCCTATACAAATGTTTTTTGTTCGCTGGGTAACCAGACCTAAAAACAAACGTTTTCTAAAGCTTATTATAGTCCAGGAGCATTAGCCCGAAAACAGCTGAAACCCGGACAAAATTCATAACAAGCTGATTTTTTCAGGAAACGTCCCCAGAGGTATCAAGATTTACATATTAAAAGTCCCTGTAAATCCAGATGAAGGAGCCTTTTGAGAAATTCCATTTTGGACAGCATCTTGGATTAGAAAAGCGTTAACTGTTCATCAATATTGTCTTGGAGTAGTCTAGATGGACTTACTGACCATAAAACCAGTTCAAATGGTATATTACAAAACAAAATTGAGCTAAAATTGACTGCTTTACACAATTTCCTAGATATGACAATATGGTGGCGGCCATCTTGGACACCATCTTGAATTTATCGAAAAGCTCCAGGTGGATTTTTCGGAGACTTTTAATATGTTAACATAAGTACCTCTGGGAACCTTTTCAGAAAAAATCAGCTTGTTATGACTTTTGTCCGGGTATAAGTCTCATGCTCCTGGACTAATTGTTATTAATGTCAGCCTTCTATCCTCTTGACTAAAAATTACTTAGAATTAATAAAAAATATGTAGGCCCACCACAGATTTAGAGATATTTATAAGTGGTGAAATAAAATAAATGGGATTCCATGCCACCTGTGTGCACATATAGGCTAAATTGGCCAGGAGAATCCCCTGAGAATGATGAGATCACACTGCCAAACAGACACAGGACTCGAAATTCGGGCCTTGTGGTCTGAGGCCGGGTACGCTACATATCGGTCACGGAGGCTCCCCACAATATTGAATCTTTCTGCGTGAGCGGGGAAGAAACATTTTGTTTTTTTGAAATCTTGAAGGCCGTAGCGGATGAAGATGACTTGAAGTGGGTGAAAAATTAATGAAAATTGCCATGAATTGGTAAAACAGTTCCATGGAAATTTCCCTTCTAAACCCCTTATGTACAGTAGGAAAAATAAGTCTCTTTTCGGAGATGTGAAAGGATGTTCTTTGTGATGCGTTGTTCTGTAAAACCTCCGCTATACACTTGAACACCTTAATTATTTGAACATTGCCGCTATATCTTGCACATTGCAGAACACATTCAGCTGAGTTATTAAGGATTTGATTTCACAATCTGTAAACAATGCTGCCCGTTGAAATTTTAGTGAAGAATTAGAGCCAAATCAGTGACATAAATCATTTTTCTCGCTCTTTTGGTTTTCTTGAAAAACATTTGGAGTTTTTATTCGAGATCTCATGGGCATTTCAAAATATTGTCAAAATGCTATTAGACGATATCATACATGCAGTGATAAAAATCGCGAAATGCTGTGAAATGAAATAATATTTTAAAAAAATCAGACTTTACTGTAGGCTAACCGATTGCAGGTAGGGGTCCTGACACAGTCTCAGCACATCAACGGGTGGTTGGTGTGTATTCAACATTGGTAGACCTATCCCAGCTAACACGAGACATGGCAATGACAGTCTATTGGTGGCCCATCATCTGCGGTCCTAGCCCAACAATAGACCGATACGTTTCAACGTATAGTGTTTGCTATTAAGGCGGTTTGATGTTGGCCAATGTAACATTCTATTGGCCCATAATTTAACCAGTATTACATGAAAAATGTACACAGACCGAGTTACCACTTCATATTACTTGATAGGGTATCGCATGGTAAACTATTTCCGCTATATTTACCGAGTTTTCGAGCATGCATTTATAAGGCATTTAAAAATATATCAATGATTGTAATGTACATTTAGGTTATTTCTATCGAAATAAACAAAACGGTTTTACAGCTTTAACCTTATCAGACAAAAACAATAGTTGGGCCAGCATTGGAACACTACTTGGGCTTACCTAGGCCAACATTGAGCCTTTGCTGGAAAAAAGGGTTCAAAGGTTGAAAGCGTTCAAAAAGGAACAGGTGTAAGAGATGTGTTCAAAATAGAACGTAGTACAGCGTTCAAATTAGAACTTTGTGCTTGGAGTCTGCCAACAAGAAGAAGACGTTGGTCCACCATAGGTGAAGTGTTGTCACACTCGATGAAAACAGACAAGGCAGTATTGAATATTTCGTCTGCTATTTGACTCTGTTGTCCACCTTGGTATATAGTGTAGATGTGAAGGGGTGGGTGTGGAAAGGGGGTGCCTGAGAAAGGGGGTACCGTGCCTTCCAAAATATTTGCGTCACTATATGTTTATTAGTCTATTGTTCTTAATAATAGTAAATCCTAGTATTGCTAGGCATTCCCTATTCTAGGGCGACCTCGGTTCTGTACAATGAGTTTTATTAAAGTTGTTGAATAGACGGACGTATTGTTGATTATTGACGCTGGTAGATTTGGGCAATCGGGCTACCACTAATTTTTAGCCTTGTCATAATGTTTAACCTGATGAATTTGAGCCCTTCACCCTGATTCTTGTCATTTCATAACTACCAGAGAAGAAATTAAAGTTTAGAATGTAGGCATACTCACTATATAATTTTGTGTTATTTATCCATTCCAAATGTAGTAATGTGTTTTAACAATTTTATATAGTACCGGTAGGCCTATATGTACATCACATTTAAATGGGTAACTAGAAAATGTCGTTCAAAACAAAGCATATATATATAAATACTAAAAAACACATTTGACCAGGTTGACAACATGTTCCTAGCGATGTTAATATGTGAAAGCGTTTTTTAAATGCCAATGTTACCAGGTGAACTAAATGTTATCATCAATGATAGTCTGTGAATAAAGCGCTAACTTCAATTCACATATATGTTTGTGGCGTTGAACATTTTTTGTGGAGCAACTATACTCCTTGCTAAGCCTAGTTGGAAAATTATCATGCCTTGTGCTCCATGGGTTGGTGACTGGTGGGAGCAATTAGCTGCTGCTCCTAAGAAAACCAAGTTAGTCTTGCGGAATTGACCATGCACTCTTTGTCAGATTGAAAGAAACAATCGTCTGCTGATTGTAATCTGTGATAATCCAGAATGTGTTCCGGTTCAGATCTCCTGAACGATTTTTGCTCAATAAGGTGTTCATGACCTTGGACTTGTTTGATTCGTCTCACTCGTATCAAGAGGAGTAATTCAATTACGTCCTTCCTCAGATGGCATTGTGCGATCTGTCCTCATAAAAATAAGTCACTGTCAATGTGTTTGTCCTCTCAGGCGATTGTTTTTTTTAAATAAATGATCGAATGGGCTTTTAGGCCATATATAGGCATATATAGGCTATATAGGCATATATAGGCATATATAGGCTAAACTGGGCCAGGAGAACCTCCTTAGGATGGTAAGATGAATGAGATGACACTGCCCTTCAGACACAGGATTCGAAATTCGATCCCTGACGGTTTGAGGCCAGGCACGCTACCTCTCGGTCAGAATATTGAATCTTCACGAGTGAGGTTTTTTTAAGGCTCACAACATCTAGGCTTAAAGGGGCTGGTTTTAGTGGGTGTGCAAACTGAAAATAAGAAGTCTTAGCCTACCCAGCCAGTGTAACCTCACCCTGATAAATACTGTAGATCTGGTAATATTCCCAAGGGTTTTTTCGCGAATTTCGCAAGTAGAACAAATTTGCGAATTTAGGAATCTTGTGAACATTATTATTATCTATTTAATTTTTTGTATGATTTTGATTTAATTATTTTACCTTTTGTATAATGAAAACGTCGACGAGCTTTTGTGCAAATGGTGGTAACTACAGTGGCGTGAACTTTGCTAATTCCCTCTATGAAAAATTGGGTTCGTTAAAACTTATAGTAAGAATAACATCAAGAGGCTCTGGACTGAATAGTTAATTCGATGTAATAAATCATAATTTAGATCTCCCAAATGATGATATTTTCTCCAACATACAACTCACAGTAAGCCCTAATGGGCATTTGATGTTGATATGACGTCAAATATATATGGCAATAGTTGACGTCAAGAAACATGTAAAAAATAAAAGACAAATTGACGTCAAAATCATTGATGTCACAAAAACCCTGAAAAAATAGATAAACCATTGGAAAATTTAAAAAAAAAAAAAAGGTATTTTGAACGATCATTTTATACCTATCTAAAAAAAAGGATTCATTGGCACCTGTGGGGCTCGAACCTGGTCTGGTCTGGCATGTGAACAACAGGATGACGCCTCTACCTAATGAGCTAACGCGGACGCTGATAGACTGAGGGCATAAGTACAACATGATCCTTGCTATATTATACTTGAATGCACTTTATACACATGGACTTATTGGCATTGTAGCCCAACTTTTAAATGACAAACTGATCGGACACATGTATGCAACATTTTGTCTACAAGGGAACGATGTACAAATAACAGTCTATATTACATAAAATATGGTATTATCAACTGGAGTAACTTTGAACACTTTTTGGAGTTATTCATAAATTGTCAGAAAATGTTGGAATATTCAATAAATTCATGTGCATAGAAATTGGGGGAAGACATGTGCCTTTTAGTATGCAAGTGTGAAATATTTGATATCTGTAGCTAACAGGTACTTTTTCAACCATATGTATTGTGTTAAATGTTACCCCTAGTGAGGGGTAACTTTGAACACCGAAGTATGTGGTTGGTTCTGTATGTGCCATTTGAGTTAGCAATTACATATATTAATAGATGCAAAGTAAAAATAGAAAGGATTATTTTCAATCCATCTAACTCATTAAAATGCCAAATACTGACACCTTACAGATGGATTTATATTTCAACTATTTTTCTTATTTTTGAACATATGTATGGGGTAATTTTAAGCACCAAAACATTTATTGAACATCAAAATAACACAATTAATGTACTTCAAAAAAGTTAAACGTCCATGTTGTTAGATATAGTAGTACCCCGGCAAACTATGTAGCTAGTGGGCCACCCAATATCAGCTGGACATCCGTGTGGTGGGCCACCACGGGCAACCGGTGGCGGCCCACTGTTACGTTGCTGTCTGGGTTGATGTCAATTAATTGAACGTCAAACTTTTGCCTATGTACATTAAAAACACATTTCATTGTACTCCTTAGCTTAAGTATATTCATCCATTTCCATTCAGATTAATTACAGTGCAAAAAAGTTAAAGCAATATGTTACAAAATTTTGATAAAATCTTTTCGTAACTTTGACATCAAATTGACATCAATAAAATCTTGACTATTTGTCGACGTCAAATTGACATCAAGGTACGTGCCCGTTTGAGGCTTATGACTAAAGACCTGGTCTGATAGGCGTTGAGGTCTGTAAATCACAGCACAGGCCCATTTGTCTTTTCCAATATGTGGAATGTGGGATAATATTTCACGGATTAGTAAGGGCGACCTTCCACACTCGTCTGAGTTTTCATACTTTAGCCATCATTTTTTTAGCGGAATACGGCGTTGTCTCATCGATGTCTGCTCGATCACTGAAGTTAAGCAACGTCGCGCCCGGTTCATAATTGGATAGGTGACTACCTGGGACTGCCAGGTGCCGTATAGGCCTCGTACACCAGGACATGGTGCTGCGATGTCGTGTCGTGGGGCTAGAGAGCCACGGAAATCAAATGGCTCGTCTGACTGACTTTGAGCTGGACGTAAAAGAACCTCAATGGACGTAGACCCCAGAAAATCCACAATATGGAGTACTTGGCATGCACATTAGGCTATGAATTATATCATGAATGATAACAGGCCTTGCTAAGTTACTCCCGTGGCGCAATAGCACAATAGTGCGTACTGCCACGTAATATACAGATCAATAGGCCTACACTGGCTACAGATACAGATTACCAATGCATCAGAGTAGGCTTATAGGCTAATTTGTGAGGGTTATGGGTCGTGGTTAGTGTTCATGGTTCTAAATGAGGTTTAAATTTCGCATTAATAAATAAGAAAAAAGGTCACGTGACATGTCAGGGGTGTAGCAAACGGGTGAAACACCTGCCTTTATTTCAGTAAATATTTTATTTTCAATTTTTCGTTATATTCCGTGTTTTCGGAGTACAGTGAAGTGACAGCGGACGTGCTTGCTTTTACGACATCCAGTTTCATGTTTCAAAACTTTAATATTTAAGATAATTTTAGTTAATATACAGCTAATTCACTGCTCAATTTAGAAAAATGGGAGATGAACTTGAAAGTTTCGCATGGGCTGTTAAAAACGGCTCAATAGAGGATGTCAAACTAATGCTAGAGAAGGTGAATCAGAATTGACTGCCTGGCCTGGCCACCCCGTCCCCCCCGTCCCCGGCACCCGCTGTCAGTGTCAGTGTCACTCAGTGTCAGTTGGTCACTCAGTATCACCCGCGCTACGCTGGACAGTGACCTGGTGACACAGAGTGATTGTGCCTGCGCTGACTCGTCGTCGCGTCCGTCATGTTTTCATCTTCCCCCAACTAGATCTAACTCAAGAGGGGTCAACATCCCCGAAAATTTTGGTGGATATTTTTGTGTATTATCGAAGTTTAACCATTTGGCATGTTATTTTTCAATTATAGTTCTCTTTAACACGATTAACCAGGTGGGGGCCGACCGCAGATACAAGAATAAAGTACGTAGACGTCTACTCCTTTGAAGTACGTACGTCTACTTCCATTAAGGTGTGCTGTACTCCTAAGTACGCCTATAGCCTAATTTTAGCCTAATAGGGCAGTCACTTGTTGTGTCCCCATTCAATGCAACACATTATTTCATCGACCAATAGTCAGAGTTCGTCCAATGATAATCAGGCTACTAAATTTACAGGAGTTCTGACTCCTTAGAGGCCATACTTTCAACTGTGAAGCTGAGAGTGCAGCAAGAAGTAACCATTTATCAATTTGAAGTAGATGATATGTATTGCCTAACTAAAAGAAATAATGGACATACCTCAATCTAAGCACGTAGTTCATAGGAAGTAGGCCTACGTACTTTAATCTGCGGTCAGTCCCCACCTGTTAACGTGAAACAAGAATTCTATTAGGCCTACATGCCAAATGTGCTAACTTACAAAATAAACAACAGTATTCCACCAAATTTTCAGTGATGTTAGGGGAAGATAAAAAAATGATTTGAGAAAAATTTTGTGAACAAATTTTAAACAGTGACCAAGAAAATTGAAAAAAGGCTACTCCCAGGATCCGGTGAAACAGACTTTCCCCAGAAAAAAAAGAATGCGATGGGATTTTTGACAAATGTGTTGTAAGTGTTGTGAATGAGTGATGCCCGAAGCGAACGTGCCAGAGGGCAGGCCTATGGTGGCATGCCCCCTAAAATGGTTCATTCTGGCAGAATCTGGAGCTAATTTCCAATGTTTAGGCCTATATATAATAAAAAAAAATCATTTTGTCAGCGCGGCGCTTGGATAAAACAGCAAGGCGACGCGCCGCTGATCCGCACTTTGGGGAAAGCCCTGCTCTAGATGTCTATATATAGTCTGTTTGCACCAGGACCATGTCCATAAAGATTGACATGACCGTGAATGCCTATATCCATGACTTAGTGAGACGTTTAAAATATGACCCCCTACCTAATTCTGCTGTTTCATTTTGAAAAAAACTGAAGCATTTACTGATTTAGGCTATTTTATCCTTTTAAATTTTTATTTAGTGTCTCTTATCTAGATCTATATTATAATATATATTTTACAGGATGGCTAAATGACCGGAGCTAACGTCATTCACCCTCATTCAGTTATTCTTAGTGATGACGACCGTATTCATGTTTTATCGCCCACACTGTCAATTTTATGCAGCTTTTTCTTTTCCTATATTTTATCCTTTGAACTGGCTACTTCGAGATGGAGTCTGGTTGACTAGCCCCAGGCGCTGATAGACCGGAGTCTCGACTATAGTCTATACTATGATAAGATACGAAAACGAAATATATAAAACTGGGATTAATTATTTGATGTTTTGAACTGGATTACGCTTGCCGGTTGAAAAATTTTAAAAGGAAAACAGTTCTTGGTTGCAACTCTGTTGGGTGTTCGAAATATGAAACTAAAAAGTTGTATTTTTCCTGTTACATTTGTAATATGTAGGCCTAATGTGTTATTTCGCCATGTAAATGCAATCCATCACCTGATTCATGTGATTACGGCACCACTGAATAAAACTTGTACATGTTTTAGCATCCATGCAGCTGACACATCACACTCACCTAAGTTGATCAGAATCAGATGTGTGGTGTAGATCACACTGTTCATTTAAATGCAATCCCTAATAGTGCCACTTTATAACACCTGTATTAAAAGTCACACTTTACCTTTCAGTTTCATCCATCTGTTGTTGAGTTTCTTCACCGTTCTCACCACAGTGCATGAATTAGAACAACAATTATTTCTAATATTCTTCTCTTTAAAGTGGCAGAATCAGGTCAAAAATCACCCAAAAGCCAAAATTGTATTTTTACATAATATGTGAACATATCCATAGACTAGACTTGTGGAAGTCTTTTAAAATTTTGGATTGCTGTGGCAACAGATTAACGCAACAGAACAAGTGTGCCTAAAATCAGTTGTTCCCATATTTCTTACTTTGGACATGCATGTGCAAAATTAAATATCATCCTTATTTCTCCTTATTACATCCTTATTTCAACTGGTAAACATGCAACACACCCTTTAAAAAAGCTTTATTGCAATTCTAGTCTATGGACATGTTGACATATTATGGACATATGAAGGAGCTAAAATAAAAATGATTTTTGCCCTGATTGTGTCGCTTTGAAAAACCCTTTATTGGAGGTTTTAGGTCATTTTGACCCCCTAAACGCGTGTTACTGTTATCAACGCACGTCTTCAGCATTTGAAGGGTTTACTGTTGACTATTCTTTATTTTCAGTCGCCTGAATTAGCAGTGAAACCTATTGAAGGAAGATTGCCATTATGTCAAGCTGCAGATTATGGTCAAGCTCCGGTTCTAGAGAGTCTCATTGAAAACGGAGCTGATGTTAATGTATGTAACATGTGATGTGTATGGACTTATGTGGTAAACCTAAAAATAAATATTTATTTATAATTTAATTGCATATAGATTTGCTCAAAGTCTATCTCAAAAATGTGCAAAGCCAGAAAATAATTTACAGGTGAACATCGATATAACAGGACTGTTAGGTCCAATATGTCAAATCGTGCTATACATGTATTCTGTTGTGTTATCGTTTAGAACAGAATTGATTATATAGCATCCTGCATCCCCCACTTGGTAAAGAATTGATGATAGCTTCACACAAATGTTTTCCTGTGGTCTGAAATTTTGTTGACTCGTGGTTTTATTCATTTTAAAGTATATAACAGGGAATAATTTGCTTCAGAAAAATTGTGTAGCAGTTTAGCATACTGGCATGTGTCAAGCTACTATTCTCCATACAAAGAACCGCTACACCAACATATTATTGTGTAGCATTTGCCCAAAATTGCGTAGCAAACTGCACCGCTACACCAGACAAATTATTCCCTGTATATAGTATTGTGTAATCTAATTAAATCTTACCCTTTACAGTGCGGGGATAGACTTTAGTCGTCAGAATCTAACGTCTACAGACGTCAGATTCTGATGACTTAAAGTCACACTATAAGAGTAAAAATATTTTTAATGGCTGTAGACCCATAACATAGTTATTCAAATGAATCAGACAGAGCTAACTACGACATTTATGATGATTTCAATTTAAAAAAAACACTTTCATCTTCATATATAAAATAATTCAGCGCTTTAAGGGTTAAACGCTAAATTATCATGATTATCCAATTTTAATTTTCACCCACTCCTTGTGGGTCGCAGTAGCGAGACACCACTTTGAGTGGATTGAAAACTTCAAACGGGTAAAAGCTACTGACATATATATATATATATATATATATATATATATATATATATATATCTGCAATTTAATCCATATAATCCTGATTTACCAATGTCATTTTCATCCACAACAAGCCACGAATTGCTTTCGCAATTCTTGACTTGTAGTGGATGAAGATGACTTGAAGTGGGTGACAAATGAATATATCGTTATTATTTTAACAGTTCGACGAAAATCTTTGTTCTAAAACCCCTAGGTGTGGGTCATTATTCAGAGATGCAAAATTATGCTTTAATACATCGTAGGGTTTAACCCTTACAGTGCGGGGATAGAGTCTGTAGACGGCAGATTCTGACGACTAAAGTCGATCCCCGCGCTGTAGGAGTGAAAATATTTTTAATGGTTGTAGACCCGTAACACAGGTATTCAAATGAATCGGAAAGAGGTACCTAAAACATTTATGATGATTTCAAATTGAAAAACCCTTTGGTCTGCCCATGGTTTATATCATAATAATTCAGGGTTAAATCAATATATATGTCAATCTAGCAAAATTAATGTTAATTTCTGCTACAAATTTTGTTGTTTGAAGAGCAAATAACAATAATAAGGCTAAAAAAGACTATAGACGTGAGGCCTAAATTTAAAATAAGCTTGTTTCGTAATTCCCCCGATCGGGTGGGTCTAAATGCAACTACAATTTTATCAGGTAGCTTTTTCAGCTGTTCGTTTTTTTGTTTGCAGGGTTCAGATAAATATGGAATAACACCACTTCTAGCCGCTGTTTGGGAAGGACACACAACATGTGTAGACATTCTAATAAAAAAGGTTTGTATACATGGTATACCTACTGCTGTACTGTGCAATTGAAACGGTCAAGCAAAAACGAAGAGAAGCGAATGTGAATTCTCTTTTGCATTCACGTTAAGCAAAAGGCAAATTCTGGAAAGTCTGAGCTGCTAAAATAGAAACTCGATGAGAATTTGCTGTTCGCAATTGCTAAATCTGTGTCTTCGCATATTGCGTAGGCCCTATTCACTTACCAGTTTGTAAAATTTATCTTTGCAGCAGTGCATTATTGATTAAGATGTCCTGATCCAGTTAGTCTGCTGTAGATCATTTCCGGCAGGATAATACAGCGAGTTTTGCTTTGTTTTGATCAATACCAGCCATGCCTGCAGGACTGTAACGTTAACCAATGTGTGTATACACATGCTCCTATTGACACGTGCGAAGAGAAGAGAAAATAAATTGGCATTTTCTGACACGTTTCAATTGCACAGTACTCTATATATGCAATTTTCCCTATGTACTAATCTGGTCCTCCCCCCAGGAAATTATGCCAAAGAACACTGATGTGGCATCTGGTGATATTTGATACCCCTAATATATCAAAAACTTATGTTGAACAGCAGTTTTTTTCATTTCTTGGGGGTATCAAAATTAAAACTAAAAAATCGTGAGCTGCAGCTTGGCATGATTTAGTTTTCCTGACTATGAAGCCATAAACAGGGACAGAGAATTTCTTCAGCATTAAAACATATTTCTTGAAACCTACTGCAAGATCAGTCATTTAAAATTTTTGAGCCGTTTTATCAACTGATAAAAATGTAGAACTCTAATTACATTTGAATCGTGTCTGCTTGAATATATTACCCAGACGCAGGTGAAAAATATGAGCAGGTTCAAAGCAGAAAGCCTTATCACTGTTTTTAAAGGGCCATGTAAAATATTATCTTTTGACAGAGGCCGGTCGCGTAGTTATAATCTTGAGGAGATCCTAACTAAGACCATCTTAACAAATACAAGTTAAACTGATAGGCTGGTATGATTCTGAATTTTAGGGATGGTCTTAGAACACATGGGTGGATCTGGGGGGGGGGGGGTCACAAGGGTCATGTGACCCCCCCTTTTTTTAAATGCCCCTTTCGAAATCTAGAAAATGTAATTTCCTGTATATGATAATAATTGGATTAGAGGATAATGCGAGTAGTTTTTTCATTTCTTATTCCTTAGATACATGGAAATTGTGTATCTGGTATGCCGCCTCTTATTTTATATGTTTGTGCCCTTTTTATTTTTCGGTGACCTTGCCCTTTTTCTACACTGGATCCGCCCCTGGTCAATATGACCCATGTAGTATAGGAAAGAGAAAAAATATATATGTGAATTCATATGCTGTCTGACCAAATTTTGTCTGTGCTTCACAATGTTTATATCAGAATGAAGAAGAAAAACATACATGTGAATTTTATGCTCTCTGACCAAATTTTTGCTCGTCTATTACATGTACACTGGAATTCTTCACGGGCTGTTAGCTGACATGTTGTATGCAATATAAATATATTAAAATATTTTTATATATGGAATAGCCCTTGAGCTTACCAGTGTATTAAATTATGCATTTTTGGTTAGAATGTTGTTTTTAGGCCATTTCATTTTTCATACCACATCTTAACCTGACTGAATTTCAAATTATTTTCAGTCTTCAGACCGGTTCTTAATAGCTTGACAATTTTTTTATTTAAAAAATAATATGCATGCCCTTGAAATTGTTCCAATACTTATGTTTTTTCAACCATTATTGGCCAGTTGTGAGCTGCTTTACTGTATTCCACGCTAGATTTAGCAGCCACATTTTTTTGTTTTCAGTATATGCCATAAAGGAATTTGTTTGATCAATGTCATTTTGATCTAATAATCAAGCCTTCAATTTTATCACTGGGGCAACTAGTTATACCCAAAGACACATTAAAAAAGATCAGGCAGGATTGCATGATTTTCGCCCATTACTCCATCAATTCCGAACCGATTTCCTTGACATTTTGCAAAAGTTAGACCATTCGACATGTAAAAAAATCCTAGAATTAGTTCAATGGGTTTTAGAAGTACGTTGTAATTTCTTTTACTACATGTAAGATGGTCTAACTTTTGAAATACGCTATATAATTTTACAAACTTTTCAGAGCTATTTCTTAGTGTTTTTCAAAATTTCATGAAAATCTGTTGAAAATTGCATGAGAAATTATCGGAAATCATGCAATCCTGGTTGCTCATTTTCATTGTGTCTTTGGTTATAGTGCGTCATCAAACAGCGGATAGTTTCCAACAGATCTTAGTGAATTTGGGAGCTTGTTCGAAAAACCTTACAAGATAGGTGGAGTATGTATATGATAATATGTAAGACTGTCCTGTACATAACATGTGCTAATCAGTGATAACCCTTGACAAAATTTGCATATATAATATGATAAATCTAAATTCGAGACAGTGTTTCTGAAGCTCACCCCCCCCCCCCCTCCTGATGAAAAAACATTTCATTCTGACGACAATTTTCAGATATCATTTCCAGAGATATTTTTCAGTGTTGCATTAGTGAAAAATGAGTTGTTTCAAAGCTTGAAATGTACTTTTAGATATCCCTAGAAGCCACCTAAAGCCTTCTCCGAAAAAAAAATTCCCTTAGCTTCGTGACCGCCGTTGGTGGCTGTTCCCCGGAAGCCGCGCCAGCGTGCTGACTCCAACACCAGGTTTGGAGTCTGAATCTTCATATTGCCTGACTCTTTAACTTTTTTCTGAGCCAGAAACACTGGGATAAATTGGAACAGAGTACTGCTTTCATATTCGTTTCTGAACAACTCTTTCTAATTATTTTGCCTATTTCAGTGTAAGGTTAAACTTAGAATATATGTGACGTGAAAAGTCACTGAAAAAATATGCAAAAATAGTAGGAAGACTTGTATGGGATCGAACATGAAAGCAACGCTCTGTTACCGCCAGTCAGCCATTTTAGATTTTCTGCACTGAATTGTTTAACTTTTTTACAGGGTGCCAATAAAACAGGATCCTCTCCGGATGGAGTGCCCTACCTAGAGTGTGCAGAGAGTGACGAAATTAAACAGCTGCTCAGATAAAGAAGTACTATAATTATATCCCCTTAGGAACCAAAGGGTCACATCTGCCACTTGGAAAGTAGCTGATGTGACACTTTCATTCCTGAGGCACACTGTTACTTTAACTAAGAGACATTGAGAATGTGTATGATCTATCCTTTCATACCTTATGCATTTTGGTATATATTTTGCTACGCAAACTAATCGTATTACTATTTTTGTCTGTGATGTGTGAACGAATGAATAATTACTAGTATTATAGTAATATAATCAATAATAGTCTTATGATATTATTGAAGGGTAGAGAACTAATGTCAAGATGGTGCCATAAAAGACTTATTAATCTTAGATGAATATAATTACTTCTAAGTAAATCATCATTTGTGTGAGAGCTTTCTCATTTGGAGTAAATCACAGAGTGTTATTTACTAAATTTAAGATAATTTTCAATTATAGTAAGTGATATTAAAACGACTACTGTACAAGTGTGAAGAATTATTTAGATTCAGATCGTTTTAACGAAATAACAGTGCCATGTAAGTGTACAATTTTCTCTGAAAATGGTTGTTAATTTTGTCATTCATTTTGTCATTCATTATTCTTATTGGATATTTGATAATATTTATTTTGATAATCTGTATATCTTCCTCTCTGATGTACTATTTATATCATTATCATCAAATTTCATGCTAAGTGAGAATCTAGAGTGTACATGTATCTTTATGAAAAACAATGAGAAAGATATTTTGAAGAAGGGTACCACAATAAATTTTTAGGCTATTTTTTAGTCACATAACCAATTTGCATACCTTGGTAATTTCTTTGTGGGTGAAGCGTTTGATACATGTACTAACATTGTAGTTATAAGTCAAGTGTGTTTCTATCATGACAAATAATCTGGTATGAGCTTTGTAGTACTTATAGTACTTATAGTACTTATTATACAAACCATCATACATAGGGAAGCATTTTATGGAGGAACAGTAATAATTTTGTCAGTCAAACCATGTGGCAACCGTTTGAAATACTGCAATTTTTCATTTGGTATTTTTTCCTATAAGTACATAATATTCAGCTGATGTTTACTACTACAAATACAGAAGTAAATTATTTACATAATTCTAAGCAATGGCAAGGCAATTTGTTAAGTTCATGAAATATATTAATTTTTCTATTGCCACTTTTTTGTGTCACTATTAGCAGGTCACTATTACTTTTCTAACATAAATATTTATTCGTCTGTAACAGCTGAGATTTGTTGTGTATATATAATAAAAATATTCAATAATAATTGAAACTGGAATTTTTCAACACTTTCACTTAAGAATATTTTGTGCATGCTATTGCTAATGTTGTTTCTCAAAAATAAGATTTATTATTTAATTTTTTTATTTTAACATTTTATTTCTGTTTCATAAAAATACTTTTTACGTTTTTATTATAAAATTTAATATCCTAAGAAAATGTTTTTCCAATTTTGGTAATACTGGGACCATATACATTCCAGCTTACAGATACTACCCCATGATTGCAAGTTGGCATTATGTGTTCTCATAGTCTTCTCATTTTGCTCTGCAAAATCAAAAGGCAGTAAGTGCTTGCTTTTCCAGTAAGCAGTTACTGCCTTTTGCCTTTGCTAGTCTGTTACATGTTGTTCATAAACTGATCTTTGAGAACAAGCATAAATAATGACTTGATAAAGACATGAGACGCAACCACATTTATGTTTTAATTATTATCCCCGTATTTCAAATCCGTGATTGCGTTGAAGTAAAAAAACGTATTTGTAATCAAGGTGGCCCCAATAGCAGGGGTAGACTGAAGAGTTAAAATCCTACTGGTCTATAAACGAATTTAAAACTATAAGACGTTGGTAATCAACCTAAATCTAACAAAAAACATGTATTTTTCCAGATCTCATTTTTATTGCACATCCTTGATTGTTTTTTTCAGTGCTACCTGACACATGAATCAGCTTTCACATTGATTCATGGATAGTTTTGTTTGTTCTTCCACTCCTCACACTGAGGTTGAAAACGACATGTCAAGTGTCAAGTCGATGCTGTTAAAATCGTGTCCAAATTACCGTATTTATTCTAATAAATGTTCACATTTCAGTAACCACCCACTCGTGAATTGAAAATGTACATTATATGATCATTAAAAAACTTCCCTAATAAGCGCCCAGAAAAGTTATTCTAAAAAATAATACTAGAACTATTAGAATAAATACGTTAATTTATTTTTTTGTAATACTTCATTTGAGACAAATTAATCACATGCTTGTATAGTAGATCTACATCGGTTTTGTTAGAGGGATAGTGTTGGATTATAGCATGATACCGTACCAGTCTTTAACACAATAAATTATGTATACTTTGTAGGTGCAATTGTTGTATCTGACCCGGACAGACAGGACACTTAGTCTTCAACGTGATTATTTGATGTGTCGTTTTCAACAGTGTCATAATGTTATTTTACTGCTCTAAAATATTTGCCTGAAAATAAAATTTGAAACCAACAAATGTGTTACGTGCAGGAATTTCTAGAACATAAGTATTGATAATTAATCATTATTGTTAAGACGTTGGGCCGACCTTGTTTAAATGTTATACAAATGTTTTGTGCTTGCTGGGTAGACATACTAGTTTTATTTGTTTTTTTAGACACAGTGACTTTGGTAAAAAAAATTGAATTTATAGATGAATAGATTGCATAGTGGTGCAATTTAGGAATAATGTATTTATTATTCATGAATGGATCGTATGCAATGAACCACCAACACAGGCTATGCACCAAACCAGGTTTACCTTGTTCCGAAAAAAAACCCTGATGCTTGGGATCATTGGGGGATTTTGTCAATAGGAGAACCCCAGGTATCACATGTCAGAAAGAGCAGTAACTCGTATATCCTAAAATAAATTACTTTTGGTGAGTAACACAACTTGGGCAACGAAAAACATTGTGCTTATCACAGATTTCCATCTTATATTAGCCATGTAGCTGTGCCCAATTGGTCACAAAGTCTCTCTGGTGGGATACATGTGACCTACTTTGGTGACCTTGGCCCACTTCGGTGACCTTGGCCCAATAACACTGCCTCAGAAAAGTGGGTCGAGGTAACTTAGACCACTTTGGGCCGAAGTCACCAAGGTGGGCCGAAGTCACAGAAATGTGGGCCGAGGTCACCCGATCCGTGATGGTCGTGGGCCGAGATCGCCGAACACCTAAGTGAGTGGTTGAATATATAGATATATAACATTACCATTTCAGTTTCCTATTAAAATATTAGTAGTTGCAAAGAAAAAATAGAAGGATTCCGATCCAAGTGACTTCAATTTCATTACATAGCCCACCGCACTAGGCTATCACTTTAAAAGTGGTAAACGACCATGTTGGATATATAGGAGTAGGGTTTCGGGATAATTGAAATCGGCCTTTTGATACCGAAATTACTTAACTTTGAACATGTTCAAAGTTACCACTCAGCACAATATGATGATGTGTTTTATCAAGCACAAGTAAAGGGATTTGAATTAGTGAAATTCGATAAATATTTAACACTACATCGGTGAGTTTATTTTGGCATAATAATATGACCATATGAGTCCATAGACTAGAACTGCAATTTTTTTTACATTTTTGGGCTGCGCATTTACCAGTTAGGCTAGATAGGTCTATAGCTGAGACGAAATTCCTGATTTCTTATTTTGGACAAACATATAAAAAATAAGAGATACGAGAATTTCGTCTCTATATCTAGCCTAACTGGTAATTGCGCAGCACAAAAATTTAAAAACTTTTGCAGTTCTAGTCTATGGACATGTTTACATCATATGGTCATATTATTAAGCCAAAATAAAATCACCGATTTTTGCCTGAGTTAGTCCCTTTAACTGACGCTTAGTGTTTTAGCCTTCACGGCTGAGTAACTAATTACTCAGCCGTGAAACCTAAAACTCCCCTCATCCATCGTTTAGTTATCACAAGAACAAGCGTAGCCCACTTCACCCTTATGTAATACCAATAACGGAAATAACTATTCACAACACGTTGGTTTAATGCTGCGTCAGCGCCGGAGATACCAGGCCAACCTTGAGTTAGCGTTGGGTAACATCCAGTGTTAGTGGCAATGGACTCTCAAGCTGGTATTGTTACACAAACACATTACCAGGATTACTGTAGTAAGTTAGGCTAACTAGCAAACCGTTCCAATCACTGACTGATATGATCAATAACTAAACAAATTGATGAAATACGTTATTCTCGAGTTATTTGTTTTCACGCTCACGCACTATATCGGCTAATATATATGCGAGATATGCATTGGTTTTGAGTCTTCATAGAGCTTGTAGTTAAAACTCACTGTAACGTTAGTCATTTTCGATTATAGGTAACGCTAATATAATAATAATTTACTCAAAGCTTCCTAAATTTCTTTCCTAATTTGTTCTCGCAAAATTCGCGAAAATTAAAACTTCGCAAGAATTACCAGATCTATATCAGTACGAAAAGATAAAAAAGTATAAAAAAAATGACTTAAAGGTAAACAGAACAAACGTAGGCCTACTACAATTTCAATGTGTAGAGCGCCTTCTAAGCTTGGTGTACCGGTATTTAATTTATTGAAGTCCTTGGAAACAAAGGGTGGTGTTATTGTTATGCAATAGTCGGTCCCCAATGACCCATGATGACAATCAGTTTGCGCTTGCGTGCAAAGCAAAAAGGTAGCATCTACCTCCGCTACAAGTAAGCAGATACTGCACTCTGGCTTTGTAAAGCAGTGTACATTATGATTTAGCGGGACTGTTAATTACACCTGCTGCCGGTGTCACCCCCACCCTTTCACACCCCTTAGTGACAGCGTTTATCTTGAGATCAATGAAACAGCCTAATTGACCAGCAACGATCGAAAGATATCAGGCTATCAGTTGTGTTTTGGAGCCCTGTCGCCAAAACGGTGACAGGGTTCCAATCCCCCCCCCCCCAAAAAAAAAATCAATTAATTCACCGTTTTTTTAGTTCTCAAACCCTGTAATTTGTTAGATTTAAAAACACTGATAGGGTTCCGGAAACCTGTCAACCCGGTCTAAATCCACCCCTGGACCATCATTAAGACTTTTAAAGTCGCTCACATGATAGCCACCTAAAACATTGCAGAGAAAATAAATATATAATTTTTATCAGTGTGGCAGTAGAAATGAAACAAACAATAGACAAAATAATGTAACATACGTGTAGCATTTAAATGCAGAAATATTTGATGTGTGAATACAAAATAAACAGAAAAAGACAAACTACGAAACATAAAATAAGGGCCTATCATAAATATAAGTAACATTTATCTGTAAAAATATTTTCAAGTGTGAAATAAATGAATAAAGGTGAGAAAATTAGGTATTGTTTTTTAACATACAGAACAATTCTGAATAATGCAGGTAGAATCATACGTGGCAAGATAATATACTTCAACATATTGACAAAAAACAGCGAAAAAATGTGTATGTATTTATCAAAAATGATACAAGGCGAGAGATTAAAGGCAATAAAAATACTAAAATATAAACATTTTTTGTGTTTTATACTAACGTTACATATGATACACATTGTGACAAGAGCATTCCCTACATTTTGTCACCAAAGGAGCAACAATGAGCACTGTAGGCCTACTTACTCAAAGAGAATCAATAGTTTGCGGTATTGATAATGCTGTACCAAAATGTACGCCATTTGTAAATTCATTGTGAAGCTTCTGGAAAGGCGGATCATGTTAATTTAATGCAATGTTATAAAATAATGATATATGGTTATCATGTACGTGGATAGATTTGTTATTAGATATATTGTATTAATATGAATACAGAAATTATAATTTAATCTTTTGTAAAATTGGTGTTCAAAGTGTAACTCCCCGATCAATGTTACCCCAGTTAATTGACGGTATGAAAGACTCCCTCTCCCAGTAGTTGCTAGCTGGTTGAAGCTATGTATATTGGAGATAAAGGCTATTGAGTTTCACAGAATTGCAAGAAAAATTCAGTCATTATTAATTTTCCAGTGGACATCATGTGGCACCATAGCCCTGAATACAAGTTTATTTTGCCCGAGCTGCATAGCCTTGATGCCAGCAATAGATAATATCCCGGCTTCTGCTCTGTGTGCGCGTTACTGTGCACAGTGAGCCAGCGACTCAATTCGTTGTCACTGCTCACTATACACACATACAGCTGAAACCCAGGATATACTCTATGGGTGGATTCAAGGCTATGCAGCTCGGGCGGAATAGCCTTGTATTTAGGGTTAGTGGCACCATCATGTGTTGTCAAATAGCCTCTCAATCATATCTAAAGGGTTGTCTCATATGATGCCCCCAATCTTAAGATGTCACAGTCTCCCCTTTATATGTTGTGGGACCCGCATGTAGGGCCTAAAGTATCCACCAAACAAGAGATAATTAATGTCAACCGAAAGGCAGGATCGATGTAGGTCTATAGGCATAATAGCCCCCCATACTGTGGTGATATAATGGTCATTATATTTTTGTGCTAAATTTGAAAATTATTCAGCAATCTAGACCCACCTGAATTACTTTGAAATTAATCTAGAATATTTCAAATAAATGCACGAGTTGCATACATAAAAAGGAATATTTTCTTTATTTGAAGTTGCATTTTATAAAAAAAGAATATTTTCTTTACTTGAAGTGGGCATTTTAGCTTCGATCAAAGAGCAATGTCGATACTTGAAGTAAATAAAAGGTCTGCAATCAGCCAGCTACAGCTTAAATTGGAGAGAAAAAACATAATTCTAACATTCATGGTTCAGAGCAATCTTTTTCGTGGCTTGGTTGTTCACGTGTTTTCCTGTTATACGTCCTAGATGTTCCAGAACTACAAGCTATGAAGCCCGTGTAGGCCATATGACAATAAATATGATATTGTTCCAATGTAATGCTAGCAATGTTTAATCTGTTGTAGACTGCTATGATGATATCACCTATGATGTGTGTTGCATTTCATCCATTCAGTGATGGACGAAGACATAGTAGACCAAGTTTTGTGCTCATGCGACACTCGATCAGATTGGTTTTGGTTTAGGAACAATACACAAGAAATGTCAATTTGCGGGTTTGAAACGTCCCAAATTTACCCCGTGGTGTAATTAGTAAGGTAATTTTACTGCACAAAGGCGTATTGTAAGATCTGTGTTTTTATATATCGATTTTCATATGTAGGAATGTTTTTTTTTTAAATATGCACATCAAAATCACATTGAGAACTTTCTTTGCAACTGTTCACAGGTGTGCAAAAAAAACAAAGAAAACGTGACACTTGAGTGTCCATGTCATTCGTTACGTCAACACGAAGGTAAAACTTAGAAATACACGTACATAACAAATGTTTTCCAATGTGTCTGAAAGTGTGGCATACTTTGGTATTAGATGCATTCATTTTGTGTATAGCTGTGAAATATGCGTTTAAATTGAGAGAAAGGCATATTTTAGAATGCTATTGTGACAGTGTCAAGTCCCTAAATTTGTTCAGGTCTCATAAGTGCTTAGAAATATGAACAAGATTATTTTTTTCTCACCACCTAACACCATGGCTAGGTGCCGGAAGAAATGGGTAATGGGTAAAGGGAAGTTGTTGGTTAGTTGAAGTTATACCTGCTCTGATTTTTTATGATAAAATAAAGCAGATCTGATTATAGGCTATAGCGTTCGCATGCCACAGTACTGTAAACATAATAATAGGTGTGCAATTAAATATTAAAACACTATGATGCTGTGCATATTTATATGCATGGTCCATTCACACAATTCACTGAACATTGGCCGCATTTGTATATGAATCACATCAGTCGTACCAATGTGCTAACGTGAGATAAGTTTAGACACCTTTGTTGTTAATGTGACAATATAATTGACACATATACTAGTGTATTGTGACATGCCCTTTGATCCTTCATTTATTAACGTGACACTTTGTGTGACACTGGAACTTTGAGCGTGATGTAAGCCTACAGTGTCATTATTAGGGTAAATGAGATCCTTCTTCTCATCAAGCAAAAATAAGGTGTTCAAATGTGAAATCTAAAGATTTGTGTTCAGTCCAATTGTGTTTACATGTCCAGTATGATATCAGTGGTTGAAAAGGTTCTTTAGCAACAGATCATTTGGGAAATGTCATTGGTATCTGTCACGTAAACGCTTGATGTTTATTACAAACAGTAACAATTCTGTAGCCGTTCTACAAATTAATGCAACAATCTGAAACCAGCCATTCAAGTGAATAATTTCTAGCTGTGTGCATATAAATTCTGGACAAAGATCTGACTTCAATTAGAACTGTTGCTAACGTGACACTATAACAGCATGTCAAAATAAATGGCAGGTTAGCATGCAACGAAAAACACGGTTACACCAAAAGACGCATGCCACCACATACCAGCGCATACCAACGCATACCAGCGAAAAGACGGGGTAGACGACATAAGAACTATATATTTTATAGTCTATCGTATTTAATACATCCTACGGAGTGTATATACCGAATTTTGTGAAAAAAATATAATTATAACTTGCCTAATTCGGCATTTTAAAGTCCGTCAATGAGCGCTATGCATTGCGATGTATTATCAATGGGCGGTATACTCCGGTATGCATACCAGCGCATACCAACGAAAAGACGGAGTAGACGATATAGAAACTATATATTTGAAAGTCTATCGTATTAAGTACATCCTGCGGAGTGTATGGACCAAATTTTGTAAAAAAAATATTAATTATAACTTGCCTAATTCGGCATTTTAAAGTCCCGTCAACGAGTGCTATGCATTGCAATGTATTATCAATGGGCGTAGTTTATATTTCCCACACTTGGTGTCATTCACACCGCTGATAAGTCTTAACAAATAAGTCTTAACAATAATTTTATTGTTTGTATCCGTAAATAAAACATACCTAATACTGTATCACATCATTGTTCGTACAAATTGAATAATTTTTCACAGAGAAAAGTATATTTTCAAATTGTACTTTTTTGGTCAGACATGATATAAGTCGCAACAATATACCAGAGTGTTTATAGAAACTTATAATTTGAAATCTTTTTATTCGTGATAAATATAAGTGACAATTGAATGACTCCGTACAAGAACCTGTTAAGTGCATGTTTTATAGTTTTGAGAAAAACGTCTTCAAAGTTTGAGTTCAATATTTTTTTCCTTTAAGAGCTTCCGCGTAAAATAAGTTTGTTTATCAATAATATTGGTAAAGTAAGTTTAGTAATCATATCTGAGACTCTCAGCATGCCTTGCGCACATTTTCAAAGTTTGTTAACTAGTATTTGCCAATAGTCTTCAAGTTAAATATCACAATATTTTATGGTAAATGACATTACCAGTTATTGCCTTATGCAAATTTTTCCAGAAATCATGGATATGGATTGGATATCTGTGACACAGCGACTTCATAACCATTCATCAGAATACTTTTGCACATTCAAAATTAAATGTGTTGATATTTGTAAAATCATGTTATTGGTGCTTACTATTTCTGATTTTTTTATTCTATTATTTGCAAGAACATGTTAAGTGAGTCCACCGGTAGGATTTGCTACATGTTATTTAGTAATATTTACTGGTAAACGCGCTTAACAGTTTTTTTTATAGGGAAATTTGTCTCACTAACAGCCATAAACATGTACTTGCTTCTGAGAAAAGTGCTTTATAAGGATCGTAAAGCTAAGATTTTTAATGATTTATAACAGGAACGTATAGCGATGTTATATATAAGTGAATAAAAGTTAGGTCAGATTCATTTATTACTAAAATGTGCAGTTGATATCAGCATACGACACAAATTTTATTTTTTTCCCACATATATATAGATAGGCCTACTAACTTTTCGAATTGTAGCACGCAAAAGGTGTCGTGCTTGACCCTTATTGTGCTGAAGTGATGCCGCTAATTGTCTCACCGTCTCGTCATATGTAGGCACACCTTTGGCGAGCCGGTAACATGAAAGATACACACCTTTTCAAAGGAATCGCTCGCAAAATGTCATCGACTGCATATGTGTATTTATTGGTTGTTTATTTAAAAGGTTTTATATACTCACATGTATATAGTTGTTACTTGTATAGAAAAATAGTGGAAACATGAAAATGTGAATGAAACGTTCAACATTCAAGATAAAATTTCTATTAACATACAACAAAGCTATATAAATAATTATTTAAAAATAATAATAATAATAATAATAACATAACTGAACTCCATATAGTATTATTATTTGAATAATAAAAAATAAAACCCTTGTCGCCGGCATTAAGTTAAGTCATTATACGGCCTATGAGGCTATATGTCCTGCATTTCTTTTCAAATAAAGAACTTTGCGCGTTTGCATGCTATTATAATGTAATTTATATCCTTATTTTCAGAATTGAATAAGCTTTCCAGTGACATTTATTAGGCCTACATGTCTGTATGGTTACAACTAAAAAAAATATAAATTTGCGTTTTCATGCTGTAATATATTATGCTGTAATATGTTAATCTTCTTCATTGATGAGGAGGTGTGATTGTCACTCAATAGCAGTGATGACATATCTAATTCTCAATGAAGCAAGCACAAGACATTGAGCCATTGTTGAGCCATTTCATCTTAATACTTAATTATTTAATAATTTAATTATTTAATGAAATTAACTTAATTCAGCAGGTATGTCGTGTACTGTATTGAATAAGTTTATGTGCTACTCATACCATCATCTAATGTTTCGTCCGAATCGGTCTATACAGCAGCATATGTGCAGTTTATTTCCTACATTTATAACTTATTTCAAAAATTCATAACTTGAGAAAAATATTAACTCGGTGCACATATAATTGGTGTATACACTACTGTATTGAATATGTCTAATTCACTGTGCGACTTGTCATAAATCGAAGATATTTATGATAAGTAGGCCTACTGGTGTGACTAATGTTCATAACATATATGTATATAATACATTTTTACTTAAAAAATAACAGTATTTTTTTATTATTTGTTTTGTTCTACAGCATATACATATATCCTAGCAGAAATAAGACGTTTAATCAATGCTGGCTTTGCGTTGGTCCAACGCCTAAGACGGTGGACCAACATTAACTCAACGTCTTGTGTCTGCATATATTTAAGGCGTTGCCCAACATTCATGATTAGTCTGATTCGGGTCTACTACCAGCGCTAACTGTACCTATGGCTTTGCGGTTAAGGACATAAAAACTGGGGATTTTAGTCGTTTGGCTGATTGTATCAATATAAAATTTAGCAGTTAGCTTTATGGAATAATATTTGAGCTGATGATAACATATAGATGCCCGAAATATAGTTGCATTGGGTGGCATGCGTTGGTATATGCTGGTATGCGTTGGTATGCGGTGGTGTGTGTTGGCATGCGTCTTTTAGTGCTCCCCCCCCGAAAAACACACTATAGCTTTAAAATATATGCTTGTTTGATCAGAAATAAAATGTGCTGTTTTTTTATTTTCTTTTGAAACGGCTTCGATAGATCGTTGTCGATCACTACATCTTTTCATTTTAATTATATTTCTTTATTAGTATAATAATTCATCAGATCATG
Source organism: Flabesymbios commensalis (assembly GCA_964017125.1). Classification (NCBI taxonomy): domain Eukaryota; kingdom Metazoa; phylum Annelida; class Polychaeta; order Terebellida; family Flabelligeridae; genus Flabesymbios; species Flabesymbios commensalis. The sequence goes on along the minus strand of OZ024914.1, from coordinate 72,896,282 downwards.
GCAAGTGTCACGTTGACACGTTAGATGTTGCTGTTTACTGTAAACCTGGAAATAGACCTACAGTTATTTTAGACATTCTACAATGCAATAAACTCAAAACCAACAATACAAACACTTATTTCTGAGCGGGTGCAGAAAAATTCTAACCAGCAAAGTGGCTTCTAATAGCACTGTTGCTAACGTGACATTAACAAAGTGTAAACAAAAACGTCACGTTAGCATACTTTAAATTCAACAAAAATAACACTTATAACAACCTCCTTATTCAGTTATTGTTTGATTGCAAAGAAAATCTATAGATTTCTAATTTCAATTTGAATAACGTTTGTGGTTGCATCATCGTTCCTAATTCTTTCAACTGATTTTATAGTGATTCTAATAAATCAATTATATAGGCAGCTATTTCATCACATGTGTCATTTTGTGTTATAATGCATTTATTTATACTATGTAATCAGCTACTGTCAATCTTAATGTGACTTTTACCCTTTTTGCTTACTTTTTAAGCAATTCAATTGACGCTAAGAGGCCTACGTTTACGCAACAATAAAACACCCGAGCCACGAAAACAACCGCCTATGTTAGTTTGAAAATATTTCATTCGTATCATGAGCATATCAACTTGGACACCGCGTTTTGCTATTTAGGTCAAGTCGGCCCAGTTGGGGGCCGAGATGTTGACAAAATGTATTTTGGGGACGTCTTTAAACCTCGAAAAAACACATAAAATCGAATAATTTGTCAGGTATATAAACTATAACTGGCTAAGTAGTAAACAATTATACCACGAAACTAATTCTATGTGCATATGATTTGTAATTAAGGTTAAATTAATCGTTTAAGTTTGTAGATGATCGGGAATGAACGGTGTCGGTGCCGCGCTGAGCTCGTGTCTGGAAAACCACTGCTCGGTGCCTGCCCTGGACCGAACTGAATCTGCTTTGTTTATCAAGGTTTCAGCCACAGATTTCACCAAGGATTCAAGCCTTAACATGATTGATACCCTTTTATATTGTTTTAACTAGGCCATTCTGTAACGTTAGTCTAGATCTGAGTTATTATTTTTTTTCAGGACTAACGTTATATTAGTGTAGGCACTTGAGTCTTGACAATAAAATATAATTTAATTTTTTTGTCACGTTCATCCATGAATGATGAGACCGTGACCTTAACGAATGTTATATCACGGTACGTACAGTGTTTGCAGGGGCCGTCTATGACGCCGGCTCAACATTGGCCCAATAACGGGCCAATGCCTCATGTTTACTGGGAACATTGTAGAGCAATGTGCCCTAAGTTAAGGAAATATCTGTATTCCTGCCAGTTTCTGTATATACTGTTTGAGAAAATAAAAGTCTGTCTCCCCTGAAGTATTGTCGAATGACTGTTGTATCATCCATTTTTTTCTCCCCTTCATGCATGGGATTTTGCTTAAGTTCAACCAACCCCCCCCCCCCCCCCTAAGTTCGACCACTTTGGTTTATTTTTAATATTAAAGCTCTTACTCTGTATAATGACAAGATTTATTTGTTGAATCAGGTAAAAATAGGAGATATAAATTTAAAAAGGAGTATATGTTGTGATGAATTTGCAGGGTTTTACGGGGGCTGTTTCAAGGGGGAGGGGTAGAATCCCCAAATACTGATAGTGTCCGCTGGGACGCACTGCAGTTGCAATTGTAATTTTGATTTGAATATGATTTTAATTTGTTGTATAATTATCATAAACAGTTTTTTTTGTTTGATGATACTCTAGATAGTCCAGCCTCATTTTGTTTCTTGAATTACTCCAGAATAAACACTTTTGTATGAGTATGGAGGTTTAATAACAGTTAAATATATATTTTTATTTAAATGTGGTTGAACTTAGGCACCATATGTAACCTTGGAAGCCCTAAGTTTGACCACCCTGAAGGAGGTGCTGGGTTGGAGGCTATAGCCGTTCCCATGTGAAATTTCAAAGAATGTGGTGTTCTTGCCCTACATGTTTGATCTAAAGTTACTATTTCAAGAATTTTCAGGTTCAATTCAATATTCAAATAAGTGCAGCGGTTAACATGGGTAGTAACTTCACATTCCCATGATACACAATTCTAAACCTTTTTTTTAATTCTTTTTATTTAGAAGTTTTGTATTAGAAGGTACTTTAATATCGGTCTTGAAAAACAAAGAGGGCAGCACAAATATAATGTTGAGAAGTTTTGTTTTGACCTCAATGACGAAGGGACCTCCTGGTTTTTCATTAAATAATATTTGGTCGAACTTAGGGCATGGTCGAACTTAGGGCACTTTGCTCTAGATAGCATTTGTACAACGCCGGCCCAACGTGAACGTCTTCGACGTTGCCGTTGGTCCAATATTGTACAAATGTTTTGTGTTTGCTGAGATAGCTCTTGATGGGCACCATAAAAAACAGCAAGTTATATTTACAATGAATATGTGAATCACATTGTTATTGTAAAAAACTGAATGGTTTTACCCAATAGTTAAATATATTTATTGTCTAGACTATTCTAAATCTAAATAAATTTTAAAGAATAACAATTTTCTTTTTAGAAGTAAAGTGCTTAGAATAACTTAGAAGGTCTAGTCAGTCTCACAGACTCAGATAGACGGACGGAGTCTCTGCTCTGGACTGGTTGCCATGATTTTGAATGATTTAAACTAATATTGAAATCAAATTAAAGCGACACAATCAGGCTAAAATCATAAAAAGATCTGTGATTTTATTTTGGCTTATTAATATGACCATATGATGTAAACATGTCCATAGACTAGAACTGCAAAAGTTTTTAAATTTTTGTGCTGCACGCGCATTTACCACTCAAGCGAGATATACATAATATAGAGTAGAAATTCCTGCATTTCTTATTTTGACATGCATGTCCGAAATAAGATATTGGGAATTTTAAAGCCAAAACAAAATCACCGATTTTTTTATGATTTTAGGCTGATTGTGTCGCTTTATATTTAAATGCAAAGTTAAATCATTTCTGGGTCATTCATAGATACAGCTCAAGACAAGACTCAAGTTCTCTTGAAACAGTTAGACCTGAAAATCGAAATGAATATTTAAAGATTTGGTAGACTAATCTAATTTTTTATTACTTTTAGAATAGGAGGGGATATTTTTTTATGAAGTATAGCAGCGCAAATGTCTGGAAAAACATAGTGAGTCAATAGTCTGCATTGTGGGTTTTCAATTAGAATGAATATGTTTTGTGAAGAATAGTGCATACTCTTAGGTTTTGTTTCCCTAAATTTTGTTATAAAATCAGTAATCTTTGATGGTAGAACACTGATGAGTAAAATTATTCAATTGACCGCCATTCTGAAGCCGTCTCGGTTGTCAAAACAGCGTAGTATACATTGTGCGTCAATAGTATGCATTGGCACAAAAAATAGCACTTGTAGATATCTGGTGCCGCTATATAGAGCAAAAAATGTGGTCCAGATGTCATAAAAATTGATTATTAGCTCGTAGTGCAAAGCACACACAGTGCATAACACACAGTGACCAGGTAGGAGGGCAACCCCCTATTTAGATGGCGATAGTATTAATACTAGCACCATGACATCGACAATGTCGTCTAGCGATAGTATTATTGATGGCGCCCTTATTTCTGTGGAAGAAAAAAAAACAAGACTTTTTTGCCAATTTTCACCAGCTTTTTTCTTATTATTTATAGCTATAATCAGGTAATTTTGTGTTTACAAAAGAGGTTAAATGAACTATTATGATCATTTCACTTCATATTGCATACCTTCTCAAACGTCTGATAGTTTGAAGTTCCATATATTTGTAAAAATGTAAATTTACTCTACTCACCCCCTCGTGTTTAATTGAGTTTGTGGAAAAATGTACAGATTGCTGGTTCATACCGTCGACACCATGTGGAGGCATACATGCAGCTGCACATTTTCCATTCAGCGATTTTAATGTGGCGTTTTTATTTTATCACGTTTTTATTTTATCAAACACCAATTACATGTGCAAAAAGCAAACTTGATAATCTAAAAACATAAATAAAGTGTAGACAATTATAATGACAGAATATCTGTATGTTAATTAAAATTGTTTTTGTCAACAGTTACTCAGTGACAGCTCTTTCGCCATTATTGGGTGTACTGTTGTGTTACAGTACGCATCAAAAGTATTGAGCCACAATCTGATGATGCTGGTGTAGGCAGGGGTCAATATAATCACTGATAACTATTTTAGACATTCTTTCAGAAGCTTAGATTTAGTTTACCCTGTATAAAATGTTCCAACAAATAATAAAAAATAAATTTATTTTCACTTTGACGTCACCATACTTTTTACCATTAGGGCGCCCTCAATAATGCTATCCCTGGACGACATAACCGATGTTATAAGTAAGGGCGCTAGTACTATTACTATCGCCATCTAAAAAGGGGTTGCTCTCCTACCTGGTGACATACTGCACAGCACACACAGAGCATAGCACACACAATGCACAGCGAATGCAGTGCACAGCACACACAGTGCACAGCACACATAGCATCGTTATTCACTGGGTAGTGCTTGTTTGTGAGTTGAATAACATGTAAAAAAATGAAATATTGCTAATATTAATAAGTGCAATTGCTTGTACAGTAAACTCCAAAAATATGTTCTTCATTTCAGATAAATAGATGACAGTTGAAGATGTGAACTCACAACCTGCTGTTCTGAAGATCAAAACAATCTGTTATTTCTCAGTGAGCATTATGACCTCATAGCAGACATTGACAGACATAGCAGACATTGACAGTTTTCATTTTGGATTTGTTTTCACAATACACATCTAAACATGGCTACTGACTGTACACTTCCCACCATGCAGCTGACTCATGTGCCGTTAGTAATGCCTCAATTACAAACACAGCCTGGACTCCTCCCTCAAACCTCACCACCTAAGCCCAAGAAACGGAAAAAGAAACCCCCGCAGGAAAACCAAAATGTTGGCAACAGGCCAGAAGATTTGGCACCGATGGGAAATAATCACCGTCCTGATGAAGACTCGAGTAGCGAGCGAGGAGAGAGGCAGACGTCCGGCGAGGATTGGCAGAACCTCGTGGATTACCACAAATCTCTGCTGGATGTTCCAGGTCAGCGACCTCATGTGGCACCACCTGTAATGGCCCAACCTGTAATGGCCCAACCTGTCTCCAACGCTCTCATTGTACCTGAAATTCCAATTATGTCCAGGGAGCAACCACAACAGCCACAACCGCCGCAACAACAGCCGCAACATCCCCAACAGCAGCCATTACAGCAGCCACAACAACCGCCACAACCACAACAAAGTCCAACAGGATCAACCTCAAACACACACCTCTGCCGTATATGCAACAAGGTTATTGTCAATTTGGATTATTACCCTCGAACTAATAAAATATATCTTTTCTAGATTTGCAATCGATAGATTAAGTGATTGTTTGAGAGATAATTTGTAATTAATTATTCTCAGCATTTGAAATGGCATAGTTTCAATAGTTAAAATTAAAAGTCTCGAATAACACTTTGTAATAGAGCTGAATTTTCTCACACAAATGTTTGTAATTTTGCCCCAGAAAGAATATAAAAGTAAGAAAAATGCTTTCACCCTTAAGGCTGTAAGTAAGTTATAGAATTTAATAATCCCCCCCTCTTGAAGTAATGTCTAAATACAGTGACACACAATTTCAAGTATTGTCATGATTGGTAGGTTGGTAGTATTTACAATTGGATGTTTTATAAATATAAAAATTTAAATTCACTGTGAGATGGGAATTGCCGTAGCAGTTAACAGCTCACAGTGGATGAAAAGATGTTTAACCTTTTAAACCCTCACGATGCATTAAAATATCTTTTTACATCCCTGAAAACATACCTAATTTTCCTACAACCAAGGGTTTTAGAAAGAAAATTTCCATGAAACCCATTCATAGCACTTTTCTTCAATTTTTAAACTACATCAACTCATCTCCATTCACTACAAGTACATCGCAATTCTCGACTTCTAGTGGATAGAGATGACAATGGTAAATTCAGGCTTGAAAGGGGTTTTTTCACGGGTGAAGGGTTACATTATTGGAAAATTATGATATTTTTCAACAAATTTTCTCTCATCATTTGAATAATTACTTGTATTTTTTTGTTTGCAGGCTTTTCATCAGTGGCATCATTTAAAGCGCCATCTACTGAGTCACACAGATTTCAGACCTTTTGCTTGCACCGTCTGCGGCAAGAGATTCCAGATCCAGAATAAGTTAAAGCGTCATGAAGGAATCCACAGCGGTCTGAAGCCGTACCAATGTACCATGTGTGATGTTAAAGTGAGTCGGATGGAGCATCTGCGGCGCCACCTGCTGACACATTCTGAAGCTAAGCCGTACCGCTGCAGTCAATGTGACCACACAGCCAGACGGGCGGACAGTATCAGGACTCATATAAGAAAAACGCACAAAGAGGGGGCCACCGTGCTGCGTGTTGACGTGTCCGGTCAAATCGGGGTGCAGGGCAGCGTTAAACCCATTCTCATGCAGCCTCGAGAACCCGGGGAGATTGATTCCACCCAGGATAAGCCAAAGAAGAAGAAAAAGAAGAAGAAGAAGCCTTCTATTGAGGTTGGTGTACAGGCGGGTGGTGGAGAGATTAACTCACCACTCGCTCCTATGAAAGCGGACGTGCCGGGGCCAGGTGCGGCTCCTGCCTCTACGCCATCACAGCAGCCACCTGGTGGCGAAGACCTGTCTGTGGGAGGGAATCGTCACAACGAAAGTGTCTTTCCTGAATTTGATGCCTTTATGGACCGTATGGACATGAATAAAGCCGTTCAGCAGCATGCTGCGGCTGTGAAGGCAGCCTCGGCCGCTAATATGGACTCGGCTGCACAGTCGTTCAGTGCTGCTTCCTCCACCATGCACACGACGCCCGCTGTCAACTCGTCTGTCAACACTACCATGGTAAGCCACGGTGCAGCCAGCAACCCAGGACGCTCGCTAGCTATACCATCACGTGCTGACGCAGCAGAGTCGGTGTACAGCCAGAGTGGACGGACGTGGCATCAAGCGGGGCCAACACACATGATGATGGCACCGCAAGACACCTACCCCATATCTGCCATGTTCATGAACCAGTTTGGAAGATCACAGCTAGCCGCAGCGGCTCCGCAAGGACTGCCCTCTGGTGGCATGCTTCCTCCCCGGGCATTGCAAAGCGCGGACAGACAAATACCTCCAGCGACCCAGTCACAGCTCATGTGGCATGGTCGCCCTTACTTCTGAATGTGAACGCTGCAAGGATGCCAATATTTCTCCGTGTTAATGCTATAGGTGTATAATCTGCAAGCTTTAACAATTGAAGTGCTTATCTTGACTGTAGCATCAGCTCTACCCATACAGTCACTATGATTTTCTGTTCAATATTGCACAATAATTCTTTTGACCCTTATCCTGCTGATCACAACTATTGTCGTTTTTAATTTGTTTTATTGGCCGACCAAAGCATTGTTATCAAGATTTGCAAATATTTGTGCTCAAATTAAACAAAGATGAGTAACTTTCAGCCACTTGAAGTTGTGGATCGTGGTAGCGAGACAAAAATTCAAGTTGGTGAAAATTTAAATAAATTATCTTGGCAGGATAAGTGTTAACGCACTTTTATAGCTGATTTGAGTATTTTAATTTATCCTTCAAAAAAACAAAAATTTGAAGGAAAATGATTGTTAAAATTCTCCAGCTGACATGTTTTGTTTCAAATTATACAAATGTTAGTAATTTTCAGCCACTTGAAGTTGTGGGTCGCGGTAGCGAGACACAAATTTAAGTGGGTAAAAAATTAATTGCTGACTTAGCGCTGTTAGTATTTTTTACCCACATGAAGATGGGAGTCATAACTTTCAAGTGGGTACAAATTTGAATTTTATAATTTAGCGCTTCAACATGTTCAAGGGTTTGTTTGAATACTTATTGGTCTACGGCCATTATAAATATTTTAACCTTTAAGTGCTTGGATCAGCTATCTATGTCCGAGATCAAAATTGGTCCCCGCACTCAAGATAAAATTGATATCAAACCCTAGCAATCATAATGCTGGTTTAAAATTTGACCAGCTTTATAAAGGCTGGGCTGTATTCTCGTAGGAGTTTGACTGATTTGAATAGAGATGCCAATTATTTTGATTTTTACAATGCCTCATATTTTGTTGATTTTTGTGCTAATCTAATGCAGAAATTAACCTAAAATAATCAAACAGGTTAATGTATGTGCTGAGAGGTAATGTGTGTCATTTTAATAGTCATGCTGTTGAAGAAAGAATTGTCATCATGGGTTTGCATCGACAAAATTTAGTAGATAGTTTTTTTTTATATTTCCACCTCTTTATTGAGTAGAATCCATTGCATTTCGCATTTGTTTTTGGTGAAAAACTGATGTCTCCAGTAACCTACAAACCGATATGTTCTAAGCAGATGTACATGTTTCTTGCATCCAAAGTCTTTAATTTCACTTCAATCATGGCAATGGTTGAGAAATTTCAATTGAAGATGCTAATATTTCCTACTTACCTTTAATTATTTGCCTTATAATGAAATGAGGACACTCGTTCTAATCATGCACAAATCACTTCAAAGTTGAGTTGCTCAAACTGTGCGCATCAAACCAACTCTTCTAAAAACATTCCTTTTTACTGTTCATATAACCTGAAACCCATCGAGGATTATATATATTATATATATATGTCGTACAGACCACTAGGTATTTGCAGCGTCACACAAAGTCAATTTGTCTCAAAATATCTACTATTCGGTGACATGCATTGAAAAAAAAGCCGATATCATCGATAAAATGATACTAGGAGTTGATCTATTAACAGTTTTAGCACAAATTATGATTATAATTGTCTTATTATTGTTTATTTTAACCCTTTAGGTTCAACTCTTTAAACCCTCACTATGATTTAACCCATAAAGCGTTGAATTTTTTTTATGAACACCTTGGAGACCAAAGGGTCTTTTTCAATTTGAAACCATCATAGATGTCTTTGTTAGCTCTTTCCGATTCATTTGAATACCTATGTTATGGGCATTATAAATATTTTTACTTTTACAGTGCAGGGATCGACTTTAGACGTCAGAATCTGATATCTACAGACGTCAGATTCTGTCGACTAAAGTCGATCCCCGCACTGTAAGGGTTAAAGCATCATTTTGCATCCCTGAAAAATGGCCTTTTTTCCTGAAACCTAGTGGTTTTAGAACAAAAATATTCATGGAACTGTTTTAAAAATAACAGTATATTTTTTTCATTTGTCACCCACTTCAAATAGTTCAAGTCATTTTCATCCACTACAAGTCGAGAATTGCAACAGCAATTCGCGGCTTGTAGTGGATGAAAATGACAATGGTAAATACAGGCTTGAAAGGGTTAGGCGCCATGTTATAGAATTGAAATTTCACCAACTTGAAAAAGGTGTGTCCTGCAACCCACAACAAGTTCAAGTGGGTGAAAATGATTTACTTTTGTATAATTTGAATCAGAACATATGGCAATCTAGCTAGTCTAATGCTCAGTTCTCCTTGAAACTTCCCTGTGTCAAGGTCAAATAAAATGCTGAAAACTGCTATAGGTGTGATAAAAGCACCTAAAGTGTAGTGAGAGAAGTGTGAGAACCTCATATAAATCTTTTCACATCACCACAGTATAATTTTGTAGATTTGATCTGCATTAATTCATACATGGACGTGGATTAACATTTAATTTGTTTGATTATACCCAAACAGTTATTATATTATTTTTATCTTTTGCATTTTAAATGTTTATATTTTTCTACGAAACATGTCCATTTTGCACAAAATATTTCTTCATAGCAAAATAAGCATTTTGACGTGCTTTAAATATAATGTACCGTACATAAGGTTTTTCATATAAAGGACGACAATGAGAAGATGATCATGTCTAAATGTGCAGATGGAAGGCTTTTTTAACCCTTGTCCTGCTGAATTAATAGTTGTTAAACTTAACCCTCAAAGTTCTAACAATTTCTGTATAAACCATGAAGACCAAAGATTTTTTCTCAATTTGAAACATTATAAATGTCTTAGTCAGCTCTTTCCGATTCATTTGAGTACTATGTTATGGGTCTACAGCCATTATAAATATGTTGACTCTTACAGTGCGGGGATCAACTTTAGACGTTAGAAGCTGACCTCTACAGACTTCAGATTGTGACAACTAAGGTCGATCCCCGCACTATAAGGGTTAAACTTTTTATTCTTTTATTGATTTGAAGCTGGAATTTCTAAAGTAATTTCCACCTTCAAATTACGAAAAATGTATTTTTTCAGCCAAATTTAATTATTCAATTAACCCTTTCAAGCCTGAATTTACCATTGTCATCTTCATCCACTACAAGCCGCGAATTGCTGTCGCAATTCTCGACTTGTAGTGGATGAAGATGACTTGAAGTGAGTGAAAAATTAAAGGAAATTGTCATGTATTGGCAAACCAGTTTTTTGGAAATTTTCGTTCTAAAACCCTTTGTTGTTGGAAAATTAAGTCTGTTTTCAGGGATGTGAAATGATGCTTTAATGCATCGTGCGGATTTAAAGGGTTAACCCTTAAAGCATTTCATTATCAAATTTAAATTGAAAAATTGTCTCGCTACCACAACTTCCAAGTGGGTGAAAATTACATGTATTTGTACAATTTGAATCAAAATAAATGCAAATTTTGCAGATTTTTGCACTTTTATTTTATTTTCTTTTTTGAACGACAAACGGAGAGACTAAAAATGGCCATAGTGTGATTAGCACTGCAACCCTTACGATGCGCTGGGCGAGTATTGTAACCCGGTAATTTTTTATGTTTTTTTCCATTTGCTTTTTAACCTTTATTCTGTTGATCACGACTGTTGTCATTTTTAACCTGTTTCAATAGTTGGATCAAATGATATTGTGAATGAAATGTGTTTAAACATCGGAATTTGCAAATGCTTGGTACCAAATTAAAAAAAAGTAATATTCATTCATATTAAGTTGTGGGTCGCGGTAGCGAGACAAATTCAGGTGGGTGAAAATTTAAGAAAACTAACATGATACGAAGTAACTGATTTTGATCAGATGGTTTTTATAATGAAAAATTGTGTCAGAAATTACTGAGTGGGCAGCCACACATTTTATGCAGCAGTGTAAAGGTTATTTAATTTCAATGACTTATTATTTGATTTAAAATCTGCTTGAAACTGTCTATATATACAGGTGTAGCAGCACAAGGGTTACTGAGCCACAAGATATTTTATCAATTTAAATAAATGGCCCCAGCAGGACAAAGTTTATGTTGAAATAAACGCGTTGATTAATAATAATGATAATACTATGTATTTACCTGTCTGCAGATTATATCAAAAGAATACATTTCACCAAGAATTTTGCTTGATTGATATAGATTTCTAAGCATTTTATTGACTACAAATATTAATTTGAAATTTTTTTGTGTGTTTGAAATCAATGTGATTTCTCAAAAAACAATGTGATTTTTCAAAAATATTGTGAACTGGGAAATATTGGTGCTTTTTTATATTTATGTTTTGGTGGTTTGATAAAAACGCCACTTTTTTCTCTGCCAAAGAGTGTTCCTATTCCATCACCCAAACAGCCAAAGTTTAGAGCCACTAATATTTGAGCCCTTACAGCGCCAAAATACTTTTAAATAAACTATGGAGACCAAAGGTTTTTTTTTCAATTTGATATCAGCATAAATGTGTTAAGTCAGCTCTTTCTGATTCATTTGAATACCTGTTATGGGCCTACAGCCAGTATCAATATTTTTACTCTTACAGTGCGGGGATAGACTTTAGTGGGCAATTACCAATCATTAATCACGAAATTTAAAGCGACACAATCAGGCTAAAATAATTTTAAAATATGTGTTGTTATTTTGGCTCCCTAATATGGCCATAAAATGTGAACATGTCCATAGACTAAATTTGTTTAAGTTTTTAAAATGTTGTGTTGCGTTAAATGAGAAATAAGGTGAAAATTTAATTTCGAACATGCATGTCCAAATTTATAAGAAATACGGTAAAAACTGATAAATGGGGCTGTTGGCACTTGCTACATTGCCACAGCAACCCAGAATTGAAAAGACTTCCGCAATTCTAGTCTATAGACACGTTCACATCTTAGGCCATATTAAGAAGCCTAAATAAAAATACTGATGTTTTGATGATTCTAGCCTGATTCTGTCACTTTAATGAATATTTTTTCAACAACAATTACTGCTGTGGTGTGAAAAAAATACGTTCTGTTTTCAAAATGTGCTTAAAATATTGTAAATATACATCTTTTCATTTTGTAATAGAGACTGTACACACTTTTATGATCATTATATCCTAAGGCAAACTAACTTCTAGTTTTGTTAACCTTTTCACTGCTAATAAAAACTATAATTGTTTCAAATTTTTTTTATCAGCCGATCAAATCACTGTTATTTGGAATGAAATTTTGTTCAAACATCAAGCTCTGTAAATGTCTTGAATTAGACAAATATGAGTAATTTTCACCCACTTGAAGTTTTATGTTGCACATCTTCAAACGGGTGATAGATTAATTTACTTACGAACCCAGCACACACTGGACATTGATCCAATGTTGGTTTATTATTGTCCCACCATCCGTGATGCTGGGCCAACATTAAAGTGACATTGGATCAATGTCTAGTTTGTGAAAATTTTAAAAAGATAACTGTGCTTTAAGGGTGCTTTAAGGGTTTAAGGGTGCTTTAAGAGTTTAAAATTGATCATACACCGGCCTGTAAATAGTTATTATTCAAGTCATGCAGTAGGATTCATACAGGTTTTTTACTCTTTGATTAAATTCTCCTGTCGCATAAATGCACCAAGTGGTAAATTTTCAAAATTAATTCGAGGTGATTGTGCTGTATAAGCTTTTACTTGACATTTGAATATGTCATAAAATCAAGTCCTTCAATAATGTCAGAAATTTACATCTCCATGTGAATGAAAAGTAGTTTCTGGGTGTTGAAGGAATAAAAGCATACTGTATATTTGCAATTGACACTGATGAAGTCACAAATGCACTAAGTTTACATTGAAAACAATCATATTTTCCAGCATACGGATTTTTCAGTGAATCTTCAAATCTGTAATAAACTGAAAAAAATTGTATGAAAAAATGTATGAATTCTTATCGTGAAGCCCAGGCATAGCCAACGGACAAGACTGTCCCAAGCAAGAGTTCACCAAACCTCCGTTGGAAGGCAGCTATCGATTACTATAGGGCTTGATCTCAGTAGCAACCTATATATGGTGTGCAAGGTACTGGCTGACTGGCCTGCACAATGTCACTTATATCACAATCCACAAAATTAATTTAGTGAACATCTTTATTCACACTTCGGGACTTTTGATTGTAACTTTCCAAATTGCAATATCCCTTCTGCGATGCTGAACCAACATTACATCAACACTGGGTCAATGTCTTGTGGTTGCTGAGAATTGGTTCTTAATGCAACACTAGCTCAATGTCAGTCTTTAGCCGTCCGTCCAAAAATGGCCAAGAGTAAAAACTGGCCGGACGGCCGGCTAGATAAGTCACTGCTGTCAGTTTGCTCTCATGATATTCTAAAATTAGATTAATTACCCCTTTGACTTCCAGGCCGGGGTGCATGCCAGGATCCAGATATACTGGTGTAGGAGTTCTATTTTTCGTCATTTGAAGCTGGAATTGCTAACGCAATTTCCAGCTTCAAATGACGAAAAATACATAAATGTAGTATATATTTGACGAAAATTTGTGTCATTTTATGGTTACGTTCATTGACGAATGACAACGGAAATTTCCGTCATGTATGGTAGTGAAAAGGTTAATGTATTTATAGCAGTATAATTCAATATTTCTATATAACTTATGGTCATCTTCTAATTATTATTTTATCCTATTATTTGATGGTATATGCTAAACTTAAGAAGGAACCTTAGGACATACTGTCATACTATATGTCTACGGTGAAACCTGTTTTGGGAGACCACCCCTTAAGCACAGGAAAAGTGGTCGTTAAAGACAAGTGTTCTCCAATAGCAGGTTTGTTCCAATGGAAAAGCTGCTCTGGAGAACCAGTTGGTGACCGGTCTGTCTCCCATAGCAGGTGGGTCTCCCATAGCAGGTGGATCTCCCATAGCAGGTTCAACTGTACTAAACATACTGTAGTTTAATATATCAACCCATGGTAGCAAATGTTTTACAAATAAATGTAATTTTCTTATTTTGTGCTGAAAAGTATACATTTAATTTTCAACCCTTAACCTTTACAACGCTGAATTAATTTTGTATAAATCATGGAGACCAAAGGGTTTTAATCAATTCGAAAGCATCATAAATGTCTTAGCTCTTTCTGATTCATTTGAATACCTGTGTTATGGGTCTACGACCATTAGTAATATTTCTATTTTCGCGCTGTGTGGGTTAAGTGTGAGAATTAAATTCCAAGCGAGTGAAAATGACTTTATATAGTACGCCTGTTGAAGCCATAATGTAATGTGCTTTAGACTAGTATTTCCTACCCGGCAAACACAAAACATTTGCATAACATTTATACAACGTTGGTTCAACATTGTATAAATGTTATACAAATGTTTTGTGTTTGCTGGGTAGTATCTGTCCATCCTTATGTCATCATTATGTCCATATCCTTGACTGAATCGTTTTATGTGGCTTGTGTGTGTCCGGAGTAAACAGCTGTTATATAGAATCCAAGTGTCATTGTTTTTTCTCTTTTTATCCCCCATCCGACAAAGTTGAGGTGGGGTGTAATGGCGTCGCCTCTGATGTCCGTGTGTCTGTCAGCATTTGGTTTCTGGTGCAGATCTCGGAAACCCATAGGGGGATTTTGCACACACACTTCCGTTACGGGGTGTAGATGTGCCTTTTGGGGTTTATTAAATTTTACCTTTTGGTACATAATTTTCCAACAATTGACTTTTTTATGTCTGATATTTGACCGCCTTTCGTTTCTGGAGCGAACCTTGGAAATCTATGGTGGGATTTCTTCATATTGCACACATCCCTTAGGGGGTGTATTATGTGCCTTTTGGGGTTAATGAAATTTGACCTACTTAAATGGCCGACCATAATTAATTTTAATATGCCTGATATCTGGCAAACCTTGCCAGATAGCCAAACCATTACTATGAAACAAAATGTGCAGTTTCAGGTAAGGATATTCCTTGAACTATTTCAACTTGATCAAATTCATAATTTCATTATTTTACGCTTTTTGACATGTCCATAATATGGGTTGTTGTGGCGACATAGCAAGTGTGCAGAAAGCCCCATTTATTCCTATTTTTCTTATTTTGGTCATGCAAGTCCGAAATTAAATCCTTATTTCTCGTTTAACTGGTAAACTCGCAACACAAGATTAAAAAAACTTACGCAATTTTAGTCGCAACATCAAGGAGCCAAAATAAACTGTGGATAGACTAGTTATAAGGATCTCGCCCTCGACTATGTTTCGGCATGTTGTGGAGGGTGACGTTTGGTAACTAGGTTGACCCATAATGTAAAACAGAATGTGAGAGTTTAGGGAAGGATACACCCTGAAAAATCATGCGGCTGGTGGGGGATTAGGTTTTTGAAGTGGTTCTCTTAATTGGGTGCTATAATATAATATATTAAAATTTGCCAACTTATTTACAATCACTCCACATACGAAAAATACAACATTACTTTTGGAAGCTTACGTTGACTACCATCGTCTAAATTACCCTGATGACATCACAAGGCTCTGACAGTGACCTTTTTCAAATTAATTCTAATACGATCACCCGATTTGGCCAGCTGAAAAAAGACTAGGTTTAATAGGCACTCGAAATAAAATTGTCTCAGTTTCATGACACCCAAGTTTTTCGAGGCGAGTGTCGTTTTTACACAGCTTGCTGTGTACATAAAATGGCAGTCTGTGTCACTGTGGCCGGGTTTGCGGTGAAGCGAGTTGGGCAGACTTGTCATGCCAGGTACCTCTAAATATAATTGTAGACTTTGTATACCATATGATGCAGTTAACCCCCTGGACTTTCTATACTAGTGTTACTGTAATTTTATTCGCACTGGTACATAATTGTAGGCCTATAACAAGTTTTTAGAACTCAAAAATGACTTTAAATCTTTGGAACTGATGTAGGCTGCTTTCCGACAATATTTTTTACAAATTCAAGTAATTAATTTTCAGTCACTTAAAGTTGTGGATTGTGATATCGAAACACAACTTTAAGTCATTAAAATGTTAACCCTTTCAGGCCTGAATTTACCATCATCATCTCCATCCACTACAAGGCGCGAATTGCTGTCGCAATTCCCGACTTGTAGTGGTTGGAGATGATTTGAAGTGGGTGAGAAATTAAAGAAAATTACCATGTATTGGTAAACCAGTTTCATGGAAATTTTCATTCTAAAACCCTTAGTTGTAGCAAAATTAAGTCGTTTTCAAGGATGTAAAATGATGCTTAAATGCATCGTGAGGGCTTGAAGGGTTAATTGAATAGCTCTAAGGGTCGATGTAGGATACCATGACATGCACTTTAACCCTTACAGCGCGGGGATCGACTAGTCGATATGTCTGTAGACGTTGGATTCTGACGATTAAAGTCGATCCCCGCACTGTAAAAGTAAAACATATTTGTAATGGCCGTAGACCCTTATCATAGGTATTCAAATGAATCGGAAAGACCTAACGCATTCCCCCTACCGTAGGCCTACAGGGACAGGCTTTTAGCGTTTGCCTGGTTTCTGCCACCTACTCTTATCGACTGTTCCCACTTTTATTTTGACAATTTTGCTTAGATTTACATGTCACTATATACTGGAAATATTGGCACCAGTAGGCCCTATTATATTGGCTGTTTCACAAAAAACGTAAATGTTTCTCTCCACCAGAAAAAAAAAAAAAAGAGTATAACTAGTATAGGCCTAGTACTGACAAACCTGAGTGAATCCCACACTATTAAAGGGACCCCTTGGGATGAGACATTTTCAATGTTGTCAATTTTGAAAATTTAATTTATATGAGGCTATATAGCCTACTGATCTTAACTGAAAATACGAAAAAGTCAAGAAACAATTTTAAAGCACTGAAAAAGAGTGAAATAGTTGTATTTCCAGGTCGTATATTGCCATGTAAACAAAACAAGTCAGCAATATTCAGCACCTTAGATCACATATTCCCACGCATCAGACGGTAAGATCAAACCAGTCCCCGCTAATTGGTGTCTCATAGTCAGGACATGGGAGGACACACCTGCAGCACTGATTGTCTACCCAACGCTAGGCCGATGCCATCAGCATGTGGCCCAATGCTGTGAAAACATTCTATCGTCCTTCAGGTATACAAATAGTTTGTTTGGGTTTCTTCTGGTTTCATAGAAATGTTGATTAAAAATATTTGTAAAAATATAAAAATTCTGAAAAAAATAAAAACATGATCCGTGGGATACACTACTTCAGTACGGAACTAAAAACGAAAATTGATGTCATCCCAAGGGGCTGCTTTAATCTCTTAAGAATTTTCTCATTTCCCCAACCGCCAAACTGAAAAGAGGTCGATTTACCCGGATTACAGTTATCTTAGAAAATGGCTGACCAATGGTACACCAGCAACAGATATCCTGAAGGGTAGGCATATATTTTCTAAGCTATAACTGCCAAATATCTTGTGGGCGACTTACTCTGTGACTATCGTTGCAATCAACCTCATGTTTGGTGGGATGTTTTTATGTACAACGACGACAGCTGTTCAATCAACTTACGGTTAAAAAAATCCATTAAAAGAGATATCCTGATGACAATGTTTACAACAAAAAAGATTCAGATCAATATCTTTGAATTTTACGTACAGTTTCAGTGGCGTGTCCAGCATAGGGCAGAGCCGGCGTAGCCCCCCCCCCTTCTTGGTGAAAATATTCTATTTTGTGCATATTTTTCATTAAAATAAATACCACCTTTTTTTCACCTAAAATTTGGTTTCTCCCCCCTCCTCTTGCACATCCTGGATACGTAAGTTCTATAAATTGTATGGATACGAAAGCAATACAAATTGCAGGAACCAATATTTATCAGCCTCTCTTACCTTGACAAATTGGTCAAGATCACCCACCCTTGTGCTTGACCTATGTTGGTAGCATATATTGGTTTCGTGTTAAAATTTGCATTAATTTTAAAATAATATGCAATATAACTCAGAACCATAAAATGCAATCAACCTGCAATGTTCAAATATCTATGCCCACAAATTCAACTAATTTTTTGGTTCGTCGTATAAAATACGACTGGTTTGAAATCTGATGTATTCTAAAATTTGCATAATTTCCGATATTTTTCAGAACTTTCCATGACGCTAGAAAGACAGACACAGTCATGACTTCAATCATCCATCATGTATGATGGAGATTAACAAAGGTAAACAACAAAATAGCATTGAATCACATTATATTTAAAATCAGCGGTCACAAAAACTACTACATGCAATGTTGTAGTATCGTAAAGATACTCATCGTGATGATAAGATATGTGTTGATGACATGTGACTCGTTAGCGATGATATCATTAAACATTAAGTATAAAAGGCATTTTGTTCATTCATACTCCATTGCGTTCCTGCTTTACAATATTATGTTTACATAGCACCTGATAATTAACACAGTGACAAAACACACGCAGCTCGCACTACTTTTACTTACTACTATAATCTACTATCAGTAGCACATTCCATTTCTATTTTAATTTACACTTATTTCTTTCTGAACAATGCATACAAAATGGATAGCAAATTTGATCATTTTACTGAGATTATTCCCTGAAATAAAACTGCATGAAAGTTGTGTTGTAGCAATTTAATCGTTTAAAACAAGATTAACCTATTAGAAATGTGAGGTTTTCATACAGAACCTTACTTTATCATATTCCACTACTAGACTGCCGGTATTTTTTCAAGGTCCATCTATTGCCAAGGATCGGTACATGATTGTATACAATTATACCCTTCAAGCACCAAGTTACTCAGTTGAATTTTTTACCCACAAAGTTGTGTGTCATGGCAGAGAGTCAACTTCAAGCGAGTGAAAATTATTTATATTTTTAAATAAGTAAAGATGGCCATATTGGACTGATCAATTAATACTATACATATTCCACTAGAGTAAACAAAAATAGAAAACTATTGTAAGTGTGACTGGTGCTGAAGGTATAAACACAAACGCGAGGAACATAATTTTGAATTTATTCCTCAGATCTCACTAATATCAAAAATATTAACAGCTACATAATTATCTACAGTTTTACACACTTAATATGTATATATATATAGCATAATGCTGTACGAATGTCCATCATTATCGATGGAAAATGCTGCAGTGACCGGTTTTCATTCTGTTCGGTGGGCTATCTGACACATGGTACATCTTTCTATTTTACAATTATTCACATATGAATATTTTGCAATCTTAAAAAACAAATTGATACGACTACAATGATGCAGCAGCGTTGTCCGTTCAAGTAGTTAATAAACAATTTTTAACTTATAACTGACAGTGAATATGAATGATCAGCTTTTATTTCCTAACAATCAGGGTCCTATGAATTAGAACTTGAATTTTAACTCGATCAGTCGTGATTCTATAAATTAATGTGTTAAAGTTATAAAATTATCAATAATAAATGTACATACTTAAAGTTGTCACATGAACTTAAAAGTGGTGACATATTTGCGAGATTTAAATTTATTTTTAATAAGTTCATATTAGTTTTGTGAGCTACACGCGAGAACTACATGTACATAAATGTAAAATGTAGTGACCATTCTGTGATAATAACCCTCCGAGTGTGACTATAGTAGTTTTTAACCTTTTTATTTAACCTTTGTGCTGCTAAGACCGGATATATACTGTTTCAATCAAACTTCACACTAAATAAAATACACATGAAATTTGTAACATATCTTTTGGTAGATGCTCAGTTAGTCAAATAATTCAATTTAGAATATGTCTCTTTTTCATAAATGATATTATTTTTCATTCATTTGAATCTGGAAATTGTGTTAGCAATTCCAGCTTCAAATGAATGAAAATACTCACAAACAGCTCAGCAGTACAAGGGTTAACCTTCAAGTGAGAAAATATATTGACCCTTAAGCAGTTAAATTGCTTGGGACTAATTTTCATTCATCTGAAGCTGGAATTGCTAACGCAATTTCCAGCTCCAAATGACGGAAAATAATTACATTTATGCAAAAATATACGTCTTCAAAATGTAATTATTAGATTAGCTAAGCATCTTCAACAAAACATTTTAGCAATTTGAGTTGAATTTATTTGGTCTGCAATTTGCTTGAAAATCTACGGTTATATATATATATATATATATATATATATATATATAATATATACGGTTCCGGCAGCATAAGGGTTAAGGAGAACCGAGCCTTAAAAATGTTAGCTTGGCAAATTATATAAATATGGCTATTTTTCATTCATTTGGAAGTTGAGGGTCGCGGTAGCGAGACACAACTTCCAAGTGAGTGAAAAAATCTTATAATGCAGTGCTTTATAGGTTAAACACCAAGCCGAAATCTTCCACTAAAGGATGCACCAAAGATGAGAGAATCAAACACACTAAAAAATTCGTTGTATAATATATTAAAAACTACTCTTGAATAAATATGTTAACAAATTGATCTGCAGTACAAGAGATTGACACATTCTTACCTCCTTTCAGGATTGGACTGGTTTTAACTGTTGTGCGACTGAATTGTTTGTTTCTATTTTTCATTCATTTGAAGCTGTAATTACTAACACAATTCCCTGCTTCAAAAGTAAAAAAAATCTATAGCTAACAAAGAGTTATTCAGCCTGCATTGGTTTGTTGTTGTGCCAACATAGTTTCATATCTTGGTAAAACAGAAAATTAAATTATCTTGGACATAATTTCCTTAAATTAAAGGATTCCAACTGATGTGACACAGTAAATTGAGTGGTGATAAACTCTTTCCACAGATCAATTTTATATAATTATAATAGAGGGTGTTTATTTTTTGAAAAAAATATACAAATTATGACATCAACGGTGCGCCTTTATATATATTGCATTGTGTCCTAAAAGTCCTGCCAAGTTTTGCATCCACTTCCCCTTGAAACATCACAGATCATTTTCACACACTTGAAGTTTTGGATCGCGTCAGCGAGACAAAACTTCAAATGGGTGAAAATTCCAATATTCTTAGTAGCTGCACAAATGTCTACAGTACGATAATCCTTGTGTAGAATGCGTAGCAGGGACAGGTTCTTGTCTTTGTATTATTGTTTGATGGGAGGAAGCTCTTAGAACTCGTCGTGTCTTACCAAAGCCTCGCCAAACTCTGTGGCTTGACTTCCCACAAACAAGTCCCATTTGTCTAAAACTTCTTCTTTTGTAAGTGCTTGGTCCTACAAAATAATGATTAAAAAACAGCTGTTTAAAAATGATTGTACTACAATGACTGTACTGCATTGTGTGTTACAAAATGCATGTTAATATGTCAACAAATTGTCAACAAATAATAATATGCACCCACTAAAAGTTGTGTGTCGCCAGAAACCACAACTTTAGGTTGGTGCAAACTGGTTACATACTGTAAATGACAAAAGTTTTGAATTTCAAATAAAGCATAAGAAATGTATATAGGAATGACTAATTCCAAGTTTCTCATAGCTCTTGCTATATACACATTATATATACCAGTATATTATGATATGTATATATATTATAATCAATTAATAGGATTTCATTTTATTTCATAACAAAAATTGTCAATAAAACTAAACAATTATAACCACACATAACATAAATGCCACATCAATTCTCGTACAAACAAAAAAAACATTCACACAAACATCCAGTCAAAATAATTTATGTGAGTTGTGCTCGACTAATTGGAAAACCAGCTGATGGATTGTCTAAAGAGGCACTCTACTAAAATCCTGTAGAAAGCTGTTGTAGGAATTTGAACAAGCAAATATTAATGAGAACACCATTATCATAATTATGAACAAAAATTCAATTTTGCAACTAAATTTAGTCAATTTTTAAGCAACAATTTCTTTTTCAAAATTAATACTGAGGTGAAACATCAATAAAATAATTTTATCTAACATGGTGGGGCACCCTGCTTTGCTTTGCAATATTATAAAAAAAAAAGGA
Organism: Flabesymbios commensalis; assembly: GCA_964017125.1. Taxonomy (NCBI): domain Eukaryota; kingdom Metazoa; phylum Annelida; class Polychaeta; order Terebellida; family Flabelligeridae; genus Flabesymbios; species Flabesymbios commensalis. Next base: position 72,874,054 of record OZ024914.1, on the reverse strand, counting down.
AATAATTCTCCCTAAATAAATTATTTGAAAAATGAATAACACCAAAAATGTTAGTGATAATAGAGCTATAAACGTTAGCATTTGTAAATGACAATAAATAGATTTTTATTGGTTAAAAAGGAAATCTGTAACCACAAAGCCAAGATAAATAAAATTATGGTCAAGATAAATGAAGTTGATAGCACTCCAGCTGCTTTAAAATCCTTTTGTTATTATTTAATTCTTACATGTGGGGATTGACTTTTGTCATCAAAAGTTGATCCTCACACTGAAAGAATATAAAAATTATGAAGGTCGTAGACCCAGAACACAGGTATTCAAATGAAGCAGAAAGAGCTAACTAAGTCATTTCAGGCCTTCAGATTTGAAAATCGGTGGCGGGTGAAAAAAGCTCACCTCAAAGTGGTGAGGCGAGTGATCACTCACTATAGTTAAACAATGGCTAACTGGTTAATGAAAACTTTAGGAAAATGTCAATTTGCAAAAAACACAAAAGAACACTGCTCAAGGTGAGTTGTATATCGCTCCCCTGACTTTACATTTGGGTGAGTTATGGTGTGCGTGAGTAATCACTCACGCCCAATCTAAAGGCCTGTCATTTATCAGTTTATGACTTTTCAAATTGAAAAAGACAATATGGTCTCTATGGTCTATAAAAAAATAATTTGGCGTTGTAAGGGGATCAACTTTAATCGTCAGAATCTGACGTCTGTAGATGCCAGATTCTGACGACTAAAGTCTATCCCCGCACTGTGAGAGTAAAAATATTTCTAATGGCCGTAGACCCATAACATAGGTATTCAAATGAATCGGAAAGAGGTAACTAAGATAGTTATGATGATTTTAAATTGAAAAATATCCTTTGGTTGTGATATTTTTTACAAATTTAATTTAGTGCTTTAAGGGTTAAAACCATATTAAATGTATATTTTAAATATGGCAGAAAGTAGTAATAAAAAGAATGCATTAAATCCAAGGACTTCAATAATAATTTAATTGAAAGGATACTGAATGACCGATCTACTAATTATAACCTAAAAAAAGACGCCACTATTAGTATAATGACAGACTGGATAATCATAAAACTGGTGCTTCATACAGAACAAATAGATAATATGTCCTTGCGATTTTTCAAACGAGAGCATTATGATTGAAAAGAAATTTGTGACACATTTTTCAGTGTGAGATGATTCCTAGAAACTACTTAACTAAGTTAGTAATTGCAGAATCTACCATTTGTTAGTTCTAAGTAAAATTGAATACAGTACCGGTACTAAAAGAAAACGTTAAGACAAACTACTGAGATTTTAAATCCAATTGAACTTGTGTATTCCTAGAAAAAGTTTAATTGAATTTAGGTGAAAATTACCAGATGACACAATATGTAAAAATGAAGTTGTGATATACAGTAATATTACCAATTTAAAGATTTTAAATTTTCCAACTTGAAAACTTTGTTACAAAAAATTAGTTTAAAAATGTTCGTGTAAAGTGGTGCCCTTAGCATGCAAAATCAATTATTTAACCCTCAGACCGCTGAGCTATTCAATTTAAATTTTCAGTCACTTAAAGTTGTGTCTCGCTACTGTGATACACAACTTCGAGTGACTGAAAATTTATGTGATTTGTGAAAGTTAAGTCGCAATATATAAGTGTTTCAAGATTGAAACATTTTACTTTTAACAACTGGGTATCAGGGGTTATACAGATGCTGATAAAAACACAGGATGTGATTGTCTACTGCAGTCGACATCAGTGTTCTATGGGTTAACATCTTCATAAAAACAGTTTGATTGTCATGATTACTGACCATTATGATCAGGAAAACGCAGGGGGAAAAAAGCTTGGGAGGGACACAGAATTTGGCAGCATTATTCTTAGCAGGCATATTGTTTCTTTCATTTCATTTATTTAAAATTCAGTCATCAATTTTACCACCCGAGATTTGGTTAAATATCCCAGCAAACATGAGGCATTGACCCAATGTTGTTCTAATGTTGGCTCGCCATCTTCAACGCCGGCACAACATTAAAACAACATTGGGTCAATGCTCGTGTTAGCTGGAATAATAAACATGCGAAAAAAAAAATTAATCAAAAGATCCTCTGATAAAATTAAATGTCTCTGGATACCTGAATTTACATGTTTCAGTTTTCATTACTGTGATTAATTTGTTAAAATTTATGTTTTTCTCATTCAATTTAAAATCTTTTTTTTAATATTATCTCATCCTGGGGGAAATAAAAACATTCATGATGCTTGAGTGATTCTAATGTTAGATACTACACCATAGCCCCAGAGTTACTATATTTACATAACATTTACAACATGCATTAGGAATAAAGTGGAGTTCTTGCTCGTCAACTGAGACCAACAAGTGCAAGCAAAGCAGGATATCCCCACCTACCCTATCAACATCTGACTCAAAAAACAGATGTCTCATTTCAGCTTGTACGTGGTCATAATCATCAGGGATGATCCACTGGCGAACCTCCTCCTGATCCATTTTGCCATCCTTGTTTTTGTCTCTGAAGCTCCCAAATTGTTCCCGTTCCGTCGCTACCCAATCAGGCTCATCCTCGTTATCGTGGTTTGGCCACATATCGCCTGCAGCAAAGATACCCAAAGTAAACGACACTGTTAAACTGTGACAATCTAGCCAGCCACAGGCCATAGAATGCTTCCCAGTCTATGTCTCAGAGAATGTGCCACACATGTTTACCTTATATCCAACACATAGGTCTCAGTCACCAAATAAACATTTCTATACCAGCAAATGAAATGGACAACCTTCTATCCCAGAGTGAAGATAAAGGAAACAATGACAACTCCATGAAAAAGCATCCTAATCAAACTGGAAGACCATCCAAAGTGTTTCAACTTTCCAATTGGTGAAAAAAAATCCTCATTGACTTATAATCAGATAACAGCTGCAGAGAAAAATTTCTAAGAGAAGAAGACTTGAAAATAAAACCTGTCCTTCACATTGGATGACAACCTCCCACCATATCAAGGAAAAAAGAATGTGGTCATCAACTTGAAAAAAATAAATCCTCTCCTGGATTACTGGGGTAAGTTCTCACATGTCAAAAACTGTATCAAAGGGATGTATCTATCAGTTGAAAAAGTGACAGATACCTCTCTTTAATTACAAATGGACTAAATGCAGCACGAAGATTGTGAGAAGCATTAAAAGCAAAGATCTAAAACCACTTGTATATTAGACAGAAAATGTAGACCATATCACGTCACCTCGACCAACATTGTCTCGTGCTTGTTGGGAACAACCTACACACGGGGAACTGTAGCGACACAGTTGCCACTTTACCGCAGATATGACGACCCTTTAGACACAAGAGACGCAGTCTGTACCACATTTCACCCACTTGAATTTGTGTCTCGCTACGCGATCCACAAATTGAAGTGGGTAAAAAGCTACCAGTACGGCTGAGATATTTTATTACCATCTGCATGTAAAGTGACAGATAGGACCTGGTGGACCTGTTAGAGAAGAGGCAACCAGTATCGCTTCTCACTAGAAGTTGTGTCTCGCTAGCGATACACAATTCCAAGCGGGTAAAAAGCAACCACCTGTACGGCTGACTCACATTATTACTATCGGCCTCGGTCATTAGATGTTTCACTTCATCTTCTTCTTCCTGTGGCATGATCCAGTCCGCCACCTCATCTCTGTCCAGAATACCATCCTGGTTTTTGTCGTATGAATCCTGGAAATCGTCACGTTCTTCTTCTATCCATTCAGGAGCACCCTCACCCTCCTCATCCTCATCGTCCTCCTCACCGTCCCAGAGGTCGGCTGGAGATCAAACTCAACATGGTACACACAACAAAATAGAAGGAAATGGTTTCTTCAACATCTGCTATTCAGTATAAAAAAAATACTACATACATAGATATCTTGAATACTTGTCAACACAATAACACTATTTAACTCCCAGATGATGGACCAGTATTGGACCAATGCTGGGTGGATCAGTTATAGTTCCCAAAAACCCAGCAACGAACAAACTACCCAGTGAGCATTAATTCTATATATAAACTGAATTAATAGTTCATGAATAAATAAAGTATACTAGCAGATGTTCTCAAATTTGTGTTATTTCCACTTTTATTCTTTTGATCATAAATATGTGTACACAAATGCATACTATTCAGAAACCATTTTCTCAGATTTCTGCTGCAATTCCCACACTAAAGTAAATGTCCTTTTAATATATATATTTTTTATACCTATTACAACTACCTTAGTATAAGATACCGAAATCAGACTGATATCGAAAAATACGGTACATAATATGACAAATATAATATGCTGATAAGCATTATTTTCATGTATTTTACAATTTGTTGAAGTGCTAATCAAGTCTATAGCTGTTTTAAGCTTTTCTATTTTTCCTTCAAACCAGGAGGTTTTGGTTGAAATTGTACATTAAACCACTTTTTTTATTGATGTGGTTACGATGCGATGTCTTTATTTGTACAAAATTGGAAATAACAAAAAGTGAAAATGACAAGACATTTTATTCCTTTCATTTCAATTTTGTGGAAAACACCCCTCAAAAAATGTAAAATGATAAAAAATGTCTATTTTGTGACTAAAAAATATTTCCTAAGATAAACAAGAGCACACTCGACAATAGCCCGCCGCCATTATTGAACTTGAAGTCATTATTGTGCCCACAAGGTCAAATTATTGACGTAAAATGCGAAAAATCGCAATAAATCAGCCATTTTGAAAAAAATTTCAGCTATTATTGAACTTGTCCAAGAACTACTTATTAGTAACATGCATAACAAATTTGAACATGATACATGAAAAACTTTTCAAGTTATCGCGCCAACAAGGTCAAATTATTGACGTAAAATGCGAAAAATCACAATAAATCGGCCATTTTTAATTTTTTTTCAGCCATTATTGAACTTGTCCAAGAACTACTTATTAGTAACATGCATAACAAATTTGAAGAGGATACGTGAAAAACTTGTCAAGTTATCGCGCCCACAAGGTCAAATTATTGACGTAAAATGCGAAAAATCCCAATAAATTAGCCATTTTGAATTTTTTTTAGTCATTATTTAATTTGTCCAAGAACTACATATGAGTAACATGCATAACAAATTTGAAAAGGATACGCGATAAACTTTTCAAGTTATCGCGCCCACAAGGTCAAATTATTAACGTAAAAGGCCAAAAATCGCAATAAGTCGGCCATTTTGATAAAAATTTACAGCCATTATTGAACTTGTCCGAGAACTGTTCATTAGTAACATGCATAACAAATTTGGGAAGGATACATGAAAAACTTTTCAAGTTATTGCACCCACAAGTAAATGTTAACACCGACGCCGAACTTCAATTGCAATAGGCCACCTTTTTTAATTAAAATTAAAAGGCGGGCTAAAAATACACTTCCTATTTTTGTTTTCCCAGACACCTCCCTGTCGCCTGCTCTAACCTATCTCCAAAAAATCTGTAGACCGCATTATCAAATATGTGCTGCCTTTAGTAATTTTTAACCACCTTAAGTTATGAGTTGTGAGAGCGAGACTTCACACTTTTTAGGGTTATGATCCCTTGGCATTGACAGGTATAGCAGATGCGAAAATGTATTCCCTGTCTGATGATCAGTCATATGGAGCATATCATGAGACTTGGGGCATATGAACTATTACTACAGACATGTCATGTAATGAACTTACCTATGTATTCATCAAGTGATATTAAACCATCTCCATCTTTGTCAATATCTTCTATTGTCTCCTGTAAAATGAGCGTGAATAATACATCTCTGACAAATAAAATTGCTCTTTATAAGCTGCAAAGCTTTAACCATTATCCTGCTAAATTAAATAATTTAAATTTTGATTTAAAATTTAAAACTTAAAGTTGCGATCCACAACTTCAAGTGGCTGAAAATTATTAATCTTTGTTTAATTTGACACCAGACATTTGCAAATCTTGATGTTTAAACACACATTTCATTCCCAATAACTGTGATTTAATCAGCCAACAAAATAGATTAAAAAATACAAAGTTGGTCGAAGTTGTGGGTCCCAGTAGCAAGAGTTCAATTGTGTGCAAAATTATTTGATTGCAAACTATTTTATCAATTTTGGTGATATTTCATCTGGGCTGGAAACTGCTTACAGCATACATACGGGCCTAGCAGTACAATAGTTAACAATAAAAGCTTCAAATGAATTAAAAATAGAAACAACAAATTACTGCCATTTGTCTTTACACAGCTATAAACCCAGTGATACTTACAGTGATTACAATATCTCTCATATGTGCGGCATCTTCAGGGTGCAAAAAGTTAGAGAATTCCTCTTGATTCAAAAGTTTATCTTCGTCCACATCGGCTTTCGCCCATCTACGCTCATCACGTTCGATCATCTCTTTGTAGTCAAAGTCATCTGCAGCTATAAGCCACCAACAAAAAAAAAGAAACAAAATATGAATCTTTTCTATTTATAACAGCAGATGTGAGTACCGATTATCAGTAGAAGTTTATTTTTAATCAAGGTAAAACAATTGAGACAATTGAGAGAATAATATCATATTATATTTTTGAACTACTTAAACCTGTGGAACTGCATTCTGAAATCATTTTTTTGCTGGTTATACAGCACGAAAAGTTATGCAATTATTGCCACTTGCAAAAAAAATAAAATTTTAATTGGGGAAATATTTTCTCTTCGAAAATAAAGATAGTTTTTCAGTTTTAATCGAAGCTTGAAGGAGAAAATCACTATTCAATAACTTTCTAACAAATTTCTCTCGGTAGCTCTGAAACATACAACATAATGGTCGCAGATCTATATTTAGGTAAGCAATTCAACAGAACGATATAAGTAACTCATTTTGACTTGAATATTTCTTTGCTCTAATTGGATTAGGTTTTTATGGGAGTAAATCTGAATATTTGATAGTTCTGTATCGTGGGAAGGTGAAATAATTACGGTCATCTTCTGTGAATCCATATGTGCGTTTTTTATATGATTGCCATGAGAGTTTTTCATCTTCAGGATTGTGTTCTTCCCACTGTCTCTTTGTATCTTCTACCAGATATTTACGTTGTACTTTATGTATCCACTGCTCCAGCTCAGTCTCTGTCACCTGACCATCGTGGTCTGCGTCTATCTTATCATACAAAATCCTAAAAAACAAATAGGGTTCATGGTTATTCCACACTTTCATAATTAACCCTTATCCTGCTAAGTTAATTTATTTAAATTTTGACCTATTTGAAGTTGTGTCTCGCGGAACTTCAAGTGGCTGAAAATTACTCATATTTGTTTAATTTGAGCGAAAAAATTTGCGAATCTTAATTTTTATACACACATTTTATTCCCAATAACAGTGATTTGGTCGACTAATAAAACAGATTAAAAACGACAAAAGTCATGTTCAGCAGGATAAGGGTTAACCTTCATTCTCCTGAATTGTCAGCTGCTACTTTTTAGTCATGAAGCAAAGGACAAAAAATTATATTCAAGAACTGGGCATCAATAACAAAATATAAATGTCAGTGACATCTCATTTGTTTCGAGACTTGTTTGAAAACATATATGCGAGTGTCTAGCAGCACAAGCCTTAACCCTTTCACTGCTAAGCTCCTTTTAACTCTTACAACGCTTGATCGACTTTAGTCATCAGAATCTGACGTCTGTAGACGGCAGATCCTGACGACTAAAGTCTATCCCCGCGCTGTAAGAGTAAACATATTTCTAATGGCCGTAGACCCATAATAACATAGGTATTCAAATGAATCGGAAAAAGCTAACAAATACATTTATGATGATTTTAAATTGAAAATTGAAAACATTTGGTTGCGGTGTTTTTTTACAAATTAATTCAGCGCTTTAAGGGTTAATCAATTTTATTAGCCGATCAAATCACTGAACATTATATCAAGATTTGCAAATGTGAGGTGTCAAATTAAACAGATAAAAGTAATTTTCAAAAAATTGAAACTGGGTCGCAGTAGCGAGACCCAACTTCAAATGGGTGAAAATTTAATTTAGCGAAGCCTGTAAGGGTTAAAGTCTTTGCTAAACCACAAATAAATAAGATTATTCAGACAAAAATGGTAAAAAAATTACCGACCATTTGATAACGTTGGTTAACCTTTACAGCGCTGAATTATTTTGATATAAACCAAGGAGACTGAAGGATTTTTTTTCAATTTGAAATCATTATTAACATCATCTTAGTTAGCTCTGTCCGCTTCATTTGAATACCTATGTTATGAGTCTACGGTAATTATAAATATTTGTAAGTACTCTTTCTACACACAGTTTTCCCTGTTTTCAGTGCGGGGACCGATTGTAGACGTCAGAGTCTGACTCCTAAAGACGGTCCCCACACTGAAAGGATTAAATAGATCAAAGATTTACTTTCCACTCACGCTAGTTTTTCTTTGCTTTCCTCCGGTGACAGCTGGTCAAATGTGCGAGATTCTTCTCTCCCGAGAAATGCCTCATGATCATACTCAGGGTTATGATCCTCATCCATGAAATGATTCTCATCACTCAGCTCCTGGTAATCAAAAGTATGTAGTCAATCCATCTTGCAGTGTATAATTTTGCGAGAGTCTGCGAGACCTTCGGAAAATGTGAAATGTGCAGGACACCCTTATCAACCCTTGAAGCGCTGAATTATTTTTGTATAAACAATGGAGACTAAAATTTTATTTATTTCAAAATCATCATAAATGTCTTAGTTATCTCTTTCCGCTTCATTTGATTATATATGTTATGGGTCTATGACCATTATAAATATTTCAATTCCTACAATGCGGGATCTTGTTTATACAATAGAATCTGACGGCTACAGTGTTAATTACTCCTATGTGGCCGGCCTATAGCCATGCTAGCTTTCCGATTGAAAACAAGTTAAATTTTAATTACAGAACATAGAAATTAAATTGTAAAAATGAGGGAGTTCGCTAGAGCCTTGGGCTATAAAATTACATTTCTACCGATGTGAATTTGTGGATCACTGTAGCACAAATGACTGAAAACTACTCATTTTTTACTTAAATTACAAGTTATAGTATAGTTATACAAGTGATAAAGAAAACTCTGAAATATCATTGTAGTTGACATCAATGCTGTTTAGACATACTTTCTGGAGAACTCTTGTCTTGTGATCCGCATCGCCTTCACCCTCCGCCTTGGAGGGAATTGCTGACGCCATCCCTGTGGCGACTAACGCCAGGACCACACTCATCAATAACGCTCGCATTGTGATTTCTGTTGTTGTTAAAACCACACGACCTGCAACAAAGACAAAAAGAAACTGGTCAAGCTCTGGTCAATCTGTAAAATCGATAGTACTGTCAAATATTTTGAAACATAAAATAGGCCTAGTAGTAAATTGTACTAACTTTTGAAACGTATGACATTGTGACTTGAAACGACAAGCCTTGAATAGGCTTACTGATCAAATATTGATGTCCTGGTAGTGAACAACATAGTGTTGTCAATAGTGTGTGAACACAATATTTTATACTTTTCAATTGGCATAATATGACAAATTATTTGGAAATCTTTGAAATTAGTGTTAAATTTATTATTAATGAATCAGTATGACTATACCTTAGGCCACAACTAACCAGTAGCACATGTTTTTCGTTGATTTCCCCGTCAATTATCAACAGATTTTCATGAAATTTTGTAAAAATCATTTTTCAACAAAATCCTAATATCCCTGAAAATTTCGTAAAATTATATTCAGTATTTCAAAAGTTAGACCATTTGACATAGGCTAGGCCTACGTAGTAAATTAAAAAAATGACAAATTTCAAGGAAATTGGTTCATAATTGACGGAGAAATCGACGAAAAGCATGCTACAGCATTACCAAAAATAAAATGAATGTGGCCCAGGCTAGGGTATAGTCTAGATCTATGTCTATGAGGCCATATCATAGTATTAAATTAATTAAACATGTTACTGTTAGTGGGTTTTAAAATACATGTCTTGAAGGTCTACAAAAAAAATAAGATCTAACAAATAGGATCTTATATATTACTCCTGTTTTAAGCCCATTTGAGTGGGTATTTAACATTGAAAGGGGCTTAAAACAGGAGTTATATATAAGATCCTAATTATACGATCCTTATATATTACTCCTGTTTTAAGCCCATTTGAGCGAGTATTTAACATTGAAATGGGCTTAAAAGAGGAGTACATATTACAGTGTTTTAGTGGATACTGACGATTTCATTTAATGTAATAATTAGGGAACTGAAAGACAGGCAATATACATATGACCGTTTTTCAGTACAGAATTACACTGTGACATTTTACGTTCTCGGGAACTAATGGTGAATGGGCTTTAAATTTTGAACCTATTTTATGATAAAAGATAACTAGAAGACGTGCAAGATATTATTCAACTCAGTACATATTACAGTTTTTCAGTACATACCGACGATTTCATTCAATGTAATAAGGGAACTGAAAGACGGGCAATATACATATGACCGTTGTTTAGTACAGAATGGCGCGCCGTGTTTAGGATAGGCCTATATATACATATGTCAGGCGTGAGAAGTCATCGCCAAATGTCATAAGCAACGGACACACATATTCTATGTAAATGTAGTGTATATTATCGTTGCAAAGGTAACAACATAATTACGCGTCTTTCCGTTAACATTGTAATAACATTGGCTCAATGCATGAATAAGAAAGTGTCACTATTTTGAGATATTCCCTTTGCAAAGGTAACAACATAATCACACGTCTTTCAGTTAACATTGTGGCAATAGTGGCGCAATGTATAATTGCGAAGACTTATTAATCCTATTTTACGCCCACTTGTATATGTAATATCAATCAAAGTGGGTTTAAAACAGGATTAGTAGTATTTCTTACTATTCATGTCTATTACTCATGTTTTAAATGCACATCGCTACGAAATAACCATTGAAATGGGTTTAAAACAGGTCAGAACATAAGCTTGCGTCTTTTAGTTATAATGGAATGTACCATTGTGGCAGCATTGGCCCAATGTTTTATTCCGAACAGTTATTAATCCTATTGTACGCCCACTTCTATGTGTAATATCAATCAAAGTGGGTTTAATACAGGATTGGTACAGGTATGCATTTTTTATTTTCATGTCTATTAATCATGTTTTTAACCCACTTCGCTAATAAATGGTTATTGAAATGGGTTTAAAACAGGACAGTGTACTAACAGCTCAATTAACCCTTTCAGGCCTGAGTTTACCATTGTCATCTTCATCCACCACAAGCCGCGAATTGCTGTCGCAATTCTCCACTTGTAGTGGATGAATATGATTTGATGTGGTTTAAAAATTAAAGAAAATTGTCATGTATTGGTAAGCCAGTCTCATTGTCAGTCTAAAACCCATAGTGGTAGGAAAATTAGGTCTGTTTTCAGGGATGTAAAATGATGCTTTAATGCATCGTGAGGGCTTTAAGGGTTAAGGGGTCACGATTAAGAGCCAGATTGCGTGTCTCATTTGCTGAATAAGAGTCAAGCGATGCCTGGTCTACCTAGCGATTACCATGTTCAATGGAAGTAGTTGATAGCTGCTTCCATGATCGGAGCATAATCATCATGAGACGCCCTAAAATCGGTGGGCTTAAAACAGGAGATTACCCAAAAAATTTCTCGGATCATTTTTTCATCTTCCCCTAACATCCTTGAAAATTTGGTACAATTTGGTTGTGTATTTTGTAAGTTAGACCATTTGGCATGTAATAGAAATCTTGTTTCACTGTAATGGTGTTAAAGAGAGCTGTAATTTTGAAAATTTATTACATGCCAAATGGTCTAACTTCGCTAATAGGACTAGGCCTACACCAAAAAAATCCACCAAATTTCCAGATTGTTAGGGAAGATGAAAAAATGATCGGAGAGAAATGTCGTTAAAAAAAATTAAATAGCGACCAAGAAAATTGAAAAAAGGCTACTCCCAGGATCTGGTGAAACATACTGTAGACTCTATGACTAGTCTATGGCTGTGCCATGAGAAGCCAGTCAGAATTTTTTTTTTTTAAGTGTCGTGACAAATCTTCAAATCAAGTCTTTTCAAGACTATTCACACTCAACAACAAAATCTTTAGAAGTCGCTCTGACTCTGAGACTGTGAGAGTGAGACTCAATACACTGCATACAGCATAGTCTAGCGCTAGACACAGCATGGCGATTGAAGTGACAAGACTCAACTTCTCTTGAAAAGACAAAACAAGTTTTGAGATTTGACACTTCAACTTCAAGTTCACGTTTTCAGTTCAGTCATCAGACCAGTGAATCACGATTCACGACACGTCCCACTCCCACTTCTGACTTCAAGTTCAACTTCATCACCGGCAGTGGTATATTTTTGCAACTGTATATTTATTGTCATGATATTGTTTTAGGTAATGATTAAAAGGAAAGGGTATAAAATTAAAGTGAGCAACTGACACGTCATCACTGATGGAGCCTGCAGCAGCACAGGCTTGACAAAGGCATGAGATGCTGGCAGTGGCAGTCAGCAGCTGTCAGTGTCAGCTGAGCATTCAGTGAGCGGTGCCGCCGGTGCTGCTGCTGCTGCGACTGTTGCCACAAGCGCAATGTGAATGTCTGTTCTGACAGAACCAACAATGAAACTTAATTTTAAGTAGGTTAGTGTTCGTCTATTAAAGTAAATCTTCTGGTCTTTTATTCTACACAATGCATACAGTAAACAGTGTCAATATAAACTTGAAAAAGTGAATTAAACCTTCAAAACGTTACTAAAAACTACAGGAAACTTACGCAAAAGTTATCACTAACAATCGAGATTCACAGACTCCAGTAAATAAGGAGTCTCCACCAATCAGATTAGCTTTGAGTGGCCACGTGATCAGGTCTAACCAATGAGATACACTGTGACTTTATCTTTTGCCATGCTGGCAGGAAGCTGTTATATTTTGTTATGTCTCTCTCTATTGGAGCAACCCATAGAGGCACATCAGGGGTTTATCAAAATGTATGAACTCCAATATTACAGAGCAAACATGATAAGCCTACATATTGATCTAATGTTGTTTTAATGTTGGGCCAGTATCGTAGACAGTGGACCAACAAATAGACAACATTGAATCAATTATAGCTGGAATTCATAATATTGATTTTTTTTGAATGACGTCTTCATTAAACTAGGTTGTTCGTCATGATTTGGGCGCACAATGACACGCATGCGCAGCATATGGATTAACCTTTTAAATACGATACAAATTCTACATAACACTGCTGTAAGCAGTGTAACCTATGTTCAATAACATCAAATTAAAGTAGGCCTAGGGGCCTAATGTTTAATTTCACATGAGGACTTACCCTAGGCCTATAGCTTAATCCTTTATATCGTAAACTCCACCCAATTCCGAAAATATCAGAGTCTATTGCCTGTAGATTATAACGTTAGGCCTCGCTATCGCTTTGTGTGACTGTACCGCGAAACAGCAAGTAACGTTAGGCCTACTGAGGCGGATAGTTTTTTAACCTCACACCCCGATACTAAAGTTCTACAACTGCCACGTGGGATAATTAACTACAACGAATTTATATACGTAGGCCTACGTGGCCATCCAGTTCAGGAAGCGAAATTCCGTTTGTAGGCTATAATTCATATCAATGCCATGTAAAAGGCGAATATCACTGTTATAGTTTGTGTGGAATAAGGGAGAGGAAGGAAACTTGTTTATTTCACCACAAAAATACACAATAATGATTCATAGGCCTATGCAAAGTCGATACAGTAAAACGCATGCAATTAATAATAATGATGTAATTTTCTCCTCAGCGGGCCTACTATTATAATTATAGGTCTATATATATAATTTTTGTGAGCTTAATAAACTTTGTCGGAAAAATAATCCGTATAGACTAAATATATTTACTAAATATATTAACCCTTTCAGCACGAGATCTACTTTAGACGTCAGGCGTCTATAGATTAATTCTGACGTATATATAACATATTTATAATGACCGTAAGACCTTAACCCTTTAAGCCCTCAAGATGCATCAAATCATCATTAAAATACATCCCTGAAAACAGACTTATTTTCCTACAACTAGGGGTTTGAAAATGAAAAATTCCATGAAACTGGTTTACCAATAGGCCTACATGGCAGTTTTCTTTAATTTTTCACCCACTTCAAATCATCTTCATCCACTACAAGTCGAGAATTGCGACAGCAATTCGCGGCTTGTAGTGGATGATGATGACAATGGAAAATTCGGGAATGAAAGGTTTAATATAGGTAGGCCTATGCCTATTCAAATGACACACAAAGAGCCATGCTGTCACCAGCGCCCCACCCACGAGACCGTCAGGTGCTTTATATGGTCACAGAATGACAAAGAGCTAACAAATTAGACATTTATGATCATTTCAAATTGAAAATAACCCTTTGTTCTCTGGGTTTATATAAAAATCTTTCAGAAGTTTAAGGGTTAAGCCTACTATTTATAGGGGCTACTAGTATTTCTTAACCCTTTGAGTTCCAAGGTGATATATATAAGCCTATGCAGGCAAATAAATACCAGTATTTGAATTAGGCATGTAGGTCTACAGGCTTGTCCATAGGCAAAGGACATTTTAAATGTATTATTAGGCTTTATTTTTTGTTAGGGTCTATGCGCCTTATAAAGTTCTGATCAGATGCCAGAATTACCCAACCATTTAATAAAAAAAAATTATCTTGGACCTTGATAGCATTCGGGTCATGTCAAGAACCATTAGTGTCACTTTTGGCACAAATCCCTGTTAAATTAAACCCTTTGGAAAAAAATTTCATGTCAAAGTGCTCATTATCACCCTTTGTTCAAATGTTCATTAATTAAAGGCCTACGCTTGCTCATATTACAACAAGTCTCATGGACATATTTCAGACATATATATGTGGGTGATGAGTACCCGGTATGACTGGGCCGCCTAACTCATTTTCTGCGCGAGGCCCAGTCACACTGACCGCCATTTTGTTTACACAGCCAGCTGTGTAAACACGACACTACCACTGCCTAACAAAAAAACTCGGATGCCAAGAAATTGAGACGAATATTTCAAGTGCCTATGAAAACTAGGCCATTTTCAGCAGGGGTAAAATTGTGATCGTATTGGAACTATTACATTTAAAAATGGAGGTCACTGTGTCAGAGCCTTGCGATGTTATCAGGGTAGGTGATGAGCAGATTTTGTCAAAATGTTTTTCCGCTTTAATTATTTAATAATAATTAAATATAGGTATATATATTATAGATATACATACATATATAAGATCATGCATAGCTGCATCATTGTACACACATTTACACAGATTTATTTGCCAATAATACTAGTAGGTAGCCTTAGATGCCAAATAAAGTTAGGGGGCTCATAGACCTATTATCCCCTCTTTACCCTATGGGTTACTAATTTTCAGACACACTAGCCATAGCAGCATAGCTGAAATGCGTGTCTGTGAGACATTGACCCTTTTGGTACTAAGCAATCCGTTTCATCAGCAGGTAAAATCACTGTTATTAATGGGAGGGAAATTTGTGTTTATACATCAAGATTCACAAAAATCTCGTATCAAATTGAACAAATGTGAATAATTTTCACCGACTTAAATTCGTGGCAGCGAGACAAAACTATCAGTGGTTGAAAAATTAAATAAGGTAACTTAGCGGGAAAAGTGTTAATTCCAGTCACATATCTGTGCCACTACGTTATTCCGAGGTCAAATTGGAACAGCGTATAATTTGACGCTGTAGGCCTATTTGACGCTATAATTATAAATAATTATGAGGTATATTGCACGATATGTTAGTCACGTTGGACAGCGTTGTTTCATTATTCAGATGTTGTGACAACGTAGAAGACATTTATAGGGCCTACGTACTTGTACGCCTGCCACCGGTACGATCGGTATGGTACGATCGGTATGGGCCTATATGTTCTAGACATAACCCAGTAAACTCGAAATCGTGACGATATAAATATCCCTATAAATATCACTTCAATTCACTTTTTAGTGCACCTTCCCAGTAAACACAAAACATTTGTATACCATTTATACAACGTCTGCCCAACGTCTTCGACGTTGGTCCAACATTGTACAAATGTTTTGTGTTTGCTGGAAAGGTGCACTAAAAAGTGAATTGAAGTGATATTTATAGGGATATTTATATCGTCACGATTTCGAGTTTACTCTTGTCGCGATTTGCCATCGTAAGATGGTAAGGAGGCTTTAAAGGGGTCTGGTCAAGTTAAAGAAAATAAAAAAATCCGAGAAAAACTCGGATTGGCCAGAACCCATCCACCCACCCCCCTATCCAATTTTTTTTTTTGAAACATGTACAACAACAAAAAAAAACAAAAAAAAACATTTTCAAAAAAAGAAAAAGAATCTGAGTTGGGGCTTGACCCATCCACCCACTTCCGAATTTTTCTCGGATTTTTTACCGTGATAAAACCCCTTAAGCCCTACATCTATTATCAAGATTCACACACGTAAACCTCAAAGCGCTGAATTATTGTTGTATAACCCATGGAAATCAAAGGGTTTTTTCAATTTTAAATCACCATAAAATGTCTTAATCAGCTTTTTCTGATTCATTTTAGTACCTATGTTATAGGTCTTAGCCGGCCATTACAAATATTTTGATTCTTACAGTGCGAGAGTTCGACTTTAGACGTCAGATTCTGACGACTAAAGTCGGTCCCCACGCTGTAAGTTTTTGTCACGGGCAAATTATTTATTTCAGCCCGGCTCGGCGGCGCGCTGAGAATTTCAAATTTTGTTACATGTTTGTAGAACAGTTCTTGAAGTAAATTATATTATTTAGTCCGCCCGAAATTATTTATTAAAAAAAAATCCAACGCCCCCCCCCCCCTGCAGAGTGAATGGTGGTCCCCTTACACTATCAGTCAAAAGGATACCACAGGAGTATCATGTCTTGCTCAATATCAATACAACGCTGGGCCATCATCACAGACGCTGGACCAACGTAGAAAAATTAACCTTTTAACCGCCGGTGCCGCATATATCCGGGTTTTCATTTTTTATTAACACATTAAGTACCACATTGTAAATATTTTAAAGATAAAATCAGACATCAATCAGCAAAATTTGAAAAGAGTTGACCTCCATTCTGTCAAATCTGTATAATTTTCACTCACTTGAATTTGTGGATCGCGTCAGCGAGACACAAACAATATAGGGCCTATATAGTCACATTTTTATGGTAAATAAACATGCATATACATATATATATGTAGGCCTACACATATAAAAATAAAATAATGGTCAAAAAAACAAAAATTATAGTCACCTACCCGACCTAGCAAGCACCAAGTTCATGAAGTTCATCAAAACAACGCTGACTTAATAATGGCCCACCGTTTACGACGTTGACCCAACATTAAACCACCATTGTAGCCTACTATACATGAAGTGTTGTATGTGCAGGAGTGATTTAGGACTCGAGCTTGCATCTTCACGGTGTAAAATCACATTGATGCTGTCACCATTATAATATCTCGACTGAGAGCATACATGTAGCCTTCACATGTTCATTAACCCTTGGAGCACTGAGCTATTCAATTTGAATTTTCAGCCACTTAAAGTTGTGTCTCGCTACCGCGATCCACAACTTCAAGTGACTGAAAAGTTGTGTTATTTGTGAAATTTAAGTCTCAACATATATCAGTGTTTCAAGATTGAAAGCATATTTTATTTTCAAAAACTGGTTATCCGGGGTTATACAGTTTCTAATAAAAACTGTTAACACATGATGTCTTCTGTAGTCGACATCAGTGTTCTAAGGGTTTTTATACTGAAATGATAAGGTTTATAAATATATAGTCCACATAACCAGATAACTGATCATACATGAAAGGCCTCATTTTTCAATAATGATCATAAATCTGCGTTATAGACTGTTTGTAACTCGATACCGATAGGCCCTACTTAAAAACTACTACTGAAAAAGCATAAAATATCGCTGCTCACCTGCCATTTTCCTAGATATGCTCTGGCCGGTTGTTCGCGTGAGAGTGACTGGTAGCGTTACTACATCACGTAATGTATGCATAGGTATATTATGTTTATGTCCTAGATCAGGCGACACTTGAGTTGCTGGCAGCGACACGTAAGCATAATGGAGGCGGTCAATGGACTGACGAGATACAAAATATATATAGCCCAGCACACGTCAATCCAATGCTAGTTTAATGTTGGGCCAGCGTCGCAGACGTTGGCCTAGCATTAAACCAACATTGGGTTAACGTCTTGTGGTTGGTGAGGGGGTAGACCTATAGCAGAAGCTATTTGCAATACCTTAATAATTGTCAGGTATTTTAAATGGTTATAATAACCTAAAAGAACAATCAAGCCTATGTAATATTATGACCATATATCAAATCAATATTTGTTATCCTATGAAGAAGGAAAGTAATCTCAAATAACATATCAAATTAGAGTTTTTGTCTGTTCCACACCCCACATAGATATCCTCTTGATAGCCAAAAAATACCACCGCATCTGACGTCTCGTAATTAGTTGAGCTCTATACTTTTTCGTTACCGGTGTAATAATGTTACAGTTAAAAAAATACGAAACTTGAAATACCGGTGGGGCCTACTGTGAAAGGAAGGCGAATGATATATATATGCCCCTACCACCATAAAAAAAAAAATACATATTCAAAAAAGCTCATCAAAATGTGTTTGCATAGTGCTCGTAATAGGAGCCTATCTAATAGGTAGGTAATATAGGGTCTACTTCCACACGGTCATTAATTATATATGTATACACTGTATCACATTGTATATTTATCACTATTGGATATATATCACGATGCAGGCCTACACTGTAAAAAGTTACATGATAATATCAACAGATAACATAAGGTGGTTGATAGATCCACGTGTGGCGCTTCAGCAATGTTGGATTTCTTGGCTTTTTATCCATCTTACGATAATGGCGTCCTGCCTAAATTATTATTGTCATCGCAGAGTATTTTAGGGCTGTTCCAGTAAAAATCCGGGCTCCCCCCATGGACGGCAATTAAAAAACTACCCCCACCCTCCCGGAAATTGTGGTCCTTTAGCCACCACAGAGCCCGGATTTCCAAAGTTTATTAGCACCACAGTCCCCGGAATTTCCTCATGGCTCAAGATAGTTTTTATTTACCACTCCCACGATTTTTTTGTGGAAAGGGGGAACATGAAACCCCCAGGTCTATAGCTTTCATGTCATATTTAATACAGAAACAATGTGATTGTCATTTACACCGTCTTTTGTATTTATGTATTAGGCTTACAATACATGCCAGAATTGAAAAGGCGCCCTCAACCGCGAATTTCAGTTTGTTGAGTAGCCCACCACCACCCACCTCGGAAATAGTTACTGACAAAATAGCCTACCACACACACTGATTGAAACTTTCAATACCAGAAACCAGTTCGTTTTATCTGCATGCGATTGTGATTTACGACCTCAGAATATTTTATTTAAAATTTTCCTGTAGAATTATCAATCAGGTGATCTTTGCTGTAAGTCAGCGAGTAAACTTTGTTTATTCGATGACTTTTAGTGAAGATCAAATGATAATTTTCTACAGGTAACTCCAATAACTGGAAGATTTTGTTCTCATTAGGCTGCAGTTTGTAATAAGAGTCTACTCATCCAGAAAACGCGAGACATTGATCCAATGTTGAATCAATGTTGGGCCAGCGTTGTAAACGTTTGGTCAACCTTGACCCAGCTTAGTTTGCTTGGTACCGCCTCTGTTTACAGTATAGTTATATAGTATTACATCTAGGCAAATATATCTTTTGTCATATTTGGCGGATGTACAATCAATTTTACCGCAATAATTATCCACACAATTTTTGATTGATGATATACACAACCATAACTATTAATAATAAATTATGAGAAAAAAATATCAAGTTATCAGCAAACTGATAAAATATGTGTTATATCACGGAAGTGCCTGCGGTGAAAGTGGGTCATGGTTCACAAAGGGTTCTCTTGGTAGCACATCATCATGCACATATGTCACATAATTAGGCCTGCACAGCAAACCCGTGAATCTCACTCCAATGCTGTGCCGACGTTGTAGACGGCGGACCAGCATTCATCCATGTCGTATATGTATTCACGGTACATACATGTATCAGTAAAAACAATACCCAATGTTGTTTTATTGTTGGATCAACGTCGAAGACGGTGGCCCAACAATAAAACAACAATAGTTTTTTTGTTGACTGGGATATGACAGCTAGGATATGACCCACACAGTAAATACAACATACTTGTATAACATTTGTACAATGTAGGCCCAACGTTATAGATACAAATATTTTGTGTTTGCTGGTTTCACCAAGGAAAATAGAATCAGATTTTCCTTGGTTTCACACTAGTAAGCGCGAGGAGCTATGTTGTTGTTTTTTTGTTGGACCAATGTCGAAGACGGTGGCCCATCATCAAATCAACGTAGGTAGCGTACTGGGACACGCTTATATCATGCAGATAGTAAAGGCCTTCAACATGCTTATTTATCACACGTATAAATGCACACCCATTCCCCCATGTCCCCCAGGGTCATATGAAATCACATTTTTCAAACTCTTTTTAAGCCACTCGTTGTACTAAACCAGAAAAAAGTAAAGTTTATATTCACTTTTAGAAAAAAATTAAGCCTGATTGTGCACATTAACTGACAGTTCTTAGCAAATGGTAATTAGACAATTTTTTCGCCTGAACAAGAACGTCGCATCGAATTTGAAGATTTTGCATTTATTAATTTGCAAATTCGATTCAAATACGGCCTCTCAACTTACCACAGCACTGAACCTCAATGATGTCGTAATAATTGTTATAAATCTATGAATTATGAAACAATGCTAGTGAATTACTGTGCAACTGGCATGGCGGGTCAATGTTGTTCCACCGTCCGCAACGCTGGCCCAATATCAAGACAATATTAATTGGTTTTAAGTCTCATGCTAATGTCATCATTGACTCGTTGTTGTTTTAATGCTGGGCCTCCGTCTGCGAGGTTGGCCCAACATTAAAACAACAATAGTTTAACGTCTGGATTGTATTTGCAGTGTATAATACTGTGATTTGTATGTACATGTAGCTATGTGCACGAACCGGTACGGATGGTACACGTGGCATATACGTGTATGTACACAGTGCGTCCACGTCGTCAAACCAGAGGC
Source organism: Flabesymbios commensalis (assembly GCA_964017125.1). NCBI lineage: Eukaryota > Metazoa > Annelida > Polychaeta > Terebellida > Flabelligeridae > Flabesymbios > Flabesymbios commensalis. The sequence goes on along the minus strand of OZ024914.1, from coordinate 72,852,805 downwards.
ATTTTTATGATATTCTCCTCCACCCACCGCTCCCCACACTGCCTCATTAAAACTTTAACCCTTGTCGTGCTAGGCCATATATAATACACGTTATCAAGCTCATATTGTACCAAATAAAATGCAATAAATTGAACCGTTGTGCTAAGATCGTATATAGCGCCTATACGTTTTCAAGCAAATTTCGGACTAAATAAAATAGGGGCATACCACTCAAATGTGTAGCATATCATATGGTAGATGTTCAGCTAATCAAATAATTTAATTTGGGAGATGTCTATTTTTCGTAAATTATAATATTTTTCATTTATTTGAAGCTGAAAATTGCGTTAGCAATTCTAGCTTCAAATGAATGAAAAATACTCACAAACACTTCAGCAGTAGAAGAGTTATATCGATAAAACATTTTGTAGTAGGAGGTCAGTTAATCAAATGAGTAAATTTGGGAGGTGGCTATTAAAAACAAGAACCCTGCGGTTCTGAGCATTGTTGAGAGTTTTATCATGTAGCCACATAATGAGTGATTAAATCTTGGTTATCATCTACCTCGGTAAAAATTGACTTGATAGCGTAGCTAGGCTAACCGTATACATACCGGAAACAGGCACAACTCTTTACCATGAGATACAAACAAGTTTCCAAATAATTGTTTGTCTGAAAACTAAAATGACACTGTAGAAAAAGAACTCTGCAGTTCTGTAAGTTAGTGCATTGAAGCTAGTTTGAATGGAGAATTTTGAAATTTAACACAACATTCAGAAGGCCACTTTTTCATTTTGGCAAATCGTACCTCTTTTAATGGGATACTATAGGGGCCTACTGTAGATTAATCTGTGCCTTGACTTGCTTATTTGGCCAAAATGATCGAAATCGTTTTCAGGTCCACCACACTTGGGACAGTCAAAGAACGTAATTGTGTATAATTATGAGCCGTCACTAAGCAACTAATGCTGGTTTATTGCGGTAATAATGTCTGCGACGCCGGTCCACCAGTAATTGCACCACCAAGTAGACCACCCTCTGTAGACCTGTCATGCAAATATTCTTTTTAATGCCATTATTTTTAATTTCTCTGTTTTAGATCAGAAAAAAAGCTAAAATCTAATGAGGGAGACCGGTAAAAAAAACATTTAAGAAAAAAAAACATTGAACCTATTTTTGGAAACATTAATGAGGGCGACGAAATAAAAACGACATTGGACAAATTTCTAGAAACGCTAATGAGGGCGACGAAAAAAAAACTATTGATATATTTGAAAAAAGTTAATGAGGGCGACGAATGATAAAAAAAAAAATCTGGAAAAATGTTTCTTATCTCCATAAATCAACTTGGTTTTTTTTCGGAATGTTTTTTTTTATCTCCCGAAATTAACTGGGTTTTTTTCGGAAATCGGCAACAATCAAATGCGCGCTGGGCAGAAAAAAGCCGCATGTTCTTTTTTGGTAATGTGCTGCCTAAATCTGATGCGCGCGCTCATTTTCATTTATGGCCGGGTCGAGGCCAAGGTCACGTGCTTGAATTCGGGGATTACATGGAGCTTGGCCACGCCGCGTAGTGTGGCTCTGGGAACCAGAGTAAGATATGCTATGAATACACTATGAATGCACGATTTTGCGCATCAAACAGTAGTCCCAACTAAATAGTTCAGCTTTGGCCACTGTGTGGCGTTTTGTTATTGAAAAGAGTGTATTCGGAGTCACCAACTTAACCCTTTGAGTGCGGGCGACGCTTTTAAGCGCATTCATACTGTTTTTACACAACTAAAATTTGACAGAAATTGAACAAATATGCATGTATAAATCTTGAGTAAAGCCCCCATTGTGAAATTTACCAGGTTTAATTTTTAAGTGAGGAGGTATTTTCCTTTCATTTGAAGTTGGCAATTGCGTGAGCAATGCCAACTTCAAATGAAAGGAAAATGTTAAGTAGTAATGAAGCACTCAAAGAGTTAATAGTTCAGCTCTGGTCAATGTGTGGCGTGTTGTTACTGAAAAAGGTGTATAGATGCTGTACCATCTTGAAAACACATGTAGGAATTGAAATCGATCTGGTGTGTACCTAATGTCAAATAGATGGCTGAGCACTCACGAAATATGCATGAAAATTGACACTTTTGTTGAATTTATTTCATTATCGATAAACCTACCACGTCAATTTTTGTTCTAAAAATACATAATAAATGAAATAGTTATTTTCACCTGCTCAAATAATATCCGTAAAATCTACGATATCCAACAAAGTATATTGAGAAAATGTCCTGCTTTTTAACTTGCTCTTATTTTTCTTAGAAAGCAGGACACTTTTTCAAAATAATTTGTTGAATATCGTAGATTTGGATGCTAATATTTGAGAAGGTAAAATAATGGTTTGATTTAAGAAGCCAAAATAAAATCACCGACTTTTTTTATGATTTGCTTGAGTTGCTTTAATTCGTTCATACTCTGTTCGCTCGTTCATTTATTCGTTTGTTCACGTGTTCCGTTTGCTAGTTCTTTCATTCGTTCATTCGTTCTTTCGATTCTTTATTCATTCGTTCTTTCGCTAGTTCGTTTATACATTTGCTCGCTCATTCATTTGTTCTATCTTTCGTTCGTCCGTTCCCTCATTCGTTTGTTCGTTCGTTCATTTGTTCGTTCTTTCAATCGTTTGCTAATTCGTTTGTTCGTTCGTTCGTTCGCCCGTTTGCTTGCTCGCTCGTTCGTTCGTTAACTCATTTATTCGTTCATTTGTTCGTGCACAGTGCTCGTTCGCTTGTTCGCTAATTCATGTATTGGTTCGTTAGTTCGTTCGCTGGCTCGTTGGGTCAGCGTCACAGACGGTGGTCAGCTTTAAAACAACATTATTTCAAAGTTTAGTCTGAACAGTGAAAACATTTAGCCCTTTAAGCCCTGTAATGAACACCGTGACGTGTTTTGAATTGAATTTGTTCAAACTAAGGTGACAAGCCCGCAAAACTAGGGGCATTCAGGGTTTCGTTTGATATATAGGCATATAGGCATACTCTGTGCAAAGCCAAAAGGCAGCATCGGCTTACTTTTAAAGTAAGCAGATACTGCCTTTTTGCTTTGCACAGCAAAATACACATCATTTATATTCACCTTGAAGTGGAAATATAATAAGAAAAGATCAGAAATATCAAGGTGTTCGGATTGCCAATGTTGGGCCATCGTATGTGACGCTGGGCCATCATTGAAACGACATAGGGACAAAGTGTTGTGTTTTCTGGGAGCCAGTTATAAACTTTAATGTCAGGTGTTTTTTTGTTATGCGTAAAAGAAAGTCGTTTTTTGTCTAGCTGAAGCAACCGTGATCCAATATATTTTGACTATGCGGAAAAGCTGGCAGACAGTAATTTACGAGAAAATAGTTTTCAAACATACTCTTTCGAACATCGTTGAAGACGGTTCTTAATAAAAAATATATCAACTAATGAATAGGCCTATGCATGCAGTTCCAGCGAAATATGCAAACAAATCGCAGCACAAAATATCAGACTTACATGTCAATCAAAAGGGACAAAATGCATATCACATGTACTTCAATGTCCTTCAATAAAAGCAACCTGGTTGTTGATAGGCCTGGTGTCAAAGCCACGGATGCTGCATCTTGTTTGCAATAATAAACACCAAAACCGTGAAGCTGCTCTAATTCTATCAAAAATGATATCATGTATTGTTTGATCTTCAAAATATAACGGTCATCTTGGACTCTACCCATTATGCAATGTCAACGGTGCTTTAATCACGCTACTATATCGGGCATGCCTGAAAACGCTAAGATAGACACCAAAATCACAAATTTGCTACAATTCTGTAGAACATGACAATGATTTATTTTTTGACCTTGGAAAAATGGCGGCCATCTTGGATTTTACCCATAGTGTAATGTCTAGGGTGCTTTCTGACCACACCATTATACCGGGTGTACCTGAAAATATAGACACCAAAATACATGTATCATAATTCTATTCAAAACTATATCAATTTAATGTTTGACCTTGATCAAATGGCGGCCATCTTGGAAAATAGGGGGCCGTTTTAATTTTTTGTTTAGCTGACGTGTTTTTTGAAAGTGAACCGCCTGATGGTCATCTATTCCAAATTTGGTATTTGTATCACAATTTGAACGATTCGCTTAGCCCAACCCGGAGACATCAACATCCTTGGAAAAGCTCAAGTTTGAAATTAGCTTAAACAAATGTAATTTACTTAATTTACTTAAGTTATGCTCTTATAAAAGTGTACTTAATTTTTTTTTAAATATTTTTCATTTTTAATATTTCACACAGAGATGAAAAACATATTTTGGCGTGTGAATATTGCAAAATCGATAAAATGTCGATTTTTTATCTTCATGGTGTGCAGGTTCATTAACTGTTTCACAATTGCCGATTTCCGCCTGATTTTGCTATGGACGGTCACATATACATGTATTGTCCTATCTCCTTCTTTTATTCCCCTTTTCATCGTGTCGCATATGGTCTCAATTTTCCCCTGAATCGGTCTATAAAAACCTTCAGTCAGAAAGATGACGAAGATTCTTGTTATCTCCTCAACATTAATGCTCACTGCGTCAGCAACATTGCTTCTGCTATCTGCTACCTTCTTATTACCTCTGCTAGGAGGGTTATGTTTTTGGTCTTGTTGGTTTGTTTTTTTCTCATGATTACTCAAAAAGTATTTGCACAAAACTTTCACAAGAGGTGTGCTTCGGGCCAAAGAACAATCGATTACCCAGCAAACACAAAACATCTGTATAACATTTATGCAACGTCGGCCCAACGTATTTGACGTTGGTCCAACGTTGTATAAATGGTATACAAATGTTTTGTGTTTGCCGGGTATATTTTGGGTATGATCCGAATTACGATCCGGACGCAGGATCTGCATTACGATCGAATCACATGAATTGGTAGTAAAATACTATTTTGATCCAACTGTAAAGAAGACTACTATTTATGATGTCATAGTCTCACTACTGTTGTGTATGGATACTATTCCACTCCCTGACTTTGAATGAATGCATGAAATAGGTTGAATCTATGACGTCATAATTGATCATCTACAGTGAATTTTTAATATATACCAAGGTAATGAATGAATGCAATACTACTACAATAGGTTTTAAGATCATTGTAGTCAATTTCGTTGGAGGTTTGTAGTCTCTGACTGACTGTCTGTCTAGCTTACTATGTTTATCAACTCTAGGATGGATCAGGGAAAAGATTGACATGATTTTGATATGATTTTGAAATTCATACATGATCAGATTTCGATCAGCAGCATCGACCTTTCTCCTTTTCAGTCTCCCTTCTTTGTGTTTATTATAGCTAGAATCGACGTTGCACCTTACCGTCATTAGCTTCCTGAAATGAAGTGATGTGAGTTTGGAAAAATCACGCACACCATTTCTGTTACATAGTGACATATAAGCCCAATAGTGGGACCGTTAAGTATTCATTTTAGCTCAAACCTTACACTTTTAGGTTAAAAGCATGACATTTTTACTGAGTGATCAGTGATATCGTGGGCTCATTTTCTGTCTTCTGTGGCGTTCATATTATAAGGGAAAATGTACCCCCTAAAAAGTTTTTTTTCGGGGGAAAATGGCTAACATTGTCAAGACAATGCACCAAATATGTTCATATTGATGAATATTTTTTATATAAATTAACTACAAATATATTTGTATCCATATTTATTATCATTTAAATGATATACAGTTGAAAAAAGCAAACAACTACCGGTACTTTAAATGTATAATGTCCATATCGTCTGAATGGGCATATAAGATTAGTTTCCATTGTCTACTACAATATATAGTAAAGAAGTACATGCCACTGAAAAACTGTTACCTTTTGTTTGTAATATTATCATATATATATTATTTTCTTACTCTTTGTAGTAGTTTCTTGTAATAGCGGTGGTTCCGTATTACTTGCCCAAATGTATTTGGATTTGGCCGGATATCAAACCCAGCATTGAACGTAGAGGGTTCAGTGTTGGGCATACACTGGCTGAGTTTATGGTCACGGTTGTGCAGTCCCATGCAAGGAGCTGGCTGTAGCTGCCTGATGGTCAGCGGAGTGTTGGATCAAGGATGTGTGCTATGGCCGGCACCTCGCCAATATTGGGCAACTGTTGTACTGTTTTAACGCTCTCTGGTTTGTACATCAAAACACCTTTGATTAGATTTGTGTGCCATGACCAAACAACAGTTTTTCAGGATCAGCTGCCATGTATAAGATTGGCTGACATAATTATTTGTTTGTGAGAAGGTGCATTAAGAGCCTTTTGAAATCACTTCAACATTTGTTCTAGCTGGATAGACTTCACGTCTTGTGTGAATGTAGATATAGCTGTTGGAATGAATGAATATGACGTCGACGTGCCTAATACAGTCTTGTGTCAGTTACTGTTCAAATAACTACTAAGCTCCCTACTTGCCCTCCTATATGATTAACTGTCCTCTTCAGGCTACGTACAGCCACACTTTATAAGCTCAACATGCCTTTTCACTTAGATGAAGTGTACTCCATATTGGTTTCTAATCAACCCCAGCCAGCATGACTACATGTAAGTATGGTATTGTCATTTTAAATAGCTATTCCTTTTTAATGATTCTGAATATGTCTTCAGTCTCAGCTACACGAGAATTCACCAGTTTTGAGAATATGTCAGTAAGTTATATACTCTTAGAAAGTGTTTGATGACAGTGGTGACAACAATAAACTACAATTATAACAACTAAATGTAACACAATGGCATCTAAGCATCTCCAACGTGTCCACAGACTTCCTGAAATGGATTCCCCATATCTTCAAATACATACATACTAAAGCCATTCCCGTTTTTTTAAATGTCATTTGTATATTGTTGTCATTGTGTCTTAGCTTGGGTGATATTAGGTCATCAGTTTCAAGCCCTCCTATCGTGTGACATTTAAATCTCAGGTTCTGCAATCACCCAGCGTTTCAAAGCAGCTGGGTTATCTGTCAAACCAACGGTACCTCCATCAAATTTAACTAAACCATAACTGTTCATGGGCCTGGTCAAGGGAAATGACAGAAAGGGGGCGATGTGTCTTGTGGGCTACAGATTATCAAAACTCTTTGTACAGTGAAAGATGCATGGCAACGAAATGATGTATTATATGTGTACAGATAACCACATTACAAAATTCTCAAGAACAAGGGGGGGGGGGGACCAGGGGATGGGGCAGTGATTAGCATTAGCAGTGATTCCACATATTCATCAAAATGTCCTCCCCTGAGAGCACACAATTCTAACTGAAGCAATATTTGAACATTTGAGGCTTTTCTTCTGCTTGTTTATTACACCACTCGTCTACATGGGTATTTCCCTTGGAAGAAAAAGTGTTTTCGAAAACTGCAGCATAGTTATATGATTCTATCAGTATTAAGAAGCTCAATGTTTTTAAAAGAGATAGACATCTTGAGTGTAAACTGAGTCAACAACCGGAGAAAATTCCTTCAAAACAAAACATAATTTGACTCTATGTGCAATATTTTCAACAGATAATACTTTTGTTCAGGATATTTTACTAATAAGGTATCAAATATATGGGAACCAGTAAGAGTAGGAAGGATACTCAACAAAACGTCCACGTTTGCTTATATTTCTGAAAACAAACAAATTCAAGGCTCGGTTTGGACCCAAAATCAAAATTCGCCCTGTGGTCGCTAGGGGGCAATATATCTAAAATTGCTCAGTACAGATTACTCTTTATGTATACCAAGTCTCATGCTTCTAACCCAAAGTGCAAGGTTTTTTGTGTTAACGGCCCCACGACAAGGGGCTGGGGGTGAGATGGTAAACATTTATGATTATATGAGTACAGTATAACCTCGGTTTCTGACCACCTCAATAAGCGGACCACCTCGCATCTCAGACCAATTTTCTTCCAGTCCCATTTTCTGCCCATTGACGTAAAGCTTAACCCTTGTCCTGCTGAATTGCTTCAATTGTATTTTTCGTCATTTAAACCTGGAATTGCTAACGCAATTTCCAGCTTCAAATGATGAAAAATATTACTATTTATGAAAAATAGACATGTCTGAAATTAAATTATTTGATCAACAAAGCATCTATTAAAAATAAAGTGATATTTGTATTGATCTTTGACATCCTTAACCCCGTATATATCCGGGCATAGCAGGACAACGGTTAAGGATCAATCCTTAGCAAACCACGCCCGCTTTTCGGGACACGGACCACGTACCAAACCGCCTTCAACCTCGCCAAGGGGATCACATGGGACGCAAAGGGTCAACTGAAAAAAAAACAAAGAAATAAACTAACTCTTAAGAAGCATTTTCTAACTTTTTATATTTGTATCTAGATATTTTTGATCAGATAATATTTTACACTGTCATTGGCCCCAAATAGTGGAGATTGGTAATGTCGCGGCGCCTTCACGCTTGCATGCCCACTAAATAAGCCAATGGATTTTATATTAGTAGGGGTTGATCATCTTGCAGCGGCTATTGGTAAATAGACAAAAGACTCAATCAACCCTGTCCTCTCCACGAGCCTGGCTAACCTTACCTCTCGTTTCTACGGCCTCTAAGGGTGATAATTGTCGAAGTGGCGCCTTCACGCTTCCATGATCTCAAAATACATCTGGCTATGGAGTTGTGTCTGCAGTCCCAGTGATCTAAACATCTAAGCGACTGTTTGCTAAAAACCTTCAGTTTTTGCTACTATTATAGCATTTCTCAAATCTGAATTAATTTTTAGTATAACAAAGTTATGTCAGCTATTCTGACGTGCAAAACCAAAAGGAAGTATCTGCTTAGTTTACAAGTATGCAGATACTTTTGGCTTTGAAGGGAAGTAGTTACCATTGAAACACGCGGAATGTGACTCCAGATGTCGCCGTAATGTCTGAGACATTGAGCCAGCATTGTATGCTATGAAAACTACCATTAACATCAAACAATTAACATTGTAAATCAACGCGCAATCAGTTATTCATTGTGATCTTTATTTGGCAAGTAGAGCTACACTATATAGTTGAGTAGGAGAAATAGGTTCCCGTGCACCCCCCGGACAACTAAATTCTAAAATCATTTTCAGCACCCCTAGGATATCTACTTAAAGAATTTTGATGTTCACTTTAAAAAAAATTGTCCCACGGGGGTCTAATTAGCATATTTCCAAGATGGCCGCCAACCGCTCTATGTCTAGGACATACTTATTTTGGTAAATCTGTAGCGCATGTTTTTCATCGATTTGTCCGTCAATTATCAACCAATTTTCATGAAATTTTTCATGAATTTGTACAGGCCATCTCCAAGTCATGTTCTAACATCGGTAAAAATTTCGTAAACTTATATACAGTATTTCAAAAGTTAGACCATTTGACATGTAATAAATTAAAATTATGACGTTCCTTTATAAACCCATTACACTAATTCTGGAATTTTATTACATGTCAATTAGTCTAACTTTTGCAATATTCAATATAATTTTTCTAATTTATTACCGATGTTAGAACATGATTTGGACATGGCCTGTACAAAATTTCAAAAAAATCGAATTGACGGATAAATCGACGAAAAACTTGCGCTGCAGATTTGTCAAAATAATTGTGTCCTGGATATATAGCCTATATAGTTTAGCAGATAAGGTAGCCTATTGTGCATTTTATGATTAAAGCATGACATTTCTACCACTTGTAGAACATATCCTAAGGGACATTTCTAGATGTGGAGGTAAACTGGATTTAACCTCTGATGACCACTTCGAAAATATTCACTGCTCTATATCCCAAAAGTGTGTCACATATTCGAAGGTCAAACTGTTGTGGTGCAGTCATTTGTTACAAAAGACTGGTTTTGACTTATTGTTCGTCCTATATATTGTCAACACACATTTTAGGATATTAAGGATAGTATCAGCCTTGAGAGGGGGGGCTATCTCCTAGGTATTCCACTTATTACGCTCCTTCTTCAACATTTAGTTGAACGGACCAAATCACAATAATTATGCACCATTATAGAACATCAGCTTGGGCTTCCATAGCAAAATATTGATAAATAATTGGGATATGAAGTTTGAAATGGGTTTGGGTAGTGTTTTACTGGACTACCATCTGAAAGCAATTTGAAGGACATGTCAAGGTCATTTCAAGGTTAAACCGACAAAACCTGTTTTTATGATCACATGTCTTCTTCAGAGCTGTTTCAATTTCTTTTTCAAACGTGTCTTCACTGTATATGTGCTCTGAGACTAGAGAAAACTAAGAGGAGCCTGAGCTTCAGTGTGGTGGCATGTATAGGCCTAGATTTTTTCCAAGAATTACATCTATCTACATCAACCTAACTTTATGTAAGTGAGCCATATCTGATAATTGACAGCTCAGTTTTATTATCGTGATTTCCATTAATGTAATTGGTTGTATGCCTACATTGTTGTCACTGTTTACTATCCTACATGTAGCAATCATGTCTCTTCCAATAAGTTTGGTCAACAAAGCAGTGTCTTCTAATTCGGGACCACATTATTATCTATAGGCCTACTGTAGACAGATGCATAGTGTAAGCCATGTGAGCCATATGTATGGCGTTGATGTCATCACCTTTTTCTAGTCTCTCCAGTCTAATGGTCCAGGTAGGTGGAAGTTGTTAAAAAACACATAAATTCAGAGAAAATGACGGCTTCCTATAATTATTTATTATAACTGTTCGATTCGACAGTTAAATTGTATATAGACTATATTCTTAGCGTGACCCTAGTATCCTAATGGAAGTAGCGAGCAGGTTTTCATCCCCCGTTAGTAGGAGAAGGGGGGATTTTAGTTGCGCCTGGATCTATCACACGTGAGGCTCATGCATCAGGCGGTACTTTGTTTTTGTCGATGCAATAAATAAAAAAAATAGTGGTCATTTGTTTCAATTGAAATCACATTCTCAACAACATGGTGATGTGTAAGTGATTTAAAGGGACTGGCTAAAGCTAAAATCGTCAAAAAATCGGTGACTTTATTTTGGTTTCTTAATATGATGTAAACATGTCCATAAACTAGAACTGCAAAAGTTTTAAATTTTTTGTGCCGCGCATTTACCAGTTAATAATAATAATAATAATAATAATAATAATAATAATAATAATAATAATAATAATAATAATAATAATAATAATAATAATAATAATAATAATAATAATAATAATAATAATAATAATAATAATAATAATAATAATAATAATAATAATAATAATAATAATAATAATAATAATAATAATAATAATAATAATAATAATAATAATAATAATGGTGAGCTCTTATATAGCGCACATACAATGCTCTGTGCGCTTCACACATATTACCCCTGGTCACTGGACCTGTTCCTTCATGTACCATTTCAACTCCCTTTTTGGAGCATACAGCACTTGCAGCCATTTCGGCGCTAGGAACTAATCGCACACATTGCCATCTCTGTCCTACCAGGTACTCATTTACAAGTAAAGCATGTGAGGGTAAAGTGCCTTGCCCAAAGACACAACATCGAAATAATGTCCCAACATTGAGAAGGGAGAAACATGATATTTCTCTGAAAATCCTGCACCAAGCGGGATGCGAAGCCGCACGGTAGGCAGCGACATTGGCAAAGCTCCGCGCTCTAACCATTGCGCCATTTCCCTCTCTGTATAGCTAGGCTAGATATAGAGAAGAAATTCACGTATTTCTTATTTTCGACATGCATGTTCGAAATAAGAAATCAGGAATTTCGTCTCTATATCTAGCCTAACTGGTAAATGCGCAGCACAAAAATTTGAAAACTTTCGCAGTTCTAGTCTATGGACATTTTACATCATTTGGTCATATTAAGGAGCCAAAATAAAACCACCGATTTTTTAAATATCATTTCAGCCTGATTGAGTCTCTTTAAGACCCTGTCACCATGATATATATAAAACCAATTATTCGACCATTCGGTATTCAATTCATACTGAATAGACTGTATTATTTTCTACTAGGTAATGGCGCTTTTCCATGTCCTGTCGACAACAGTTATATTATAACTAGACTAAACATTTAACAGCCACCAAATAGGATATATAATAATAAAACCGCTATAACGGTCTACTATTTCGTTATAACGGTCTAGTATTTCGTTATAACGGTTTAAAAATCCGGTATAACGAGCTACTATTCCGCTATAGCGGTGTATTATTTCGTTATAACGGTCTAGTATTTCATTATAAGGATATACTTATCCGTTAAAACGATCTACTATCCCGTTATAACGGTCTAGTATTTCGCTATAACGGTCCAGTATTTTGTTATAACGGCGTATTATTCCGTTATAACCGTCCAGTATTGCGTTATAACGGTCTAGTATTTCGTTATAAGAGTCTAGTATTGCGCTATAACGGTCTAGTATTCCGCTATAACGGTCCAGTATTTCGTTATAACGGTCTACTATTTCGTTATAACAGTACAATATTCCGTTATAATGGTCTAGTATTTCGTTATAACAGTCTAGTATTCCGTTATAACGGGCTAGTATTTCTTAAAACAGTATACTGTTTCGTTATAACGGTCTAATATTTCGTCATAGCGGTCCAGAGTTTCGCTATTACGGTCTACTAATCCGTTATAACGGTCTTCTAATCCGTTATACCAGTCTACTAATCCGTTATAACGATGTACTAATCCGTTATAACTGTATACTAATCCGTTATAACGGAATAGTAGACCGTTATAACGGAATATGAGACAGTTATAACGAAATACTAGACCGTTATGACGGATTAGTAGACCGTTATAACGGATTAGTATGCCGTTATAACGGATGAGTAGACATTATAACGGATTATTAGGCCATTATAACGGATTAGTAGACCGTTATAACGTTATACTAGATCGTCATAACAAAATACTAGACCGCTATAACGGGATAGTAGACCGTTGTAACGGGTTAGTAGACCGTTATAACGAAATAGTAGAACGTTATAGCGAAGTACTAGACCGTTATAGCGGTATAGTATATCGTTATAACGAAATACTAGACCGTTATAACGAAATACTAGACGGTTGTAACGGAATAGTAGACCGTTATAACGTGATACTGGATCGTTATAACGTGATACTATACCGGTATAACGGGGATAGTGGACCGTTATAACGAAATACTACACCGTTAAAACGAAATATTAGACCATTATAAAGGAATAGTAGACCGTTATGACGGGATAGTAGACTGCTATAACGGATTAGTAGACCGTTATAACAGATTAGTAGACAGCAATAACGAAAAACTAGACCGTTATAGCGGAATAGTAGACTGTTATAACGAAATACTAGACCCCTATAACGGAATAGTAGACCGTTATAACGAAAAACTGGACCGCTATAACAAAATACTAGACCGTTGTAACAGAATAGTAGACCGTTATAATGGGATAGTATACCGTTATAACGGATCAGTATACCGTTATAACGGATTAGTAGACCTCTATAACGGATTAATAGACCGTTATAACGAAATACTAGACCGGTATGACGAAATACTAGGCGGTTATAACGGAATAGTAGATGTTATAACGGGATAGTAGATCGCTTTAACGGATAAGCAAACCGTTATAACGGATTAATAGACCGTTATAACGAAATACTGGACCGTTATAACGGAATAGTGGACCGTTATAGCGAAAGACTAGACTGCTATAGCAGAATAGTAGACCGTTATTACGAGAAACTAGACAGTTGTAACGGATTAGTAGACCGTTATAACAGATTAATATATCGTTATAACGGATTAGTAGATCGCTGTAACGGATTGAAAAAAAGTCTTATTGTCATAAAAACTGTGGAAGCAGTAAGGCTGCATCACGTCTTATAGAAAAATATAAGACGACTTCTCTCATTGTGGACGGAATGGCCTATGAGCTCGTCTCCTCAAATGGACACGTAAGCAATATTACACCACATATATATGTCTTATAATATGGGCTTACATTGATATTAAAGGTTTAGTTTTCAGTGTTCTTATTTATGTTAGGTCACTGTAAACGAGATCTACTCTTTGCGATCAGACCAGGAGGAGACCGACTCACGGATTGTCCTATATCTTCCCCATGCAGAGAATCTTAGATTTAAATCAGCAGTTGTGCATATTCCGGATTCAGATATATCCTTCATCCTACTTCTCCATGCACATGACCTGATCATCACTATCTACCTTGACACTGGCACAGGAAAGCACAGGAAGCTCATCAACATTGGTGAACTGGCTGACGAACTAGGAAAAGATTGGTCTGCCACTATACTTGGTTTCTATGTCTTCTCAGGGGAGGACTGTAGCAGTGCTTTCAAAGGGAAGGGGGAGGTAACCCCGTTGAAAAAACTCCATATAAAATATTTCCATTGTTTAACGTTGTAAACAACTTAGGGAGTCGTGGACCGTGACAACAGAGGTAAATTAGCAGCTAGAAGTATTTACTTGTTTCATGTATGGTAAGCCCCGTGAATGATCTGTGAATGTGGTCAGAAGCAAACTACTCAAGGATATGATTGGAGAGGATGATACTCTTAGCTCAAAGTCAAAGGTTGATATGGTTTGCTTGCCTCGATCTATGTCAGGACTCTCTCGTACCACGACACTGGCACAGGCACACTTGACACTGGCACAGGAGAGCACAGGAAGCTCATCAACATTGGTGAACTGGCTGACGAACTAGGAAAAGATTGGTCTGCCACTATACTTGGTTTCTATGTCTTCTCAGGGGAGGACTGTAGCAGTGCTTTCAAAGGGAAGGGGGAGGTAACCCCGTTGAAAAAACTCCATATAAAATATTTCCATTGTTTAACGTTGTAAACAACTTAGGGAGTCGTGGACCGTGACAACAGAGGTAAATTAGCAGCTAGAAGTATTTACTTGTTTCATGTATGGTAAGCCCCGTGAATGATCTGTGAATGTGGTCAGAAGCAAACTACTCAAAGATATGGTTGGAGAGGATGATACTCTTAGCTCAAAATCAAAGGTTGATATGGTTTGCTTGCCTCGATCTATGTCAGGACTCTCTCGTACCACATATTCAACGAGTCAAGCATCATGTAAAAATGAAATGAATCGGGCTTTAGGCCACCTTTGCGCACATATAGGCTAAACTGGGCCAGAAGAACCTCATGAGGATGGTGAGATGAATGAGATGACACTGTCCTCCAGACACAGAATTCGAAATTTGCGCTCTGGCGGTCTGAAGCCGAGCACGCTACCTCTCGGTCACGGAGGCTCCCCACAATAATGAGTTTCACACGTGGATGGGGAAGAAACATTTTTGTTTCTATAAAAAACCGCTGAGACCGGGAACCGAACCCCGTGAAAGGCAGCGGTGCTAACCACTACCCTAGGGCCCCTGCCCCCAATCATCATGTAGGCCCTAGCTTGTTACAAACATGCAGCTCAAGCAATTTTTGAGAAACCCGAGCCAGATTCTGAAAGTCAAGGGTGGCTGAGAACTGATGATGGAGTTGTGGAGCCTGTATGGTCCATTGGCCCTATATTGCCATCATCTTTGATTAAATTATTAGACACTGAAAATGATAATGACGAGAATGATTGCACAGATGATGAGCCGAATCTGAAAGAGGATGTGGAGATAAACTATGTTGATATGTTGACAGAGGATGACTACCAGACTTTGCTTATTTTTTAATAGAAACATATGATTTACTAGTATCTATCATTCTGTGATATTTCACTGAAGAATTAATAGCATGATAGTTTGGATTATGCAAGCATTATTGCTCATTTTAGAAAACAAATCTGTCAATTTTATCTAAATTACATGAATAAAAATATATCATTCTGATCACTTTTGCATTCAATTCAGCATCCCGGAAAACCATAAAATTGACACCAAGATCATTGTAATCGGTCCATTAGTTGCTGTTTTATGACATTTAGTGTTTCGACTTTACTATAGGACACAATTATTTTGGTAAATCTGTAGCGCATGTTTTTCGTCGACTAATCCGTCAATTCTGAACCGATTTGCTTGAAATTTTGCACAGGCCATTTCCAAGTCATGTCCTCACATCGGTAAAAAAATCGCAAAATTATATTGAATATTTCAAAAGTTAGACCATTTGACATGTAATAAAATTCCAGAAATAGTGTAATGGGTTTATAAAGGGACGTCATAATTTAAATTTATTACATGTCAAATGGTCTAACTTTTAAAATACTGCATATCAGTTTACGAATTTTTTACCGATGTTCGAACATGACTTGGAGATGGCCTGTACAAAATTTCATGAAAATCGGTTTATAACTGACGGAGAAATCGACGAAAAACACGCGCTACAGATTTACCAAAATAAGTGTGTCCTAGACATAGAGTGGTTGGCGGCCATCTTGGAAATATGCTAATTAGGCCCCCGTGGGACAATTTTTTTTAAAGTGAACATCAAAATTCTTTAAGTAGATATCCTAGGGGTGCTGAAAATGATTTCAGAATTTAGTTGTCCGGGGGGTGCACGGGAACCTATTTCTCCTACCCAACTAATAGTAGATCATAGTAGACTACACAACACTGGTACTTTATTGTATACATACACGCTCAGACGGAGTGTGATATTTTGTAACAATGATGTACAGCATGTTTATGGTAAGAGGTGAAATCAAACCTATATTGAAATTGTGCAGATGACAACTTGACACAGGGTAACTTTTGAGAACAAGAAGTGCATATATAGTGGAAATAGCGGGGCTTATCAAAGCAGCAGTCACGTTGCAGGCTATTATATGATACTTGTTATATCGTTTTATCAGCTGATGGTGAAAAGACAAACACTACACATTACTAATCTGTTTCAAAAGTATTGCGTAATAGTATATTTCTTTCAATATATTTTTAAAACCAATTTTTGTGCTAGAATAAATGAATATATTTTTCTTTATAGGCTTACATCCACAGCAAACACGACACATCCACCCAATGTTTGACAATGTTGGACCAACGTTGTAGACGGTGGGCTAACATTGGTCAAACATTGGGTGGATGTGTCCCGATTTCTTATTTGGACATGCATGTCCAAAATAAGAAATACAGGAATTTCGTCTGTATATCTAGCATAACTGGCAAATGCGCAGCACAATGACATTACATGTTTACATCATTATGGTCATATTAAGAAGCCAAAATAAAATCAACGATTTTTTTGATGATTTCAGCCTGATTGAGTCCCCTTAAGGCGTTTAAAAAAATAGACGTAGCAAAAGTGAAGTAGCCAGTAACAAAATATATGAACAGCAATATTGGCGCGATGCACCATTAGGTATTAAATTAGCACAATTAAGCATTAAATTCGCAAAAAATGTGAATTGCAACAAATTGGTAACCCCCGTAACTTAGGACATCCGCTTTGCCACTCAATGTGCTGACGAAATATTTCAACTTTCAAATGGTTTTCAAACTGTTACTTGATGTGCTAAGATGAAAATAGTCATGATTCGAGATCAAAGGGTTATGTCAACACAATTGTTCATAGTGTTTTTTGATGCCTCAGAAATCTAGTTTGTTTGGAGTCTTTTTGGCGACAGGATCCTCTTGAGAGCGGCTCACGGTCTCAGACAACTCAGGAGGAAGGTGGAGCATCTGAAAAATAGGAACATCAAATTAAAGTCAAAAGTTACAGCAAACATAACACTTTCGTCTGAATGCCATATAAAACAGGTGTCACTCAGAATAAATGATGTCATTTATCAGATCATATTGAGGTGCGGATATTTCTTTATCATGTTCTTCTAATTTAAATGTCAAATGTTGACCTTAGATTTCGAAACATGCATTTTATAGCTCCGAAATGTTTGGAATTTATTAAATCAAAAGAACGCTGTACAATGTATAATATATACCCAATATATCACATTCACTGTATGCTACTTCACTTAATACCAATTCTACTTTATTCCTCTAGTTTTAAGATTTAGTGCACATTATCAACAGAACTTTATAATTACCTCAATCATGAACTTTTTCTTTCTGAGCTTGAAAGCCAGATCTAATGTTTCTGGCATGTGACAGATGAGAGAGTTGATGCACGGTAACTTCACCAAATAAAACAAGCCTGTCAAAAATTTAGCCATTAAAACATTGGTGATTTTCATATTTATTAACAGTTCTTTTAACCCTTTCAGGCCTGAATTTACCATTGTCATCTTCATCCACTACAAGCCATGTATTGCTGTCGCAATTCTCGGCTTGTAATGGATGAAGATGATTTGATGTGGTTTAAAAATTATAGAAAATTGCCATTTTCTGGTAAACCAGTTTCACGGAAATCCCTGTGCTAAAACTCCTGGTTGTAAGAAAATTTGGTCTGTTGCAGGAATGAAAAATGATGCTTTAATGCATCGTGAGGGCTGAAAGGGTTAATATAATGAGAAGTAATATTTCCTCGCTTATCCTTATTGTGGTAAACATATCTTGGACTACAAGATATCGAAAAATGTGCAAAACCCTGATCAAACGCTGTATCTACTGTATAGGCCTACTGCTCCAATCATGTTTCAAACCAATAAAAATGACATTAACACTTACAGTGCTGTAAGAGGAGAAATATTTCTAATGGCAGTAGATCCATAACATAGGTATTCAAATGAATCATAAAGAGCAAACTAAGACATTTATGATAATTTCAAATTGAAAAAACCCTTTGATCTTCATGGTTCAAATGCAAAAAATGTCAGCACTTTCAGGGTTAAACATATTCAAATTTGATGTGCTACACACCCAGTTCATCAAATTAGTCAATTTACAATTTGTCCATTTTTATCATAAGCAACCATATTTTTCGCCATTTGAAGATGGAAATTGTGTCACAAACTCCAGCTTTAAATGAATGAGAAATTATAGCACACGGATTAAAATGTACCAACCATGATATTCTCTGTAAGCAGGATTTTTCTCATTATCACTGCCGGCAAATGACTCCAGTCGTATCACTGTGTCACAGATATGCTCTAGTCTGCTGACATAAGCTGCATCCTGCCGATAAAAAAAAATATAGCAAGACAGTCAGTCAGAGACTGCAAACCTCAACCGTGCGATCGTAATCCGGATCCTAGATAAGGATTGTAACCGGATCATACCCTAACTTTAATGACTGCAAACCTCCGCTGCGTGATACGCATCATAATTAAGCTCTTGATCATACCCAAAATTTAAAGACACAGCTTCATGCAAACCCGTTCATTACTTTGTAAGTAATCCTGCGGGCAGACAAACCAACATGAGCAAAAATTTTACCTTCTTTGGCGGAGGTAATGACTGGAATCAAAGTTCAGAAGGTTCTTGATGGGATGGATTATATTTTATGCCATAAATATTATACAAAATATGCCATGTTGTTTTGCATTAGTGATCAGGGGTTCATCCCACTACAATTCTTAAAATTATATTAACTTGTTTCTTATTTCAAATAGAAAAGTGTCTTAATTTTTTTAATGGAAATAGGAGAAAGTTGGGGTTAAGATAATCCTAATTTTACCCCTTACAGTTCGAGGATAGGCGTTAGACGTCAGAATCTGACGTCTGTAGTCGTCAGATTCTGACGTCTAACGTCGATCCCCGAACTGTAAGAATCAACATATCTATGTTGGCTGTAGACCCATAACATGGGTATTCAAATGAATCGGAAAGAGCAAACTAAGACATTTATGATGATTTCAAATTGAAAAAACCCTTTTGGTTGCAACGTGTTTTACAAATTAATTCAGCACTTTAAGGGTTATGATCTCTCTCCCGGACCGATCACATTTAGGTTAGATTTAAATATCTCCTTTTAACCCATGGGCTGCGGAATTGTTTGTTTCTGTTTTTCATTCATTTAACCCTTTAAGCGTCGGTCTCGATTATATTCGGATTTTCATTTTTATCAGCACATTAATTCCCAGCTTTAAACACGTTACAGATAAAATGTGATGTCCATCAATCAGCAAGATTTAAACATACCGGTAGTTAACATATATTTTGTCAAATCTGAATAATTTTCACTCACTTGAAGTTGTGGATCGCATTAGCGAGACACAACTTCAAGTGAGTGAAAAATTCAAATTAAATAACTTGGCGGTTAAAGGGTTAAACCTGGAATCGCTAACACAATTTCCTTCTTCAAATGAAGAAAAATATTTTCATCTATGCAAATAAAGTACCCGAAAATGTGATTAGCTGAACATCTACCACAAACTATTAGATCCAATACAGTGACATTTATTTAAATCACAGTTATTGGGAATGAAACAAGTGTTAAAGGCATAGTCAGCTGTCACAATAAATTGGATAAGGGTGTCCCCAGAATGCAACAGTGGCCCCTGGACATTCCACAATGACATATCACCCCACATCCACAGTTATTAGCAAAGATAATAATACTATATGCATTTCATACACATCGCCGCATTAAGAGCAAGTTCCCAAATCACATAAACTATATATACTTGAGCAACATCCATGAGGAAATAATTCACCAATTCTCTTATGTGGGCTTTGTGTTGAAACACAAACGGTTGTTTTACCATGGGGGTCTGGAAACAGTTGACTCACAGCATATTGACAGTGAGAGCTTTTCCAGCCAACACGGCACACTCACCAAATGTTGGTTTAATGTCGGCCAACGTCTAAGATTAAAACAAAATTGGGCAAATTTCTCGTTGGAGTAGTATCTTGTAATGAGTTCAGTCGCTATTACTAATGCCGTCAAAGTGTACTCTATAGGCTAATGTAGGCCTACACCTGACCGTCCCACGCATGCCCATTTCACAGTTGTATGAATCTTTAAACATCAAGACTCGGAAACGTTTGGTCTCAAATATAAATAATTTTTCAAGAAGTTAAAAATTTAAATAAAACAACTTGGCGGGGTAAGAGCATACACACCTGCCATAAATGTGTGGGTACAGTTAGCATACAGACGGCATATGATGTTCTCATTAGAGCTCGTAGCGCATACAGAAACCGGCACAGGGCTGGGCTGTGGTTTTGTGACGGTGTGGAGTTTCCCTCCTCTCCCCAAAGTGGCGATCCAAGGCTCTGTACAGCTAAACAACACAAATACAAGTATACATTGCCAGGTATATAATATAACCAGCTAAACCGAATGCAATGAAAGGGTTAAACCACATGGAATGTTTAAGGCCATAGTTACAAACCTTGTAAAATATAAAATATGAAGAAAGTTTTATGTCTGAGGAATTATCAAAAATGACCAGTTGCGTCAGAGATTCTACAAATTCTTAGGGCTATTTTTGTTTAATAAGCTATATAAAACGGAAAAAACCCATAAACATTTACATTAAAAAACATTACCAAAGCACCAAAATAAGTTATCGCAAATCGGAAGACACCTCATTTAGATTGATACAATTATGCAGCTGTTGGCTTCAAACTCACCTATCCTAAGAATATTTCTCTTCTGTGCGTCTGCTCCAGTGTGGAAATTCCCTCTCTGTAGAGAAGAAGCTATGACTTCATAGAGTTCTCTGTAGGCAGGATTCAGTAACAAACCAGGCTCTGTACTGTAAAAAAACACAAAATACATTTTATAGATTTAAGTTTAAAAAAGTGTTTGATAACAGTAACAGAGTAATGCCTTTAACCATTTCAGTGCGCGGACCGACTTTAGACGTCAGAATCTGATGTCTGCAGATGTCAGACTCCGACGTCTAAAGTCGGTCCTCACACTGAAAGAGTAAAACATGTATAATGACAGTAGACCTCTAAAATAGGTATTCAAATGAAGTGGAAAGAGCTAACTAAGACATTTATGATGATTTCCAATTGAAACAAACACTTTGGTCTCTGGGTTGATATAAACATATTTTAGTGTTTAACCCTTTCAAGCTTGAATTTACCATTGTCATCTTCATCCACTGCAAGCTGCAAATTGTTGTCGCAATTCACGACTTGCATGATCTGAAGTGGTTGGCAAAGGAAAAATATATTGTTATTATTAAAACAGTTCCATGACAGTTTTCGTTCTAAAAACTATGGGTGTAGAAAATGAAGTCATTCTTCAGAGATGCAGAATCATGCTTTGATGCATCGTGAGGGTGTGACCCTTACAGCGCGGGGATCGACTTTAGTCGTCATAATATGATGTGGCACGTCAGATTATGACCCCCTCACTGTAAGAGTAAAAATATTTCTAGTAGTCGTAGACTCAAAATATAGGTATTCAAATCAACCAGAAAGAGATAACCAAGACATTTATGATGACTTCAAATTGAAAAAAACTCTTTGTTCTCCATGGTTTACATAAAAAAAATCAGCGCTTTAAGGGTTAAAGGCTTGAAGGTTTGATTTCAGATTTGTTTATCACCTGCACGCTGTCTCCATATCATTGGCATAATGCTGTGTAATATCTATGTTCTCCACCATTAGAGGATCCATTGTTTTTGTCAAATCGTAGTAATGTCCAAAGCGACTGCTACTACAACTCGACTGTAAATCACAAAAAAAACAGATAGAAATTTACTGTGGATGACTGGGGTCACCCAATAAATTATGAAAATTTTTTTTAAAAAACTTTTACTTAAAAAAAAATCCTATTTGGGTTTTATGGATATAAGAAGAACTGGTACTAAATATCTTACATTCCTATATAAGGTTTTTTATATCAATTGTTTATCATATGATTAGGATGAAAAAACTGACCTGCACTTGTGGCTGGTTTTGGTAGCGCCATGCTATCGTCATTTCCTTTGTCGAGTCCGCTGGGGGAGGTTCTGATTTACCAGGATCATCAATCAGAGGTCCCGGTAGATCCTGTCAAAATATAAAATGAGACGTATACTACATCTGTATTAGTTATGGTATATGTGAGAGATTGAGTAAGTGAGAAAATATAAACATTGTTTACTTTTCATGCAATACACATGTCTAATGAATAATCCTCACACCTAGTGCTGCATTTTCCCATATCGCATATTAACACCGTTCAGGTTCATCTGATTATTCCCGGCCCTGCTAAATTTTCAGTCAGTATTTTTCATCTGGCAAACTATTGATTGCATTACATGTAATTTTCTTTATAATTGCTAAAGTGACTGCTTATGTTGAATTGTCAATTTTGGAAATTCAATCTATGTGAAGTTATAGCCTACTGATCTTAACTAAAAATACAAAGAAATCGAAAAATTAAAAGCACTGAAAATACTAAACTAGTGACATACTGCCATGTAAACAAGAGTGAGTGCATTATACAACTCATTTTACCACAAATACCCACCGTCTCAAATCAACCACATAAAGACACCCCCCTTAATTTGTGTCTTGAAGTGAGGACATGGGGGGGGGGGTTATCCTCCAGCACTGATTGTCTGTCTGCCCAATCCTGGGCTAGTGGCATCAACATATGGCCCAATGTTATGCTTACATTCAACCATCCTTTTAGTGTGTTTTGGTTTTATGTGGATTTTTATAATAAACGTGCATGTACTTATATTTGAAGATGCACTTAGTTTTCAAAAACATGTGCATGCACTTATTCGAACACAAAAAATATTCCAAGAGACACGACATGCACTTATATTCGAATATGAGATGATCTTAATGGCAAAACTATCGCAACATATATAAAATAAATACTCTAACAAGCGTCCATACCCCATGTAATCTCATGGGTTATTCTAATTAGAATAATTATGGTAATCAACTTTAGAAAAATAATATAAATATGCCAATTCATCATTATAAATATACTTATATGATACACATCTATTTGGTTGACAATCCAATTTCTCTTACTTTCCCCTAATTTAAATCAGCTATTTTGTTTCTTGCTCATCATTCTTCACAGTGTGATATACATACCTTGAGTAGAGAAGCTGGAGAGTTGTCAGCACTGGCTACACACAGAGCGTGCTTTGATAGGATACCTTCTGCCAGGAAGTAGCGGAGAAGGAGGCGGCTGTAGCTGGAATATGTGTCCTCCTCTGTAACCAGAACACTTACACTTCAATAAATCAATATTTTAATCCTCAAAGTGCCAAAAAAAAAATTCTTAATATTTGTTTTACTTGAGACCAAGAATTTGCAAATCATGATTTTTAAACACACATTTCATTCCCAATAACAGTAAGGGTTAATCTGTTTCATTATGCCCAGCAAACATGTCGTTCACCCGATGTCGGCTCAATGTTGGCATACTGTCTCCGATGCTGGCCCAACATTGTCCCGACATTGGGTGAACGACATGTTTGCTGGGCATAATGAAACAGATTAACCCTTACAGCGCGGGGATCGACTTTAGTCGTCAGAATATGACGTCTGCAGATGTCAGATTCTGACATCTAAAGTCGATCCCCGCACTGTAAGAGTACAAATATTTCTATTAGCCGTACATTCATAACATAGGTATTCAAATGAATCAGAAAGAGCTAAATAGGACATTTATGATGATTTCAAATTGAAAAAAAAAACAAGTCTCCACGCTTTTCACAAAATTAATTAAGCGCTTTAAGGGTATTGTGCTGAAAGGGTTAAAACACTAATAGGAATTAAGCCTTTGAAGCCAGAATTTACCATTCTATTCTACATCCACTACAAGCCGCGAATAGTAGTGGATGTAGATGACTTGATGTCGGTGGCAAATGAAAAAAATATCTTGTTGATGTAAGAACCAGATATTTATGTTCTTTGGCCTTTTAACTGCCCCACATACCCCGGTAGTATTTACTCTGGCCTTAAATAACCCCACCTAGTGACCATCTTATTTAGGTACTACCACCAATTGACCATCCTGGAATTGACTTGGAGGCCTAAGGCCTGGTGAGTGGCACAGTTCACGCTTGGCTTCCGAGGGAGCCTGCTCTGTCACCACTCGACTCTTCTTGTCAATTCCAGGTTGGTTATTTATTTGTCTTTATTATTTATAAGCTTTCAATATTGATTACATCTCTCTTTGGTAATATCGCTTTGGTTTATAATATATTGGTTAAATTAATCCTTATTCTATATCTTATTAATTGTATCTTTAACTTTCCCGCCTTTGTGTCGCCATCTTGGTTTTTCTTCGGATTTATATCTTAACAAATATAATTCTTTATTAAATATTAAACACAGTTCACGCTTGGCTTCCGAGGGAGCCTGTTCTGTCACCACTCGACTCTTCTTGTCAATTCCAGGTAGCCAGCCAGTGAGTTGTTCACCAAACGCTGCACGACGTGACCACACAGGTCACACTCGAACTGTGCTGGCCTATCTGGGAGTCTCCAGGATCATCAGATGCATGTTCCGCAAAGCCAAAAAAAAATATATGTTTGTTTCCGATTTGTTGTCATTTTAACCAGTGGGTAGGTAGGAAATTTATTTTATTTTATTCTTTATTTTATTTTTTGTCACTTCAACCAATCGGTAGGTAAGAATTATTTTTTATTTTATTTGGCGCCAAATTCACTGCATGTCTTATTTGTACATTACGTAACGATTTTTTGTTTTTTTACCGCTTTTTGACCCCCCCTCTCCTTTTCGTAACGTTTTTATAGTTACTTTGACTACAGCCAGTAACTCATCCCTTAACTGATGAATTTCCTAATAAAAAAAAAAAAAAATTTTTTTTTTTGGGGGGGGGAAATCCATAAAATAAATTTGGGTCGCACATGTTTTGATAGGGTCGGTCGGAAATCGAAAACAAACAATATTTTTTTTAGGACCAATTGGGCAATCCCCATCATAATTGTGGCTAGACCTGCCTGAAGGATGGATCCTGGATGACGCGAAAAGAAGGGTGATGCACACTTCACAGAAAGCGACTAATCCAGTAGCTAGGACACACCACCGTCACGCTGTAAGTGTTGTTGAGACACCCCCACCCTGTAGGCCTACAAAATGTTCATTTGTTGCACTACTGTAAATAAACTGCCATATCAGCTATGTATTGTCTTCATTCACTAATCACGCTTCGCCAGTTCTTGTGAACACACCGTAACCCCGGTTACATTAATATACACTCTTTGCAATAACAACACGCCACACTGGGACCAAAAGCTGAACTATTAGGTTGGGAGTTCTGTTACACCCTTTTCAATGTCAACACGCCAAACAGTGACCAAAACTGAGCTATTTAGATCAGATTTAATTTTATGCGCAAACTCGTGCAAAGAGTGTATTAAAACAGTTTTAAAAAAATGTTGTTCTAAAACCCAAAGGCTCCAGGAAATTAGGTCATTCTTCAGATATGCAAAATGATGCTTTGATGCATCATAAGTGTTTAAAGGGCTAAGGGGCAAACAAATTTAGATGGCTTTATTATGCTAATGCTTCAGACCAGAGAAAATGCTGCTGGAATTGGTAAAATACTTTGTGGTAGATCTGCTTAATTAATTAAATAATTCAACTTAGGATATGTCTATTTGGGATATGTCTATTTCCAAAAAATTAAATATTTTTCAAAGACAAATTGCAATGAACAATTCAATGAATTAATAATACAAATTAACTACTGCTAGTAGTAACATTCTCAAGATTTACACAAAATAAAATGTCACTGAAATATAATTATATTTTATGGCGGATGATCTTTTATTCAAATAACCAAATTTGGGTGATGTATATTTTTCATCAATTAAAACATTTTCATTTGATTTTGTAAGTTGCGTAATTAAGTGAAACTTCAAATGAATGAAAAATAGATGCAAACAATTCAGCAGGTTAGGAACTTTCCATTTAACAAAAAAATTAGCAGAAATGGATATGTTGAGTACATAAAATTATGCCAAAATAAAAAAAAAATGTTAATACTTACCAACCATGAGAACAGTGCCCACTGCCAAACCACCACCTTTAAAAATAAAAAAAATTGACTGCTAAAAGCTGTAGTTAGCATAGGTAGTAGCAGGGCACAAATTAGGGTGCGCAAATGCGGGATTCCCGCTTTTTTTACTCAGATCCCGCACATCAGTTATCACAAGTGCGGGATACTCCCTCCCCATTCCCTGGCCTCTGTGGGCAGAACATCTGTTTGATGTAATTGTGTTTCAGTTTATCTTGATACCAAGTCCACTGCAGAGTTATCATAAGATTGTATCTGAGACCATATCATCCCTAGTAAACGCGTAAGGCACAAAACAAGGCACAAAATGTCTGGTATCGCATCGCATTTTGCGATGCAAGAAATGCCCACTGCTAGCCAAATTGCCTTATGCATCGCAGCAGGTGCTAATCAGTTTGCGGTACACAAATACTGGGACTTGTCATTATCCCGTTTTTTTATCAGTGGGCCTGTAGAGCGCATCGAGATTTTGTTGACAAATACCAGGAAGCAGGTGTGTTGTCTTGAGCAATATTCACTAGAGGGGGGTAATTATCCATTGGCCTCTGCTTAGCCAATAAAACACGTGGTCGGCACCGCTGGTGTTGCGTGTTGTCATACATCTTGAGCAATGTACACTAGAGGGGGTATGCATCAATTGGCCTATGCCTAGGCTCTGCCTAGCCTATAACGCACGTGGCACTGCTAGCCTTGCTGTATACAAAAAATGTGGATCCCATGCAGGATGGGATGGTAGCCCGGGGATGGTAGTTGTACACACCTCATTTGTAATAGAACTCTTAATGATTTAGATCTATTTTTTAAGAACAACAAATTAAAACATTCACAAAGACATGTCTTTGTCAAAAAGTAGACAAAATGCGCCCAGCAGACAGTGGTGTGATGATTGACACAGTGAGATCGTGGATTTCTTTGCTAGACCCACGTGAAAAGTGGCTGAATGATTGCGACAAAAATCACATGTGGACTAGGCCCCTATATATCAAATTTGTCTACAGAAAACTGGCCCTTCGTAATTTCAGCAAGGCTTTCAAATCTGGAATATCAGGTTCAGCCCCGAAGAAAGACATCTTATCTGGTCAGCAGAAAAAGGGCAGAAGCTATATCTGCATCGCTGTCATCTATTAATAACATAGATATACTATAGCATGGAGTTACTAACTCCATGCATATAGTACGAAACCACCCCAATAGGCAGGGCAGTCACAACATTACAGAAGAGAGATAGGTGACGAGAAGGAAGGCTCATTGACATAAACTATCAGGCTATTTGTCACGTTTGATTGATTTCCTCAGTTGAATTTTAGATATAACGATGCGCAAAAAATGTATGTGTGGAAATGCTAATCAAAAACAGGCGATTGCTAATCAAATCCTATTTTGCATAGCAGAAACCGCTATTCAATTTTGTCTCAACAATTTGTCCCTTGCAAAAGCATAGTACGGGGGTCAAATAGGATTATGATGTCATTCTTCCAAAAGATGTGTGTTTGGCCCCAGAGGTCTGGCTGTCTGTTCATGCTGTACATGTGACGTTGTAACGTTTAGACGGCATTGGTTTGATTGTGGGCGGACATTGCAGATGCAGGACCATCATTGAGCCACGATAGCTCTTTGAAATGACAAGAGATATCCTCTTATAAACCAGTCATGATCACATGCGGAAGTTTAAGCAATATGTAATCTTCCCACTCAATACAAGACTTTGGCGCAATGTTGACCCACCATCTGTGACTCTAGTCCGACATTAAACCATCATTGCGTCAATTCTCATGTTTACTGGGTTGCTGGCACACACACAGCACCATGCATATATTGGCCTGTAAAACCTTCTGTGACCGTCACGCGCACCACGTGTCTGGCAGGTGCCTAGACAGTATTGCTACCTGCTATTACAACACTGCTGGCCCACGGGCCAGACTGTGGCAAGCAGAGCTGGCTAGCCAAGTGGCAGGTGATGGAGTTTACTAGGATTTTTTTCAAAGTAGGTTGGAGAACAACAATATTTATACTCTTGACCCCTGCATTTGCCCCGACGATTAAAAAACAAAAAACACTACATGTTTTACATATGACGAATTGATTTTTAATGTGACACCTCAAAACAATCCCCCTAAGAAAAAATTATAAGGCAGGACAGTCCCTCCTTCGAGTAAAAAATCCCTCCTAAAATAATTTCCAAGGGGGGGGGGGGTACCCCCCCTCCCAAATCTAAGCCTTATACACCTTTCCCAATAGCAACACGCCACACGCTATAGTGACTAAAAGTTGAACTATTTAGTTGGGACATTAAACCACTACATGTTTTACATATGACGAATTGATTTTTAATGTGACACCTCAAAACAATCCCCCTAAGAAAAAATTACAAGGCAGGACAGTCCCTCCTTCGAGTAAAAAATCCCTCCTAAAATAATTTGCAGGGGGGGGGGCAGTACCTCCCCTCCCAAATCTAAGCCTTATACACCTTTCCCAATAGCAACACGCCACACGCTATAGTGATTAAAACTGAACTATTTAGTTGGGAGTCCTGCTTATGTGCAAAATCGTGCAAACAGTGTATTAAATTAAAAATTTATTGAATGTAGACTATCTACATTTGACATGTGGTAAATTAAAAATATGATGTCTCTCTATAAACCCATTACGCTAATTCTGGAATTTTATTACATGTCAATGGTCTAAAAATTTATTGCATGTAGACTATCTACATTTGACATGTAGTAAATTGAAAATATGACGTCTCTTTATAAACCCAATATGCTAATTCTGGAATTTTATTACATGTCAATGGTCTAACATTTGAAATATTGAATATAATTTCGCAAAATTTTAACCCATGTTAACGTTAGGACATAACTCGGGGATTACGTCCTGTGCAAAATTTCAAGGAAATCGGTTCAGAATTGAAAGAGAAATCAAAAAGA
Organism: Flabesymbios commensalis; assembly: GCA_964017125.1. Lineage (NCBI taxonomy): Eukaryota > Metazoa > Annelida > Polychaeta > Terebellida > Flabelligeridae > Flabesymbios > Flabesymbios commensalis. Next base: position 72,823,075 of record OZ024914.1, on the reverse strand, counting down.
AGCATGCGCTCCAGATAATTGTGTCACAGACTTTATAACACTAACAGTTTATATGGTATTCTGTATTTTACGTGAACAATTTATACTTTATCAGCGTCACTAAAAGTATTTATACCAACTATTATATTTGAATTCAAAGTTTCGACCTGTTCCCAATTATGGTGAGACAGGAATAACAGTGGGCGATATTGGGACGACTAACACTTTTACACACATTTGTTCATCAAAATACACAAAAATGATTATACCAATAACATTATCTAATGAAGGTACACCAGTTGATACTAAAAGCTGATTATTGTGCAGAGAAGGTTTTGTTCCCAGTATTTGAACAGCTTTAATTCGAGTTTTCTTCTGGAAACTCGTGGCCATGTTTTGGCGTTGCTATATGACTATTATACGGACAATCTCAAAATCATTTATTAGTCTACCGCTACCCCTTTTTATGTCGAAACCGACCGAAACCGAGTCATCGAGTCGGAAACGGGTCGAACCCGGGTCAATAGGGAGTGATGTTGTTACTTAAATGATTACTTCATATCTGACATATTATATACATAGGCAAAGCCGTCTACTTTAAGACTTTTCCACTAGCTACATATAAATAAATCAACTTTTCTCTAGACCTCTTCTTTCAACTTTATTTTAATTTTTAGATATTCGGACTGAGACATCAATTTTCGATCATTTTTGTGAGCGAATAGGTCAATGCACCAAAATACACATACAGAATACGTTAATTTTTTTCAAAATAAGCTTGGTTCAAACAGTTTCAAAAATATGTGAAGTGTAGGCCTCCCCGCAAACACTGTACATAATATAACGTTCGTTAAGGTCTCGGTTTCGTCATTCATGGATGAACGTAACGAGGACGTGCTAAGGACGTAGTCATAATAACCCTAACGTTCGTTAGTTTCCAGGTCTTGTCACTCATGGATGACAGTAACGAGGACGTACTAAGGACGTAAGTTACGTCCCCAGAACGTTACGATAACGTCATTTGTTACATTTATGTCGTACCTTCTAAGGACGTAAATGGGAGTTCGCAGAGTTACGTCCCAAGTACGAATGCTGTACATTGTGGGTACGTTATTACAACGTAACATTGTTTGCAGGGATAGGCCTATTGAATATTTTTGAATAAATATACTATATAAAATAAAAACATGTAAAATAAAACATATTTATAAAATTTTTATGTTGCTCAGTGTAAATGGTCCTGATACATTGGACTTGCAGTACTGTAATATACTTTAATTTCGCAGGTATGAATTTTCGCGCGAAACCAATTTTTGACCACTTGGCGGTCTTTTAGTTTTGCGCAGAAATAATTTTTAAAGTTTATTTTTTTGTCCTGGAGACATGTAAATTGCAATCTCCCGGTAACAAATGTCATCACTCTTCCCGACTAGTAATCACTATGACGCAACGTCGTAAGTAAACATAATGGTAGCAGTATAGTGACCAAATAACTGGAGGGGAGATGACCAAGGCTAATCCCCTTGGCACACGCTGCTCATTAACCATATCAATCCAACAGCTTATCATTTAATCAATTATTATTAGGATCTTGATTTACTACACGACTTTGTCGTTTCAGTGAAATATGTCTATATATTGTTGGCTTTAATTTCTTTAAAAAAGCTCATCATATCTGTTTGATTGTGGGAATTTAGAAATAGCTATATCTCTGTGCACATATTTGTGTAATACTTGCACAGATATGGGGGTAACTACTGTTACTTAGTTCAAATCCTTAGAAAAACACATGCCAAGAAATGCGTCCACAGTTCTCCTAACAACATTGAGTCTGTCCCTGTCAAACACAAAGCGATGATCAAGTGTTGGTGAAATGCTGGCTCGCTGTCTCCGACGCTGGCCCCATATCATGTCAGCACTGGATCAACGTCTCGTGTTTGCTGGGTCAACACCTCTCAACTTGATATAGAAAAGATCAACGTTGACATCAAAAGATCTATCATTAAACCCATTGAAATAATTGCCAGAATTATTATAACGTATTCTGTATTTGTATGCGTAATGTAAGATATTGTACACTGCTACATAGGATAATCAAGGTGTTTTTTTGTCTAGGCACATGATTTTTTGTCAGTTCGTGCCTGTTGGTTAGTATTTCAAATAAAAATGATATTTTCAATTTACTACATTTGAAAAAATAAGTTACCAAACTACGTTACATAACGACATTGTTTAGTAAAAAGTAAAATACGCTGCTAAGATACGTTACCAAATACGTTACAAAATGTAACTTGTGTAACTTATTCTGTTTTTTTTCTTTTTGTACAATTGTAAACTACGTTTAGTGGCCAGGTTAAACTTTTGCTTTTTATATAGGCCTCTACCTAGTGAGTAGCTGAAAGGTCATTTGTTTTTAAGTTAACATATCACAATATCTTCAGAATCCATGTAACGTATCCTGTTTTTTAAAAAATAATTAGTGTCTGCTTGTTTCTTTTGATTATTGCAAGAGTAGTAATTTTAGTATTACATAATTTGTTGGTGTCTTCTTTTAAACTTACGTTAGACTACATACTCATCACGCAGCAAGGTACCGTACATTAATTGATTTAAGATTATCTTTGCAGATTAAAACAACTAACTGACCCAAACGTAAAGTAGTAAATGTAAAGTATTTGGTTTTTTTGTGGCGACATAATAACAAAAACAAAATTTAGCAAGGGACAAATTTATTACCTTCGGAAGTTATCTATTAAAACAATCACTACTATAAGATGATTGTAAAATTCAAACAATTTATCTTCCAAAAACTGCACTCACTTATAAATAAAGAAATCGGAGGTCATTACATATGAAAACCCTGCTGGGGCCGCACGATTCTTGAAGTGGTGAACTTTTCCCATGTGCTATGCATAGTTTCAATCAATTTTCTTACAAAATAAGATGTCAATGAAATTGATAAATTTGTTAATGTAGATAGCTCAAATAATTCATTTTGCGATGTCTTTTTTTTTTCATAAATATAAATATTTTTTTTTATTTAAAGCTTGCAATAAAGTTAGCAGATCCAGCTTTGAGTGAATGAAAAATAATACACACAATGGAGCAGCACGAGGGTTGATAATATTTAATCTGTTGCTTTAGAATATATTTCTATGTTAATTATGATTATTATGATTATAAAGCGACACAATCAGGCTAAAAATATTCCGAAATTTCCAATTTCTTATTTCGGACATGCATGTCCAAAATAAGAAATACGGGAATTTCGTCCTTATATCTTGATTAACTGGTAAATGCGCATCACAAAAGTTAAAAACAACTTTTGCAGTTCTAGTCTACATATGGACATGTTTATATCATAATTATGGTCATGTTAAAAACCTAAAACAAAATTACCGTTTTTTTTATGATTTAGACTGATTGTGTCGCTTTGAGAAGCCAAAATAAAATCACCAATTTTTTGATGATTTTAGCCTGATTGAGTCCCTTTGAAGAACATTCATAATTTATAGGTAGTGGTTGAGAGCATTCTTAGTATCAGACGGGTGCCTGTCTGACACTCCGTTTCTAGACAGGGAGCTGGATGTTGTTGATAGACGTGATAAATTAAAAAAAAATGGCGTCTGTTTATACTGATCATACCAGCCCGATTTGGCAACAGGACTCGTTTATGTATTTTTAACGAGACCCTGAAATGCTGGGAGCTAGATAAAACATTTTATCACCTATAATTTATACAATATAATTAGGAAAGGTGCGTTAAACATCCTCCATGTTAAAATGACGTCTCCCATTTTAAGATGGCAATATTTCTAGCTCACTGATTTGACAAATTTTTTGGCTTGTTGTCATTTTAGTCATCTATTATCGTCTACCGCGATATTCTTTATGGATTTACAGGTCTATGCACAGGACAAATATACCCATTGTAAGTGGTGCTGATATAGAATATATACTGAAAAAAACTCATGGTGACTGATGCTGTAGGCCCTATTGGAGTATCACATATATATATTAAAAAACCCAGAAATTAAATCACAGTAAGAAAGGCAGCTAGACTATCAGATAAAACTAATTCAGCAAAAGAATGTATCTAAATTATTATTCATGTTTATCAATTTTTATATGTAGGCACCTAAAAATGTAAATTTGATGATCTTCAAAACCCATCTATATAGCTCTCAACATTTTGATGTATCTTACTATAGCATCAGGTGTAATATGTTACGCTAATGTGTAGCTTTAATTGATGGGGGGGGGGGGGGGGTAATGGATATAGTGCAAGATCTTTGAGGAGGCTGTTAATTTTAGGGTGTGGTGGGGGCTACATTTTGTTGGCAAATATATTTGCTCTCTGCACTGGAAAAGTTTATAAAAGTAGCCTCGCTTTCTCTTCATGTCTGCTAATTGCATCTTCATCTATACAGTTGTCTGTTACCGGCCGGTACATCTTTTCCACGAAACCGGCCGAAACCAACCGAAACCGGCCATTAAAAGGCATATATTGGGAATTGTGGACAAATATGGGGGCGTAGCGCAGTCTAATTGGTATAATAAGAATAAATATAAATATCTTTTATTTGCATTTTTAATAAAAATTGATTTTTAAAGGAAACAAAGTGGAAAATGTATGTCGCGTCAATCCACACAAGCCATTAACGTTACTGCCTAGTATTGAAGCACTCACCAGATGGGGTAGGCTATGTTGTTATAACTATATATAGATATACAGTAATTTAATTGGTTATTATTTAAATAATACAAAATAATATTATCTCCACTTGATCGCAAGGATCACACGATGCAGATTGCTATATAATAGTCCAAAAAGTTTAACTGTTATTGCGTCAAAGCATACCGTATCTGATTACGCACCTCTGTGATGTGATCACGCCATGCACGCCATGTGCACGATGTGTGGCATCTCAACAGACACGACACAGCAACCCAATGCTGGCCATTAGGCGACGATCAATAATAATTCATAAAGTCATTCTAGAATATAAAGCCGGAATTTTATCACTGAATAAAACCGGAAGAAACACAACACCAGTAACCTATGGATGAAAGGGAAGTGCGACTTTTACAGGTGTTAACCAGCGGCGCCGTTGTGGATTAAAGTGTAAAGCTAAACTGTGAAGAAATACAACAAAGGTAAGTGCGACTTTTACAGGTGTCTGATCAAAGGTGAGCGAGATGAGTCAGCTGAATGGATGAATGAGAAGTGCGACTGCTAGAGGTGTTTTTCAGCGGCGCCGTAATGGATTGCATTTACATGGTGATATATATTAAACATCAGAAAGATTGTTTTCTTATTTTTCATATTATTTGCAATAATGTGATGATCATCCAACTCGACATTCAACTCAAATTAAAATTACTTTTATTTCTCATCTCAGCAACAAACAGTCAACTAATTATATTTACAGTGATGATATTCCGTTTTCTGAAATTTTGGCTTATATAGCAGCTTATAGAGCCGCTGAGACTGGAAAACCGGACTTTTCCGGAACTCCGATCGGGTAGCCTCTGAGGCTAGCCGACCAGACGGTTTAGTAGCCACTTCGTATATTTGATAAATGTAGACTGATAACAATGTAAACATAGACCTCTATAATAGGCCTACATATATATAAAATAATGCCCAATTAATCATATTGCTATACTATGTAAATAATGTTATTATAAAGTTGTAGCCTATCATAATTATAATATATTGCACATGTACAAAAACATATATATCTTATAATTTACTGTTGTATATGTAATGTAAATAAATAACACATATTTGAAATAAATGTGTCATTCCGGAATGTGTTCTTTTCTTTTTTATTAACGATATCAATTGATTACAAAACCTAATTAAAACTGAAAAAAAAAATCATTCGGTGACTCTAGTGACATCTAGTGAATACAATTTCGCAGCCATAGTAGATATATACCTCAAGTAGTCTAACACGTTACATGACATGCAGGCCTACTATCAGGACTATATCGATGTGTCTACACATGCTAGACCAATAGCGGGGACATTATTAAGCTTGCCGTGGACGTTCCGGTTATTAAACCTACTTATATTTATAAATTGTATTAATATATTGCTACCCGTGGACTATGGTTACTTACACAATAGTATATATATAGTTAATTGAGCCTCTATTAGCGTTTTTAGAGCCGGTTTCGGTTGGTTTCGGCCGGTATCGCTCGGTTTCGTGAAAAAGACCCACCCCTACCGGCAGATCCTGGATATCTTGCATATGTGCTTTGAGTATATTAACCCCCTTCACACTGGCCAACTCAGAAAACCCAGACAAGTTGACTTTAGTGTGACCTTCCACACAGCAGACAGTAAACCGGTGACGTCATAATGAATATTCATGTTGCTCGCACCCCTCCTTTTCGTACAGCTCCAAAGCACACCTGTTGTCAAGGTCAGACCAGTGGTCTGACTGTCAGACCTGATGTGCCAAGATGGTTAATTTGTCACAAGGCCCAATGACGCGTAGCCTCCAGACGTGCACTGGAGTGATTAATAAATCTTGCACTTTAGCCTACCTTTCCATCACTAAGATAATTAAAGCTGAACATTCGCGTGGTATATATTCAGATTTGAGGCTTCTATTATGTTTTTTAAATATTTTTTGTGTGAATATATAGGCTTAGCACTGTTTCTAGCATCATATTATTAGTGACACGTCGTAAAAGAAGTGTAGAATGTATTAGAGATTTACTAAACTAAAATCTTTGTGTTTACTAGCAGGTTTTAGTTCTACATTGATCCAAGGGCCAATATCAAGGCTGCTCCTCCAAAATTTCACGGAGCATAGTTCAGAACTTAAATGATAATGTCTGACTTCTTGTCATCAACTAAGACATTTGTCTCAGAAAATGTCATATCTTTGGTATTTGGTGGCGGTATCATTGGTCTAGCCATGTTGTTAAAGCGTTTAAACATTTTGTACAGATGGATGCACAAGGTTTGTTTGACGCGTGGGCGATAATACCGCGATTTAGCTTCAGTTGAACTTTGGTCCTGATTTAAACGCTGCATTACAAATACTGAGACAGTCATAGTCTACCTGGTTCCAAGGTGGGGGGGGGGGGGACAAATACTTGAGTATAATATCTCAAATGAGCCTCCTTATTTTGATGGATTGTACCGGTATATTTTTTTATATTTGACAAATAATAATTCCATTATTTATAAAATTAATATTGAGAATATTGAGAATATTTATTAAAGGTAACCCTTTCAGCATAATACAATCATTACATATACATATGGGAAATCAATTAGTCAGGTATAACGCTGGTTTCCCAAGGGGCCCAGGTACATATACAGGGCTGGAAATAAGGTTCAAAATGTGGACAGCCAACATGAATATTTTGGTTGTCCGCCACAATATCAAGTTGTCCGTCCAGAAATAAGAACAGAAGTTAAATTTTGATCATGACCACAATTATTAACTATGTGTGGCAGTCAAAAAAGTGATGGGCAAAATTTGGTTGAGCATAAGCTAGACTAGTCTAGTAGTAGTTACAGCTCACAGTCAGTGACTGTCCCTGTGACTGTTGGCTGAAAATCTGTGGTTGTCCAGACGGACAACCATCAGAGCAATATGGGTTGTCCATCTTGTAATCTAGTTGTCCCGGACAAACAGAACGCTCTTATTTCCAGCCCTGCATATAATGACACACAGTTAAGTGAACAAACACTCGCACAGGCTACCACACAAAATGACAAGAACATAGGCTTCATGATGGCGATCGGGGTCAGAGGGTTCAGGAGAAGCTTGAAGTCTTTAATTTTGTGTCCGAGCCAAATAATTAAATATGGTCATGTCTAAAGAAAGTTGTAAGTTTTGTCTTAAAATAATTTAGGCTTTCAGTGTTTGATGTGTTCAGGCAGTTCGTTCCACAATGTGACTCCTCTGTATGTAAGAGATCGTTTGAATTTAGTTAATTTAGGTTGTCTTGTGTGCAAATGTGCTAGATTTGCCTGCCTGGTGGAGTAGCTGTGTATTCTAGATATCTGCATAAAAGTGTTATGCAGATAGCTAGGCACAAGGCCATGAGTACATTTGTATACAGCTACTAGTGTGTTAAGTCACTAAATAAAGCAACATAATCAGGCTAAAGCCTATAATCATAAAAAAATCAGTGATTTTATATGGCTTCACCATATGATATAAACATGTCTAATGACTAGAACTGTGTAATTTGTTTGAATTTTTGTGTTGTGCATTCCAGTTAAGCAAGATATAAAGACAAAATTCCTGCTTTCTTATTTTGGACATGCATATCCGAAATAAGAAATTAGGAATTTCGTCGCTTTCCTACACATGTTACATGCATTTCCAAAATAAGAAATCGGGGAATTCGTCTTTATATCTCGCTTAACTGGTGAATGCGCAACACAAAATTTTTAATAATTACACAATTCTACTAGTTTCTGGACATATCATATGGTCATATTTAGAAACCAAAATAGAAGTACTGATCTTTTGATGATTTTAGCCTGATTGTGTTGCTTTAGATGCATGAAAAATGAGAAACGGATCTGTGAGTGCGATTCTGTCATTGCACCTCGATGAAACCACACCACCAGGGTTGGGGTCAATTATAATTGTAACTGAGTAATTGAGTAATTAATTACAGTTACAGTGTAATTGTAATTGTATTCATAATTAAAAAATCGTGACTTATTGTAATTGTAATTGTAATTGTATTTGTAATTGAAAAAATGTGTGGCAGTGTAATTGTATTTGTAATTGAAAATTTTATCGTCGTAATTGAGTCAATTACACTTCAATGACATCTCAATTACAGTGTTTTTTTTTAGGAATTACAATTTCATAAAGACACATAATATAATTTAATGATATAATTTTTTTATAATTAAATTTGTATGATAGATGAGCTGCCAGAATTATATACCTATATTTTTAAATAATTGGGCCTTGAAGTGAATGGAATAACATACCCTCGGTTCAAAAACACATTTTTGGGAGGTCAGTTATAAGCTGATGTCCCACACAGCATGCTAGCATCAACTCATTATTGGTGCAGCGTTTTGGTTTGCGTATTAGCTGATTTTAGCCAAGATCACATTCCATGTGATTAGTTGAGTAATCACTTTCTTATTCAACTGATTAAGGAGTCGAGCATAATCAAGCATTAGGGTCAATAGTGATACATACATGTAGTTATCAATCCAATATTGTTTTAATGTCAATTTAATGTTGGACCGGAGATTTGACACGCTAAATCAATCTGTAATATATTTCTATATTTCTGAAGTATTATGCTAGTTGAAATTTGGTATTTAAAATATTGCAACGCTTCTGATTATCTTACGCACAATTGTTTATTTGTGTTTAATGCAAAGTGAATGCAGCCAGGATTTTTGAGATATTTGACAAGGGTTTAATTATAAAATTGGTACTCGTAGGGTTAATTGTCTGACTATGGCGCGACTCGGCATCTACACCTTGGAGATGCCGTGACTTCTTGTTGTTGTAAGAATTAATTTCCATACACCCGCAACAGGGGCCAAGATACCTACAAAAACTCTGGTAGCCATGTGGGCCCCTCAGATGCTAATTTTGGTCACCCACATCAAATTCCAGTAGCCCACTTAATTGCAAATTTATTTTCCTTCTATGAAAACCTGATTACTCATGACACATGTATCATGTATTCAGAAAAGTCAGGTGCAGTAGTTAATAGTTTATACACTGAATAGTGGATTATCTGTGAGCAATGCTTTTTATACTCATAGACCCATAAGGATTTTATATAAATCCCAATGATTTTGAAGAATATCAAGATATGTTTTTTGTACATTCAAGTTCTAAAGGATAGTTTAAGCTCCTAAACATTCGCAATGTGGGCTACCTTTGAGTCAACTTGATTAGCCCACAGCACTAACAAGGGGCCAATGGCGAGTGGGCGACTGGGTAGCTGGAACCCTGCGCAATAGGAATGAATTAGCAGGGTTGGATATTTCCGGCATGGTGGGCGATCTGTGTGGAGGAATGGGTTGGGGGTATTCTTATGGCGGTGACAACATCCCAGTGTCTCCTTGTGGTTGACAACATCTCAACAGTTGATTGGTCTACGATAGATCAGTACAGACATCATCGACTGGGGAGGGGTGCTGTAGGTGACTCCAATTGAACACTGATTTCCATATGACCGATCACAATTAGATGACTGGTGAACATCTGCATTAACAAATCACTCGATGACAGTGAACCGTCCAGCATGACCAGGGGCACGCACTTAAATCATGCCACCCTATGTATGGCATGGATCAACCTTCCCAGTACCACACCCAAAGACAGTTAACCAATGTTGTTTAAATATATCATCGACGATGGGCAATCATTTAAACAACATTGCTTCACTGTTTTGTGTTTTGATCTTACTTATTCAATGCTCGCCCAACTAAATAAGTTTGAACTTTATTTTGTTTTTTTGTCTTTTTTTCATTAACCGATAAATACAACATGGAAATATATAAACTTTTGTTATTAAAATGCAAACATTTGATCTCGTATATTATAACTTAAGCCCAGTAAACACACAACATTTGTATAGCATTTCTTCAACGTTGGCCCAATGTCCAACATTGTATCATTGTTATACAAATGTTGTGTGTTGACGGCGCTAGGTGACATAACTGTTGTTATTCCATAAATTGATTAGCATTACATAGTAGTTAATTTGCGATGAAATAGTGAAAAATTGACAAAAGATATTCAGCTCATTTTATTCTACAATCTTATGCATATATTCCATCCCATACAGTGGTGTCACAAAGTGTTGTTGTGCGTCCGTTTGATGTGAGCTGTGAAAAAACGTGTTGACATGCATGCCTTGATGATCCTCAATCAATGTTATGCTTGTTCACATAGCATAATTACAATTATTGTATCGCTGCTGGCGCGTAAACTGTCAAGCAGCGTTTTCTTTTATATTGGCAAGGTGTTATGTTTGCGACAATTTTGTGAAGCACATCATGTTTCCTGACGTGTAGTACACGGTTAGAGACTACATGGCGGATAGATGATTAGAGCCCTTTCATTTAAACTGGTTAACCCTTGAATTATTTATCTCCGTTTTAGAAATTTTCCAATTATCGACCATTGACGGGCAGTTACGCAACATTACAGATGCCGACCCGGAGATGTCCCTTTGCCTGTCCAAACAGGAGACATCGCCCAAATGTTGTTACAAATACGATGTAAGTCTAGTGTCGCAGACGGTGAACCAGCATTGTACCAACATTGTGTCAATCTCTCGTGTTTGCTGAGTGGCCACTTCAGACCTTTTACAGCCAGCTATTCTTGTAAATTCAAAATTTTGGTCAGAACAATAATACTATGGACACATGTACAGCTACACAATTACTACAAAATATAATATAGTCAATTAAAAAGTAATAAATTTGCAATTTAATTGTTTTTTTTGTATTTTTTTCATCAACCCGTCATTTGATAAAACGTTGAAATACACACCGTTAATTGTAATTGTATTTGTAATTGAAAAATATAATTGTAATTGTATTTGTAATTGAAAGTTTCCAGCGAATTATAATTGTAATTGTATTTGTAATTTAAAAAAAACGAATGATAGTAATTGTAATTATAATTGTAATTGAAAAATTATGAAGGGCTGTAATTGTAATTTTATTTTTAATTGAAAAAAGTAATTGACCCCAACCCAGCACACCAGTGTCTATAGAACCTTCTGTAATTCGGACTGCTAAAACCATGACAATCTTTCCAGACAGTATGAAAAACTCATCTATTTGCAGGGCTCGACACTAACACTGGCCCGTTTGCCCGAGGCCAGTGAAAATCACTAAGGGCCAGTAAATCACCTAATATACTGGCCCTGGGGGCAACGAAAAAATTACACTCCCCTTGATACTATGTACACTAAGGACTAGAACAATAAGGCTAAGGGCCAGTAATTATCTGAAGTTACTGGCCCTTTGGGCTACTACCTGAAATCAGTTAGTGTCGATCCCTGTATTTGGTCTGGCATTTCTGCCCTAGCTCCTCAATAACCTGGTGTCAGACTTTTTGATGATTTCATCACCAGTATATGCTCTGAAACTGTACATGATTTTGATTATGTAATGGTCTTTGACTTTGTACACTTCGTTTCTTCAGAGGAATTGGGTGCGTTAAAAGCTCCATAATTGATTAATGATTGAGCTTATCCTTCAGCACTGATATCGACTACAGTATTCCTCTATTTAAACAGGCAGACCCGAAGTCTACGAGACATGGAGGTGAACTGGTAGCCAATGTTCTCAAGGTACAATCACAGTTACTTCGATTTTTACTTAATACTTACTTTTATATTTACTTATTATTTGTTTTCACTTAAAAAGGAATAGCTTAACACATTTAGATCACCATGTATAAACAGCCTGCAATGCTGAGTTTCTTTTTCTAATGCACTGGTAGAGTTCAAATGTTTTGGAAAAGGAGATACATTTTGTGCATCTTACATAGTTTAATTTTATAATTTTCAATTTGTGACAATGTTCATTTTTCTAGATTTTTTTATATGTTTTAATTTTATTTTTTAATTTTTATCAAATTTTAAAAATTGGCCCTTAGTTTTAAAATATCCCGATATTCATACATTTTACCATGTTTAAGAACTTTTTATTCACCATGTTTACCTTCAGAACACTGAAGTGATGTCAAATATAGTGATATTCCTGTGATGTTATTAGCACTTGTCTATACATTTTTTTATAGTAAACAGGGTATTCGAATTGGTGGAGCACAGGTGGAGATTTCAATAAAAGAGGCAGAAATTTTAAATAAAATATGCCAAAGTAACTAAATTTATCCGCATCCATGGTCCGATTTGACAATCATGAGTAAAGTACATCAAATCTGATATATTTGTGATTTAAGTTTCACAAAACCCATCTTATTTTCAGTGACCTAACCCTTACAACGCTGAATTAATCTTGTATAAATCATGGAGATTAAAAGCTTTTATTCAATTTGAAATCATTTTAAATGTCTTAGTTAGCTCTTTCTGCTTCATTTGAATTCTTATGTTAGGGGTCACAGCGCTGAAAGGTTAATGTTGCGTCTTGTGATCCATATCTTTGTAATGTGATTGGGCGGGGGCCCTAGAGTAGTGGCTAGCACCGCTGCCTTTCAGACCGCCAGGGCTCGAATTTCGAATCCTGGAGGACAGTGTCATCTCAATCATCCCACCATCCTCAGGAGGCTCTCCTGGTCCAGTTTAGCCTATATGTGAACAAAGGTGGCCTAAAGCCCGATTCATTTCATTTAATTTCTAATGCGATTAACAGTATTTATAATAAAAAGATAAATTTTCAGCTTTTAATTTTTAACATGGGAATCATTTTAAAACTATGATTTGATTTGATCTAAGGATCACAAAGTTTCACTGCCGTGTTTTTATTTACAGGCCCATGGTGTGCAGAATGTCTTCACTCTGGTTGGAGGGCACATTTCTCCGATTCTGGTTGCCTGTGAAAACATCGGGATACGTGTAGTTGACACTCGACATGAGGTACTAGTAGTCATGTGACTGATAGTTGATTTTAACCCTTACGCTGCTGGAACCGTATACAGTTTGCTATGGCATTCAGCACATAAAAACGGGCTTCAGTGGTGAAAGGGTTAAAACATGTTTCAGACCAGAAGTATGCCACTGAAATCCACAAAACAGTTTGTGATAGAAGCTCAGTTAATCGAATAAGTCAATTGTGCAGATTTATATTTTTCGTTAATGTTACTATTTTTTGACATTTGAAGCTGGAAATTGCGTTAGCAATTCCAGCTTCAAATGATGAAAAATGATTTATGATTTATTAAATATCATAATTAATTTATGATGATCTATTATAAATATGAATAACCCCTACATCGCTGAATTTTTTTGTATAAATCATGGAGACCAATTTTTTTTTTTCAATTTGAAATCATCATAAATGTCTTACTAGTAGTTATTTCTTTCTGATTTATTTGAGTACAGTAGTTATTCATTATAACACGATCGGTGGGGTCCATAAGTACAAATCGTGTTATAAGCCGATCGTGTTATACGAAATGGCCCGATTTTATCTAGTACTACTAGATACGATATGACTGGAGATACACGGGATGCGGTAATATAAATAACTGACACGGGACAATATATCAGCTTGTAGCATAACGTTGTTTCCAGGCCTTATTTACTGTACAAATATCCGAGTTTTAGAAGTTATATTAATTATTATTTGTAAATAATAAAAATGTGAATTGGTTGAATGTGTCTAATATAAACAGTAGAAGTAAAATTAGTCGAATCAGGAATACAGAACTGAGTGAACAGAGTGACGCTGTGTATACAAGTCCGTGTCATGTACAGTGTTTAATGACGTCATCGTTTTGAGAGTAGAGGTGTCAAAATCTCGTGAAATATCACTCTCAACGTGAGATCATACGAGACTGTCAATCATCCTGACACGGCCCGGTGCGATGGGAGGCGGGTGTTGACCAATCAGCGTTTGAACACAACAAACACGATGTCTTTGCATTTTTTGTATCGTGCAATCAATTACTACAACACGACTATTATGTTTTTTCAACATCGTGTAATAAAACAGCATATCACTGATGTTATATTATTCATAGGATAACTACCAAGCCTGTAGGCTTGAAATGGTTTGATATGCTCACGTTTACTTGCGGCGTCGATCATCGCGTAACTGCCCGCAAATGAACCAGTGCTGATTTAATGCTGGGCCAGCGTCGTGGTCAGGTGAGATGGGAGGGAGATATTGACCAATCAGCGTTAGAACACGCTTGTCAATCAAACTTGTCGGTGAGCTGTCAATACTGACAGTGATTTATGACTGATCATATCGGTATAAAAATATATTTATGCAACACCATCAAATCTAATATATTAACTTAATTTATAAATTATTTAACAAAATGACTTGTTTATCGCGAACATAACACCTTGCAATACAAACGAGAACGCTGCTCGACATTGCACAATGTGAGCTGTGAAGAAGTGGCATTCATCAAACGATCGACGTGTCATCACCTCTGGCTACCTATTTTATTACGTGATTTAAAAATAAACATTTTTTCGGTTGAACCTGCTAAATTAAGTTATTTTTATTTAATAGCTAGGATTACTGACATCAAATCGTGCACGTCATATTCGTGTTATAATATTTTATAACACGATATAAAAAGCACCATATTCGTGTTATAATATTTTATAACACGATATAAAACACATGATATAAAACACATCATATTCGTGTTATAATATTTCATTACACGCGATTTTAAAAACTTGCAGAATCACCATATTCGTGGTATAATATTTTAGAACAGATTAAAAACATTATTATTCGTGTTTTAATATTTTTATTACACGATTTAAATAAACATGTTCTTTTGCTAAACACGCCATATTAAATTAAGTTGTTCAAATAAATACATTCTCTGAGATCAAATCGTGCACGTCATATTCGTGTTATATTATCTATTACACGATTCGTGTTTGAATTGAAGTTAAGCTCAAATACGAAATGAGATACTCTTGTTCTAAAAGGGTGCCGTTATGTACTGTGCAATACCACTTGCCGGCGACTTTGCGTGAGCGTCATGCGTGAAGGATTAGGCCTACTGCTACTGCACAATTAACATGTGACGTTGGCGGACAATTTCATGCTTAATTGTATGTTCAAATATTTATAACACGATTTTTCCAGAAAAATGGTAAAAAAGATAGTGTAAAATTTTGGGATCCATGGTTGCATCGTGTTATATCCGATTCGTGTAGTAACGATTCGTGCTATAACGGATAATTACTGTACCTATGTTATGGGTCTACGGCCAACTCAACTGTTTAACCTTTTTAGCGCAGGGAAACGGTAAATCAGTTGGACATCCCCGCACTGAAAGAATTAAACAAATTACAATGGCTGTAGACCCATAACATTCAAATGTGCGGAAAGAAACTAAGATATTTATGATAATTTCAAATAGAAAAAACCCTTTAGTCTCTTGGTTTATATAAAGATTTTTCAGCGCTTTAAATGAACTTTTTTTAAAAACTTTTATGGATATATAGATGTTCATCAGTATCTGTGAATGAATAAATATAATCAATGATTTTCTGTTCCACGCAAACATGAGACGTTAAAATGCTGTTGGTTTAATATCGGCCTACTGTCTGTGTCTGTGAAGTCGGCCCAACATTACACCAACAACAACAACTTCTGGGATAACATATGTTCCATGTAAAAATAATTTGAATTTCTTTCTGTTTGCTTTAGGTGACAGCAGTTTTTGCAGCTGATGCCGTTGCTCGGTTGTCTGGTACCGTGGGTGTGGCAGCCGTGACCGCTGGACCAGGTTAACAAAGTTGTAATCTCCCCTTGTGATTTTCCACCACTATTCAACCCTTGTACTGCTAGGACCGTATAGAAAGCTTTATTCCTTTGAACCCTTGCGATACATCAACACTTTATTTTGCACATCTAAAGAATTATTTAATTTCCTAACCCAGGGCTTTTAGAGCAAATATTTTTATAGCCCTATTTTTATAATAACAATATTATCATTTTCCACCCATTTCAAGTCAGCTTCATTCACTACAAGTCAAGAATTGCGACAGCAGGCCACAGCTTGTAATGGATGAAGATGACAACTGTAAATTCAGGCTTGAACGAGTTAAAAAAAATAAAATTCAACTGCAGTTGATAATATATGTTGTGGTAGACGTTTAGTTGATGAAATAATTCATATTTGGAGATCATCTATTGGTTAATAAAATAATTCAAATTTGGAGATTGTCCATTTTCCATCTATGGAAATATATTTCATTCATTTGAAGCTGAAAATTGCCTTGGCAATTCCAGCTTCAAATGGATGGAGAATAGTAACAAATGATATGCCCCTTTTGTCTGAAATAGTTTGATGAAACTTTTATAGACCCAGACTAAGACAGGCCTTTTAAAAATTCATCACTATTTTTCCTGCTATGTTTTGCTATTGATACTGTAGATTTTAATTTGAAGTGTATATGAAAGGTTTATTTTAACATAGATTTTGACTTTTATTTGAGATATCACAATAAATTGAACCTAAAGAAAAGACTAAAAATACTAGTACTCACAGTTACAATTTTTGTTTGTTTTACTCCCTTAATAAAAGACCACTTCTCATGCAAGCAGGGTAACTGGGTCTCTAATTAATCTTTCAGCTGCTAGGACGGTATATTGTATTCAAAGCATATTTAAAAAAAAGCATAATGTGCCACTGATAATGATAAAATAGTTTGTGATGCTCAGTTCATCGAATAACTCTATTTGTGATGTCTAATTTTGTTAATAAACATTTTTTTGGCATTTGAAGCTGGAAATTGCATTAGAAATCTCAGATTTAAATGAATGAAGAAAACGTTCTGCAGGATAAGGGTTTACACCTGGGTGTTTACTCTTACAGCGTGGGGATCGACTTTAGACGTCAGAATCTGTCGTCTAAACGTCAGATTCTGACGACTAAAGTCGATCCCCGCGCTGTAAGGGTCAAACATAAATGTGTACTATGTGCAAATATTTCTTCTCTTACAGCGCGGGGATCGACTTTAGTTGTCAGAATCTGACGTCCAGACGTCAGATTCTGATGACTTAGTCGTCAGAATATTTATAATGGCAGTATACCCATAACATAGGTATTCATATGAAGCAGAAAGAGCTGACTAAGACATTTAGGATGATTTCGAATTATTAAAAATCCTTGGTCTCTATGATTTATACAAAATTTATTCAGCGCTTTAAGGGTTAATACCCAGCAAACACGAGACATTGATCCAATGTTGGTTCAATGTTGGGCCGACGTCATAGACAGCGGGGCAACATTGAACCAACATTGGTTAAAGGTCTCGTGTTTGCTGGGTAGAATCCTAATATCTATCACAATGCTCTAATAACAAGTCACGTTATATGACAGGTCTCACAAACACAGTCACTGCGATAAAGAATGCACAGATGGCAGAGTCCCCTCTACTTCTGATTGGTGGTGCCGCTGCTTCCTTACTCAAGGTCAGTAGTGATTTATTATTCTTCAATAAGTATGTTCTGCTCACGCTGTCATTATTTTTAAAATTAGGTATCGTGTGCACAAGCTCTCATAATATCCATTAATGCGCTACGGTAAAACCAAAAAATCACCTACCGTATTATCCCCAATAAACGCACCGGGCGCGGAGACACAGTTGGGGGCGCGTTTATTATGTGCACTGAAGTCATTGATTATTTTTAGTCACCAAGGTTGCAGGCTCGGATCACAGAAATCTGCCGCCCCTCGTGCATGTCGTGTAGTCTATACATGTATCAGTCTTGATCTCACGAGCATGGATTGTTCCAGATTGTTCCCACTAAACACTGGACATTGAACCAACACAGTTTTAACGTTAGCCCACCGTCTGCGACGCTGGCCCAACAGTAAACCAGCACCTGCTCAATGGCCCGCGTTTGATGGGTTGGCTCACGTGCCTACTGTTATTATTTTGTTTATGAAGTCACATTATCGCTGCTGCTGTACACGAGCACGAGCACGCGTGACTTGTCTTATGGACATGTCCTCCTATCTGCCCAGCAAGCACAAGACCTTGACGCTGTGTTGGTTCAATGCTGGTGCGGCATCGTGGACGTCGGCCCAGCATTGAAACAACATAGAGCAGGGCAATACAGAACCAGCATCGTAGACGTTGGCCCAACATTAAACCGACATAGTACTGACATGGGTAATGACGGGATTAGACATTAGTGGGTGAGAGTTTGTGTTCTTGCACCAAAGAACAGTTACTCAAAATGTACTTTGGTTGCACTCAGTGACCTGCTTATATAAGTGTGGATCAAGACTGCCCCTTGGCCTTGGACTGCACTGTGTCACGTGTGTAGTCTAGATCACACGATTTATTAAAAACATTTAACATTATATGGCCTAGCCCTAGACTACATCATTTTGACTTGTTCAGTCTATCCCGCTATGCAAAATGGGAAAGTCATATGAAGCGTCTTTCAAAGTTAAAGTTGTGAACTATTCTGAGCAATGGGGGGAACGCGCAGCTTCGCGTGAATTTCAAGTTGATAGGCGTCGTGTCCAAGAGTGGGCTTCCCAAAAAGCAGTACTTGAGGGCATGTGTAAGGAGAGGAAAAGTGGGAGCAAGAGGTGTACTGGTGGTGGACGTCCTGTTCGATATATTGATATTGATGATCATCTGATAAAATGGCTGAAGGCTCGACGTTCTGCTGGGGTGAGAGTTACCGGCAGGGCATTGAAAGAAGAAGCACTAAGGCTTCACAAAATCACTGGTAATCAATCTTTTAAAGCCAGTTGCCAGTGGTTTTCCCGCTTCAAAAGAAGACATGTTATCTCATTTCGACGAACCACACACATCAGCCAGAAATCTGTGGAGGTGACGGATACAAGGGTTGATTCATTCCTGAAATTTGTCATGAGGATGCGAAGAAATGAACAGTATGATGATTGTTACATGGGCGATATGGATGAAACACCAGTGTGGCTTGAAATGCCTGGTAACACCACCCTTGAAAAAAAGGAGAAAAAAACATATCTGTGACAAGCACTGGCCATGAGAAGAAAAAGTTCACAGTGATGCTTGCAGCTTTAGCTGATGGAACTAAGCTGACTCCACTTGTGCTTCTGCCACGTAAGCGTCCACTGCCTGCAGGTGATATCCCACTAGGTCTGGCTGTCTATATGTGCGACACTGGGAAGTCTTGGTGCAATGAAGAAATCATTATGTATTGGTTAGCCAAGATATGGGGCAGAAACAATCATAATCGCCGCCTACTTGTGTGGAATAGTTTCCGGGCACACATCACACCACGTGTTAAACAAGCAGTGAGGTCCACCTTCAACAGTGACATGGCCGTGATACCGGATGGATGTACGTCAAAGCTGCAGCCAGCTGATGTGAGCTGGAACAAACCCTTCAAATCCAAAATGGCTGAACTTTACGACCAGTGGGTATTTTCCGGTGAGGTAACACTGACACGTGGCGGGAACAGGCAGCCTCCTACGATGAAACTGTTTTTGAAGTGGGTGAAGCTGGCCTGGGACAGCGTCAGTGTGGAAATAGTGAAGAAGTCCTTTAAAAAGTGTGGCATTAGCAATCTTCTGGATGGCACCGAGGATGATGCATTTCAGAACTCTGATACTGATAGTGATGAAAGTGCAAAGGAATTCGAAGGCTTCACAGCTGAAGAAATTCTTGCTGCTGACGAATATAACCAGAACATTGCCAGTCGCCTCACAGCGCTAACTGAGTTGTCTGACGGAGAGGATGATGGGAATGACAGCAAGAGTGACAGTGCCTCTGAGACGATGAGCACTGATTATGACAGTCCTGGGCATTAAAGTATTCAAAGCCCACTGAACAGTTAGCCTAAGGCCTACACAGCGACAGTATTAAACAGTGGTGTCTGTTGACCGTTTTTTATCAGCCTTTTATTATTCAGTAATAGTTTCCAAACATGAGGATCTACTGTGAAATAAATTATTACTTTATCCTGTATCACTGTCTTGTGAATGTTTGAACCATGCACCTCAATGAATAATTAGTCCCAAACACAAGATAGCCACTTAGGCTAGTGGGTTCAGCTGATCTACTGTAGTTGAAATTAACCTTTAGCCAACCAATTAGCCAAATGAAAACAGTATTATGTAGCCAATTAGATCATCATTGATTATCATAGCC
Organism: Flabesymbios commensalis; assembly: GCA_964017125.1. NCBI lineage: Eukaryota > Metazoa > Annelida > Polychaeta > Terebellida > Flabelligeridae > Flabesymbios > Flabesymbios commensalis. The sequence continues at coordinate 72,802,291 of OZ024914.1, read as the reverse complement.
TGGCGCCGCACTAGAATGCTCCTCTCCATGCCATAGGTGTGACATAACATTTTGCGTCCTACAGCTATTATTATCAATTGTCAATTAGGCCCTATTATCAATTTAATCTGATTTTGTTTCAATTTGGAATTTTGAATAATATCAGTGGCTAATCGTAGGCCCATGTGATTCTTTATAATGTAACTTTATGGGCAGCATCGTTTATGAACTGCCGGGCTCACATTGACTCCCAGTAAAACTTTCCTGTAGTATTATAGCCACTCTGTTTAACTGTTTAATAATCCGATAATAGGCCCTAATTGTCTGTGTTCTGTAGTCATTTCATGATACAATAATTACAAACATTCTATAAACAGCCGGCCTGTGGGAGGGTACGCTGCCTGACGGGGGATAAATAGATATAGAACATTATGTAGGCGAGAGCATAATTAAAAGATAATATACATGTCTCCTACCACAGTCAACCATTGTGTTGCCACACCTTGTGCCGCCCAGTCAGTCTATGATCAGTCTAGTCTGCAGACATGACCTCTCGTTGTTTACCGGACGTCGCGTGTTTTGTCGCTGCCTGGTCTGTCAATGTAGCGGTCTTGAGTCAATCAATGTCACATCCACTTAGAACTGTGAAACGCAGTAACATCAACGGAAACTCTTGTAAATGGCTATTCAGTGAAAACAATGTTATATAAGAACCCCTCCCCCATACTTCATTGTACCAGCCAGCTCGGTGGAAAATATTGGAGGGCAGGGTTATCGAGTTTCACAGAATGCTGTTACACTGTGTACGCCGCCGGCTCAAAATAAAAAACGTTGGAATATTGTCTCCTGTTTGATGGGTTGGCTTGCCCCTCCCTTCAACCAATCACAACTTTACAACAGCTTGATTGACAGGCATCGTATTTTCTCGCGACAGTGCATGAGAATGCGTGAGACTTGCTAGAATTATATTGTAACACATTAATATATTATAGTAATCGTCAGTAGAACCATCGATGTGTTGTAGAATATAAATGACGCTAACATTAGCTGACCAAAGGCATCGATCTGTCTGCCTCCATGATCACTGAGCAGTCATTACTCCTGTTGTGAGCAAAACTGACACGCTGCCGTTATGCTGCCGTTATTTTGACTGGGTCTACTTACTACAGGTGCAGACGTCAGATGTGAAAATAGCTGTGATACATCAAGGCTGACCCTGTGCATGCTATGGCTCTGTTAATGTGTCACACATGTGTCACACACATTACACTCTAACGCGAAGCACCTGGATTGATCGATAATCATAATATGATTGCCAAATAAGAATTTAAAAACAAATGTTATCGATGTATTCTCATTTAAATATTCAATAATTATTTAGGCTAGGCAACTCTTACAGTGTGTTTCTGAAAATAGAAGATGCACCAAATCGTACAGATTGAACGTAGGCCTATTAACTTGCGTGTAGAGTGTACACTGTTAATATTTTGGTACCCGGTAACTGAAGATCGTTTTCACGACACACAGGACTGCCCAAACACGATACTTTGATCCAATGCTGATCTTATTGTAGCTCAAAGTCTACGAAGCTAGGCCAGCATCGGGTTAGCGTTTCGTGTTTGCTGGGTATAGTGTGCGCACAGTAGCATACCGCTTACCTGCTTACAGCACCCACGCTTATCACGCTAACCAGCGTTTCAATCTAACACCTGTACACGGCTTCACGCCCGCAGCAGGCTGGTGCCTGTTAGATTTCATTGTTTTTTTGCAAGCCAGCTGACTTTCTGGGTACACAGGGTACCTGGAAAATCAGGGGGCGCGTTTATTAGGGGGGGTGCGTTTATTAGGGATAATACTGTAAGTGAAGTTGTGTCTCGCTACAGCGAGCAACCAACAACTTCAAGTCATTGAAAATTACTCATATTTGTAATAATTTGACATCAAACATTTCCAAATCTTTATTTTTAAATTTATATCTCATTCCCAATAACTGTGATTTAAGCGATTGATAAAACAGATTAAAAGCTATAGTCATGCTTAGCATTTAAAGGTTTAACTCTTGATATATTGTGCTCAAGCTCTCATAGATACGTTTTCAAGCATGTTTCACCCCAAATTAAATTTAAGTTAACCCTTATGCTGCAAAAACCGTATATATACGGTTTCAAGCAAGTTTTAGACCACATAAAATGCCATTGTCCCTCAGAGCACTGAGCTATTCAATTTGAATTTTCAGTCACATGAAGTTGTGTATCGCTATCGCGATACACAACTTCAAGTGACTGAAAATTTGTGTTATTTGAGAAATTTTAGTCCCAATATATATAAGTGTTTCAAGATCGAAGGCATATATTTTTTTAACAACTTGTTATCAGGGGTTATACAGCTGCTAATAAAAACACAGAATGTCTACTGTAGTCGACATCAGTGCTCTAAGGGTTAAATATCAGTTAAATAGTTTGTGATAAATGCTCAGGTAATCTGATAATTACATTTTACATAACCATAATTCCCGTCATTTGAAGTTGGAAATTGAGTTAGTCTGGCTCATTTTAGGCTCTGGCTCCACTATGCTTTTACCGCTACTTAACTTTTTTATATACAAACAATTTATGTGCAAGTTTCATCATTTTTAAGAAATTTGACAAGCACTGTTTTGTAATCTTGTGGTGACTAGCCCTATTATAGAGACTAGTCATTAATAATTTTTTAATTCTTTCAGTGCGGGGATTGACTTTAGACGTCAGAATCTGACTATAATATTTTTTATGGTTAAAGTGAATCCCTGCACTGAAAGGGTTAAATGACTTTATTAACAATATTTGTTTGCCTTGATTAACTGATAACCTCTGTTGTACGAGTCTCCTATTAACCCTTTCAGCCCTCGAGATGCATTAAAGCATCATTTTTCTTCTCTAAAAATGACTTAATTTCCTACACAAGGTCTATAAGTTTGGGAACGAAAATTTTCCTGAAATTGTTTAAATAATAACAATACATTTTTTTTCATTTGCCACCCACTATAAGTCATCTTCATCCAGTACAAGTCGAGAATTGCGACAGCAATTTGCGGCTTGTACTGGATGAAGATGACAATGATAAATTCTGGCTTGAAAGGGTTGAACTGCGTTTTTTTTAACAGGGTCGTGGGGCACTACAAGACATAGATCAGATGTCATTATTTAAACCACTATGCAAATTTTGTGGCACAGCAAAGACAGTTCGAGAAATTGTGCCTTTGATGAAGAAAGCTCTGCAAATTGCTCAATCAGGAACTCCAGGTGTGAAAATTATGACAGTGTCAATATTCCAAGTAGTCACAACACATTAATCAATGCTGAAAATTTAAATTCTATTAGCGCTCTGGGGGTTAATTATGTGTTTTTAATTTAAAAATTAACAGGTAATGTTTCTTTCTACTTTATATTATTATAATGTTATTCATGAAGATAATTCTGTATTAGGAACTTGAAGATTTAATTTTTTTAAAGTGTATCGTGTTTTTCTTGAGCTGGATTCACTCAATAGATTGTCATTTTTCAATCTCAAATTTATAAAACTTGGATAATTTTCACTCAAAATTGACCTCAGCAGTGAATCATAAAGATACGTGTTTTGAAAAAAATATTACTATTATACTTTCAGGTTGATTTAACCCTTGTAGTGCTACAACCTAAAATTTTACCTAATTTAAGTTGTGTCTGGCTGCCAAGACCCACACCTTAAAAATTATATACACTATAAAATATGTATCAAATTATAGGTTAATCTAGAAGCAAATTTTATACCAATTTCGCCTAAAAATGATCTTGTTTGAGGAATAAAAAAGGCTATAGATGTGATAGGCACTTTAACCCTTTAACAGCCGGTACCGAATATATATATATTTTTTTTCATTTTCTATTACCACATTAAATACTACCTTTTAAACATGCTATAGTTAGCAATATTTAAAAAGAGTTGACCTCCATTTTGTGTAATCTAAATAATTTTCAGTCACTTGGAAGTTGTGGATCGCGTCAGCGAGGCACAACTTCAAGTGGGTGAAAATTGCAATTGAATAATTTGGCGGTTGAAGAGTTAATAGTCAATATTTGATATTACTGTTTTGATTTACCACACAGGTCCTGTTTTCATGGAGTTCCCTATAGACGTCTTATACCCGTATGACACGGTACAGTCTGAGGTGACGGGTGCTGGTGGCACCGGTAAAGGCCTGGTTGGCAGTATAGTGTCATGGTGAGTTTCCTGTGGTGATAATGGGGTCAAATCTCTAATTTACTGTATAGATAACGAGCATTAACCGATATTCAGTTCGGACCGTCTTTAGACGTCAGAATCTGACCTCTATAGACTTCAGATTCTGACTTTTAAAGACGGTATGGTACGTCAGATTCTGACTGTCCCCGCACTGAAATAATTAAAAAAATTATATTGGCCGTAGACCCATAACATAAGTATTAAAATGAAGTGGAAAGAGCTTTAAAAAATATTTCAACGTCGTAATGGTTAAAATTAACATCTGACCGTACATCCGTGTCCGGTAAAAACTCTTCCGGTCGGGTACACTATTATATTGATCCTGGTTATGATCAGTTATTCGGTTTGGTAAAAAAAACACAGGTTGGGTTTGGGTCTTTGGCGTGCTGAACACGGATCCAGAAGATTTAGCAGTAACTTTTCCAAATCTTAGAAAAATAAAAAATAAAGACATTATGGCCTTATGGGCTAGGATTCTGCTGTCAAAAGTTGATCACGTCGATGAAATAATTAAAATCAGAATGTTTGGAAATTCAATATAATATATGCGCTTGGGTATTTTAAGCAACAGGATTATTTTCACTTATTGTGCCACAATTCACTCACAATTATTAAAAATGTGACTAAATTTTCAGGTTGTTCAAAATGTCTTGCTAGACCCACATATGTGCATTTTCAAGCAAGATTTATACCTCGTAATATCCCACTGAAATTGATAAAATATTTTTATCAGCTTGATAGATGTCTACTTTACAGAAATAGACATAATTTTTTTTTGTTTGTAGCTGGAAATTGTACAGCAATTCCAGCTTCAAATGAATGAAATATACTGACAATTTATCAAGAAAAACTTCTGGTTATTTATTTTATCAAACTGCAGATATTTATTTTACCTTCTTCAATATTCTTGTTAATTGACGTTAATAATTTTGCAATTAATAGCTTTTCAATGTATTGAAAATAAAATAACATTCATTAGATATTCCAGCTTTTGAACCTTTTAAACTTTGAAAAAGGTATTTGATTGTAGGTACCTGAATTCATACCTAACCAATGTATTCGCCGGGGCTTTTGAGCCAAGAGATCCTTCACCTTTAAAAGTGTATCAGCCGATGGCTTCAAGCAGTCAAGGTGAGAGTCATCATAGTTTTGTTATAAAATTAATAGTTTTTAACCTTTTACGTGCTATGTCAAATTCCACCCAATTAAAATTGTGTCTCTCTGTCTTGACCCACAACTTCAAGTTGGTGAAAATTTCTCGTATTTATTCAATTTGAGACCAAAAATTTGCAAATCTTAATGTTTAAACACCTATTTAATTCCCAATTTCAGTGACTTGATCGCAAAAAAACCAACAAACACCAGACGTTGAACCAATGTTGTTTTAATGTTGGCCTGACGTAGGCTCAACATTACACAACATTGGTTAAGCTTCAAACAATGAGTCACATTTATATTATGTTAATCAAACAAGACTGAAATCTCAGAAATAATACAAGACACCCAATGACTGTTTTTGTTTTATTGTATAATTTGAGAAAATAATAAGATAATAATCTTCATTTTTTTTAAAGATAATTTAAAATAAGAGGGTGGGAGTTAAAAATGTTTCTTTTAGTGGCTTTCACAACTTCTATCATCTTTAAAAATAGATATTAAACATTTGATCATATTGGTTTGGCTAACAGGGTCTGTTTCGTGGAATTGTATTTTTTTTGTCTCAGTTTCTGAAAAATGTGCAAAGAATTTGGGCATTTCAGGTTGAAAAGATGCACCTTTTCAATTAAAAAAACTAACAGTGATGTAAATTAGGCCTATGCCTTAACATATCTGTTGTTCAGTTTTCTTTTTATAATGATGTTCTCAACTTCTGTTAGTTTTGTAGGTTGTAACTGTTTCATAATAACATAATAAAATATGAACTGCCGCAAAGTATATTATGTGTAATTAAATAATTTGTATCACAATCTAAATAATGTGTCTTTCTATATAAAAATACAGATGCCTCACCAATTCCTAATCTCATAAGAAATAATAGATGTCTTTATTCTGTTCATTTGTGTTATATATTTTACAGTTAACAAATGTGTACAGATGCTTTCAAAGGCCAAAAATCCTCTAATTGTGATGGGAAGTCAGGCCACACTGCCACCTGTGCCAGCCGAGGAGCTGGGCAAGGCTTTGCAGGTCAGTCCCAAATAATTTCCAAATTATGCAGTAAACACAAAACATTTGTATAACATTTATATAATGTTGGACCAATGTCGAAGCCATTGGGCCGACGTTGTATAAATGTTATACAAATGTTTTGTGTTTACTGGGAATGTCGCAAATAATTCCAATTTTGGTGATGTCTGAATAGTCATCTCAGAAATTCCATTAGAAATATTATTTTTATTAAATTATTAAATAAAAATATTTACTTTAAAGAAATATTTATTTATGTTTATCAATATTCTCTTAAATAGAGATATTTTTTGTCATATGAAGCTGGAAATCTAGTTAAAAAGTGAACTTTGGTGTTGAGAGTGTTAAGACTGGCATGATAGTCATCTCCAGCACAGAGAACATTAAAATGATGATATAATTTTGCACTACAGGCTCTGGGTATCCCGTGTTTCTTGGGCGGCATGTCCCGAGGCTTACTGGGTAAGAACAGTCCAATACATGCCAGACAATGCCGCAAAGATGCCCTACGTGAAGCAGATGTTGTCATTTTAGCTGGTGGGTACTCACATATTTATTGAATTTTTTACGACATGCTGGTTCTATTATGTGGCTCAGTTATTCATGTTATTTAAAAAATGTTTCGTAATTATCTGCTAAACTGCTAAATTTAATCTAAGAAAACTTTTTGCTCCAGTTCAGTCCAGAATATTCATCATATTTTTCTCAATATTTAAGCAGCCCTCGCCAAGGCGGGCTGCTTACTGTATTCCACACGGTCCGCCGCCGCCGCCGCCGCAGTTATTTGTTTTCAAGATAGCTACTAATCCAGCAACTTCTGCTTCCTCATACTTCACATATAGCCATCACATACCACTGGGGAATTGTTTTGGTGACATTTTGATCCGCATATCATCAACCCTTTAATTACTATGGCCACTAACGAAGTGAAGCTCGTTGGCGCGTTTCAGGGAGAAGTTTCCATCAGATCCTTTTTTAATTTGGCAAATATGTTCAGTTATGTCAGCCTGACCTGATTAAGATTTGGGAGCAAACAATTTCAAATTGGCAGTTTAGTGGCCATTTTTAATTTTAATAATTTTGTGATATTTACTTGATTAAAAAAAATGGATAACCCATGACAAATTTCGCAGTTATAAAAGCCAAAATGCATGTCAGTCGGCCATTTAAATTTTTTTTCTCATTATCTCATAAATATCTTGCATGATAGCTGATCTATGAACTTCTGCTTCCTCATACCTCACATAGCCACCAGATAACACCAGGGGATTTTTTGTGACATTTTGATTCCCATATTATCAACCCTTCAATTACTAGAGCCACTAACAAGGAAATACTTGTTGCACATTTCAGGAAAAAGTTTCCAGCAGATTTTTTTTTTTATTTGGCAAATATGGACAGCAATGTCGGTCAATGAGCTGATTAACTTTTGGGAGCAAACAATTTTAAAATGGCTGTCTAGCGGCCATTTTCAAATTTTGTAATATTTACGCAACTCAAAATCAAAGCAAAATAGCTGAACCATGCATATAGAACAAAATGTAAGGACTCACATTTTTAAAAATCAAAAATAGCCGACTGACGGTCATTTTTAATTGTTTTTTCTCATTAACTCCTGAAATGTTGCATAATAGCTATTAAAAGCGGTATTATTTAATAAACTTTGTGAAAATTTGGTGATCTATATTAAATTTAAAATGGCCGACTGGCGATAACGGAGGGTTGCTTTCGTGTTAGTTTCCGAACAACTCTTCCTAGTTTCATAACTTTCTGTTATCATAGATCTTGATACCTCTCTAAATTAGTAAAACATTAATTATTAGTGAATGTATAATTTTAATTGGTGATAAGTGGAATATTTTAATTTATGCCTCTACGCTAACCATACACATATTTTTTCAGGCGCTGTGTGTGACTTTCGCCTTGGCTATGGTAGAAGTCTGAGCAGACGATCAAAAATAGTGGCTGTAAATAGAAACAAAGAACAATTAACGAAGGTGAGTCAAACCCATTATTATGGCATATTATGCACCATGTGGCATATCATGCACCAGTTAATTTAGTAATGCAATTGCAATTTCCAGCTTTAAGTGCAGCTTATTTTAAATATTGTATAAATTTATATTTGTTCTTTATATACTAAGCTGTCGATTTTTGTTTTTTTATTTTGAAGAACTCTGGCATGTTTTGGAATCCCACGCTGGCTGTGCAAGGTGATGCCACAAGTTTTTGAAATATTTGATCTTACCTCATCTGCTGAGTTATCTAAGTTAAAAATAAAGAAAAATTGCCATGTATTGGTAAACCAGTTTCATGAAAATTTTTGTTTTAAAACCCCTAGTTGTAGGAAAATTAAGTCTGTTTCCAGGGACGTAAAATGATGCTTTGATGCATCGTGAGGGCTTAAAGGGTTAAACCCTCACGACGCATTAAAGCGTGACTTAATTTTATGAAACTCTGCGGTTTTAGCACGAGTATTTTTATGGAACTGTTTTAAAAATAACAGTATATTTTTTTCATTTGTCACTCACTTCAAGTCATCTTCCTCCACTACAAGTCGAGATTTGCGAGAGCAATTCGCGGCTTGTAGTGGATGAAGATGACAATGGTTAATTCAGGCTTGAAAGGGTTAACCCTTAGAATACTGATGTCGACTACAGTAGATATTCTGGGTTTTTATTAGCACCTGTCTAACTAGTTGTTAAAAATAAAATAAGCTTTCTATCTTGAAAGACTGATATATATTGTGACTTAAATTTCACAAATAACATACATTTTCAGTCACTTGAAGTTGTGGATCGCGGTAGCGAGACACAACTTCAAGTGACTGAAGGGGTTAAAATTTTCACCCACTTGACAAGTGTGTAAAAATTACTCATATTTGTTTAATTTGAGAACAAATATTTTGCAAATCTTGATGTTTAAACACTCATTTAATTCCTAATACCAGTGATTTAATCAACTAAGCAAACAGATTTAAAAAATTATAGATGTGCTTAGCAATAAAATAGTTAAGCAGCCTATGAGTGTACAATTAGGTCTACAATAATAATAATACATATGTGACACGCCACGCAAAAAGGGCTGTAAAGTAAAAATTTTCAAAATAGATTTTCATAGTTGACATGATAGCCGTGTCCATCCTGTTTCGATAACTAAAAGAATTTTTGAAAAATATTCATAACTTTTTGTTTTATGAGACTTTTAATATTTTAAAATTAGTTATGTAATCAGTAAATTTAAATTTTAAATGACGTCATAAATAATTTTCTGAAATCCGCGGGGAAGTGTATTTTCGCATGGCCGGTCACATATTATGAATGTGAAACCTCGCTGAATTATGTTTGACATTTCACCGCTGTTGTCTGTTGACATATCAAGGTGATGCCGCGAGTTTCCTGATGGAAGTAGCCGGCAAACTGAAGGGTTATAAAGTTGATCAGGACTGGGTGGATAAACTGAGGCAGAGAGATGTGGAGAAAGAGAAGAAAAACCTGTAAGTAAAGACGCTTTAACCCTTACAGTGCGGGGATCGACTTTAAATGTCTTAATCTGACGTTTGAAGTCGATCCCTGCACTAAGAATCCTTACAGCGTGGGGATTGACTTTAGATTCTGACGTCTGAAGTCGATCCCCGCACTGTAAGAGTAAAAATATTTATAATGGTCGAAAGCCCATAACATAGGTATTCAAATGAATCAGAAAGAGCTACCTAAGACATTTATGATGATTTTAAATTGAAAAAAAACCTTATTCTTCATGGTTATACAAAAATAATTCGGAGTTTTAAGGGTGGGACCTTATCCTGCTGATCATGACCTTTGTCATTTTTAATCTGTTCTATTAGTCGACCAAATCACTGTTATTGGGAATGAAATGTGTGTCTAAACATCATGATTTTCGAATATGTGTACTCAAATTAAACAAATATGAGTAATTTTCAGTCACTTGAAGTTGTGGGTCACGGTAGCGAGACACAAACTTCAAGTGGCTGAAAATTTAAATAAATTAACTTAACAGGATAAGGGTCAAGTATATGTTCAAATCAAAGATCTAGTGCACTGCTTTATATAATGAACCTCCCAGGAGAGCACACAAAATAGAGGCTTACTCTAAAAACACAGGAATTCATTTGACACAACACAGAAATGTACTGGCACTTATAATTTCTTGTACGAAAAACATGGTAGATGCAAATTTACTCATTGTATCTGTTGAAATACAAAGGAACAAGATATAGTTGATAATTTCTTCACCTATGTGTAGAAATACACTATACCAAGATATAGTTTATCATTTTTTTCACCTATTCGTAGAAATACACCATACCAAATTTACATTTGTTCATTTCTTCACATATTTGATTGAGTTTTCATACAATGTCAATGGTGTAAATATATGTATAGAAATGTGTAAATTAAAGAATTGGACCATAATTATGCTTATTATATTATATTATAATTATGCATAACTATTGCCATTTAGCAAATTAGAGGTATTAATTGTCTTGACGTTGTCTCGAGATTTTAATTTTATATTGATTGTTGTTCTTTATTCCAGAAAGATGGCTGACGACCCGACAGATGTTCATTTGAACCCACTGAAGGTGCTTCACCAGCTAGAGGACATACTACCTGAGAACAGCATCTTAGTCGCTGATGGTGGAGACTTCGTTGCTACAGCTTCCTACATTCTCAGGTGATTTCACGTTTTGTTACTACATACACAACTTTAATGCATCTGCCTATTATACCTTGATTTGCCATATTAGACATTTTAAATTTTCACCCATTTTAAGCTGTGTCTCTCTTTAGCGACCCATAACTTAAAGTGGGTGGAAATTGCTTATATATTTGTTTTATTTCAGTTTTAAATGTTCTCAATTTTTGCACACCAAATCATCCTTTTAAGTGAAAATAATACATGACAAAAGTTAAAACAATTAAATTTCACCCATTCTTATATCAGATTTTAGTTGTAAAAATTATTTTATACAGCAATTATATCATACTGCAATGCAAAAGGCGAGCAGCAGTAGCTGCTTATTTTTATTAGTACTCTCACTGCTGTTTGTATATACACAATCCTTATTAGCCCTTTGCCTGCTGACCACGAGGATAGTCGTTTTAAATCGGTTTTATTAGCTGATTAAATCACTGTTATTTGGAATAAAATCTGGGTTTAAACATCAAGATTTGTAAATGTTTGGGTCACAAATTAACAAATATGAGTAATTTTCAAACAATTAAGGTTGTGGATCGCGGTAGCGAGACACAACCTCAAGTGGTTGGAAATTTAACTAAATTAATTTAGCAGGATAAGGGTTAACGTCCCGATTCTATTTACCCGCTTCATAGCTGATCTCAAAATGTATTTTATATTCAGACCAAGAGGTCCGCTGAAGTGGCTGGACCCCGGTGCTTTTGGCACACTGGGCGTTGGTGGAGGTTTCGCTCTGGGAGCCAAGCTGTCGAGGCCAGACTGTGAGGTGTGGATTATATACGGCGACGGCTCGCTCGGGTACAGCGTCGCTGAGTTTGATACTTATACAAGACACAAGGTCAGATAAACTGCATCAGTACTAACCGCACAATCAGTCTGTAATGTTAACTAATAAGTTATTGGAACCTTTTAAACGCTGGTCACGACTAACCATTTTTAGTACATTTTTATCAGTTCATCTGGCCTTTAGGCCTAAGATGAGCTTATGCCATTGTGTTGTGTCTGACGTCTGGCGTCTGTTGTCTGTCTACAATTCCAAGAAATGCATCTCCTCCCTCAATTCTTATCCGATTTTAACTCTGTTCGGTTTGTTTGAAAGAGCTCGGGCCTGTGCATTAAAACTCCTCACCGATTACAGAAATTTTAATTATTAATTAACTTATGACCTGATTAAGACCCAATTAGGGCACTCTGTCCACAATTCACAAGAAATGCTTCTCCTCCCTCAATTCTTATCCGATTTTAATTTTGTTTGGTTTGTTTAAAAGAGCTCAGGCCTGTGCATTAAACTTCCTCACGGATTTTAGCAATTTTAATTATTAAAAAACTTATGTTTAATTATGACCCAATTTGGGCACTCTGTCCACAATTCACAAGAAATGCTTCTCCTCCCTCAATTCTTATCCGATTTCAATTCTTTTTGGTTTGTTTGAAAGAGCTCGGGCCTGTGCATTCAACATCCTCACGATTTCAGAAATTTTAATTTGTAATCAACTTGCGCTAATTAGGGATGGACTTCTGTTTGTCTCATTGACACTTGGAGTTGTCGATCGCGGTAACGAGGCACAGCTTCCAAGTGGTTGAGAAATTGAATAAAAGAACTTAGTGGTTAAAGGGTTTTTTCTCTTGACTGGGTGGTTATTAACCCTTATCGTGCTATGGTAATTTATTTACATAATTAATTATTTTTTTCAACCCCTTAAGTGGGTGATAATTGCTCATATTTGTTTAAATTCAGACCAAATATTACCAAATCTTGATATTTAAACAGTCATTTTATTCCCAATAAAAGTAATTGAATTGACAATTTAATAAAAAAACGACAATTGTCGTGATTAGCAGGCAAATGGTTAACCCTTGTCCTGCTGATTTATCAGTTTGTATTTTCATCCATTTGAATGGAAATTGCTGACGCAATTTGCAGCTTCAAATGAATAATTAATACCTTTTAAATTTTTTTTTCAGATTCCTGTATTAGCACTTGTTGGAAACGATGCTTGTTGGACGCAGATTGCGAGAGATCAGATTCCAAGATTCAAGAGCGCAGTGGCATGCAATCTAGCAGTAAGTGTCTTAATAAAACTTGATGACGCATTGCAGTGCAACAGACAAATTTAAGTGGATGTACATTTTTAATCCAAATGGCCTGCAAAAGGGATGTTAACATTTTAAGTCCAAAAATGTAGCAAAATTTAGTACAAAATTTAAAATGCTAGTTTAAAAAATATATTATTTGCTTGAGAGCTCCGTTGAATCAGGGAGTACAATTAAGACAATTTCTCTCCAGGTACTTCATGGTCCTAGAGCAGTGGGCAATGGGTTAAGACTCGTGATTGATATATATCATTCATGTCAAATCCTCCATATTATATCATTGTATATGATTCTATTATTTATTCACTCGTCCTATTAAAAAGGTTTGAGTTACATAGTTGAATTCGGAATTTATTACATGAACTTAGAGAACATATGTCAAACACCATAACAGCCATGTGATGTGCACTACCATGCTAAAACAAAATGTAGTATATATTAAACATGCATCAAATGTTAAAGCACAAAGCTTGAATGGTAATGTTCATATTATGATATATGTGTGTGTTCAACCCCTAGAGCTATTTAATTTAAATTTTCTGTCACTTTAAATTGTGTCTCGGTACTGCCATGCACAATTTTTGGTGACTGAAAATTGATGTGGTTTGTGAAATTTAGGTCCCAACATATATCAGTATTTCAAGATTTAAGATTATGAAGAAATTATAAGAGCAAAGTGTTATGTTCATTTGCATACCTACTTCTAATATATTATCAGCCTACACTTTGTATGGTTGTAATCATCAAAGGAAACATTGTACATAAAATTACTTTGATTTTTTCTGTTTCAGTACACACCATACCACGAAGTTGCTCAAGGATTTGGCGGCAAGGGCTATTTGTTAGATAATGCATCGGAGATTAAAAATGTCATGGAAAAAGCACAGAAAGACTACAAAGATGGACAAAGCGTTTTAATAAACTGCCTCATAGGCAAAACCACATTCCGCGAAGGCAGTATTTCTGTCTAACAGACACTGTGATACATAATGATATGTGATTATGTCTCAACCATGTCTTTTGTCATAAATATTTGGCCAATGCAGTACATTATTTGGCCAAATTAGGATAAGAAGTAAATTTAGAATTGTATAAAATCATGCAATTATAAATTTATACTGAAAATTAATATTGTGATATATAATTTATACCCACCATCATCTCATTAACCCTTGTGCTGTTTGGACTATGCATTAGTTTTGTGCATTTAACCCTTTTAATCCTGACTTTACATTGTCATCTCCATCCACTAATAGCCGCGAATTGCTGTCGCAATTCTCGACTTGTAGTGGATGAAGATGATTTGAAGTGGGTGGAAACAATACAGAAAATTACCATGTATTAGTAAGCCAGTTGTATGAAAATTTTCATTGAAAAACCCTTGGTTGTAGAAAAATTAAGTCTGTTTTCAGGGATGTAAAATGATGCTTTAATACATCGTGAGGGCTTAAAGGGGTAAACACAGATGAACATTTAATTGATGATCAAAGCAATTGCTGTAAAATTAAAAAAAAATTAAAGAGGCATGGGTTAAATTTATATTCAGTTTAAGTGAATTCTCCCACAAATTCTCCAAAATATCGCCTTTTTCATTTTTTATTTGAAGCAAGCATTGATGACGGAATTTCCAGGTTCACAGGAAAAAAAAATATTTTTTCTATTCAAAATTAGTCGTGCTTTAATTTACAATTGTTGCTTTAGTATGATGTGATCGGGATGACGTTGCATCCCATTTGCAAAATGGTTTGAATGACAAGATTGAGCAAACGTGGACCAAAATTCACTGATGAATCTTTGTTTAAACACTGGCAGATGCAAATCATGAGCTTACCTTTTTTACTTTTAGGAAAACTATTTTTCTTTCCTTTTGAATAATAAAACTGTGATAGCAATTAAAAAATAATTTCCTTTTAATCAATCTAGAATTAGCATTTACCACATTAGTTATTGCACAACAAAATCTTCTCACATATTTCAGAGTCTGCTATACTAATTTATTTGCATGCGTTTTTTATCGTTGTGATATTGTAAACAAGGCACAGTCGCCATGACATTAATTATGCATTTGTTTTGTTTAAAAGTTTGATCCAGTAACTAGAAAGTCAACCAAATAAGGTACTCCCTTATTTATTCTCAACTTTAGTTTTTTTGTAATAATCTGAATGAATAGGGCCTATACCTATTCCATACAGACCATAGGAGTCTGAAAGCGCATAGCCGTAGTTGATCTTTACTACATTATGATTGAGTAAATGAGATTTTTCAACCTTTTCAGATCGGGAATCTCCTTTAGACATAAGGATCTGACGTCTATAGATCGCAGATTCTGACATATACAGTCAGTCCCTGCACTGAAATAATTAAAAACTTGGCCGTAGACCCATAACATAGATATTTAAATCCAGTGGAAAAAGCTAACTAAGACATTATTAAGGATTTCAAATTGAAAATAACTCTTTGGTATTTATGCTGGATAAAAAATAAAATAGAAAAATATAATAGAAAAACATAGACATCCTTACTTGGTTGATTTTTATATTTTTAATGAAAGAATAGTCATCATGATTATTATGTCTTGTTGTGCATAAATAAGATGAAGCCTAAGAGGGTTTACATTAGTGTTCGTTATTTATCACAATTGTTACCGCAATGTTACCGCTTAATGCAGACCTTGCTAATTTTTTTTTGTATATTTGTAAGATGAAATTTTACAAACAATGTTAGATTAATAATTAATACAATCTTTTTGTATCAGAATTTTCTCAATGAAGTGCAATTTAATTTTGAATTTCATGTATGATATTGAGGTGCAGCATGTTCACATCAATAGACCAGAGACATCATTAATATTAATCTGTCATATTATTTTAATTCAGTATTTATATTTTTTAGCTATATAATAAAGTCAATTAAATATGCAGAAGTGTTTTCGTTGTTGAAGTGACTTAAATATGTACATTTCCACTTTTTATAAAATCTGTGTTATTTAAAATTAGTCCGCTGTATTTCTGTTGCTCTTTACCGCCTCTTCTTCGTCCTGAATGTTTTTTTAGTTTACCGCCTCATTGTTGCAAATAAAAGCCTTCCCGTCGCCCTTTAATGCCTCTTCACCCTTAACGCCTCGTTCATCTCCATTGCTCTTTAACTCTCTGTCAAGTTTTAATGCCTCTTCATCGATCTTTAATGCCTCCCCATCACCATTTAACGCCTCTCTGGCACCTTTGACGCCTTTCGCTGCCCTTTGCTGCTGTTGAGTCGACCTTTATATTTTTTCCTCTAACGTGTCGTCTATCCGGTGCCCTTTAGCGCCTCTTCGTTGCCATTTAACCGCCTCCTTATCTTCCTTTACCGGCTCTCCAAAGCCATTTAACGCCTTTTTATAACAATTTACCGCTTCTCCATCGCCTTTTAACGCCTTACCATCACCATTTAACACATCTGCAGTGTCTTTTAACGTTTCTCCATCACTCTTCAGTGTATTTCCATCAACTTTTAACACTTTTTCTTCACCTAACGCCTTTCTGTCACCCTTTGACGTCTCACCGTCACCATTCAACTTTCTCAGTTGCCCTAAATAGCAATGCTTTGTTGTCTTTAACATCTTCTCCAAGCACTTGAACACCTATCTTCATGTGTTGAAGAATCTTATTTGACCTTAGAATATCTGGCGGCCATTTTGTTTTTGCCCATAAAAAATTCCCCGCCCCCAAGGCTGCCAAATTGACACCAGGCTGATTCGTGCTCAGGACATCCCTTTGAACCAAAATCAACCATAAAACATCATCCATACCAACATACTTGAGCTAAAAAATGTCATTTGTCAACTGGACTAAAAGGTGTTAAAAGGCAAACAAAGTGTTGATGGAAATGCACTAAAGAGTGAGGGAGATACATTAAAATGTATTAAATGGTGATATTTCTCACTAAAAATCCCACAAAAAAGCGGTCTTACAAATGTTCAAGCTGTATTTGTTAAAAATCACATTTTCCTTAATTTGACCTTGAAATAGACCTTATTAAGATGACATTTAATCATTAAAATAGTATCGGGAATAGATTATTTAGTCAAAAAGTACACCAAAAAGAAATTTCATTTTGTTTCTTAAAGATTATATTTTTTAAAATTTTTGACCTTGGAATTGACCTAGACGATGACCTTGGATCACCTAAATAGTACCATATTTTGCACACAAAATCACATGAGAAAGGGGTAAACTATTATGCAGACATGTTCTCATCTAATTAAATTTGCGATTAAATTAAAAAAAAAATATTTAGTATATTAAATTGTATTTAATTATTTTTTTTAGTAAATTATGTAAATTTCAAGTTATTTGTTAAAAATTTTCTTTTGCTTAGACCTACTTGACCTTAATATGTATGTTTTTTTTAGTTTAGTCACGTACGGATAGACACTTCATCCCTTTTTTATCATGTATATTACCCTAAAAAAACTGCCCAACGGTGACAAGTGGCACCAGGCTGAATTCAGCTGGGAATAGGCTAGTCATGCAAGCTGGGGACTCTTGCGCTACGCTCCGTCGCGAAGCAGAGAGGATCAACCTGAATTAGGAATAGGCTATCCCATAAAATCAATAATAAATCATCGTCCATATAACCCTATAGGCCTAGGGGGTCTACTATAGGCTACCGCGAAACATTGAAAAATAGTAACATAGATCTGGTAACTCTCGCTCTAATTCCAAATTTAGCCGGACCCTTGCGGGATTTGACCTACTTTTGGTCAAATTGATGAGCGGCAAACAAAGCCATGCACTGTTTGCACTGACATGACTGAAGTCGAGAAGGAAAGTGAAACGGACAATTTACTGTCGATTATTTTCCCTCTTTTTGTAAGATAAACAGATCAATTGATATTTTTATATTCACAATTGCTTGCTATTCACTCAACTTTATTCAAATAACTTTATTTTTTCATGTGTTTCTATTGAATTCCTCGTTAAAAATGATCGAGAACAACGACGAGATCGCCCGGCGTTTCCTTCCTCCATCAATCATTCATGACTGATATTGCATGTATTGTGATAATGTGATATTAAGGTTTCACCAGACAAATAATTATACGCGGATATCATACAGTTCAGACCTAGGCCTAGACCTACATGTTTTACGGTGAACTGCGTTACGCCTAGCCCTAGCCCTAATCTATACCTAACAGTAACATATAGTTGCAGTCAACTAACACCAGCGTTGGGTGTTTTTCGCTGATTTCTCAGTCAATTCTGAATCAATTTTCATGAAATTTTGCAAGCACTCTTTTAAACTATTCCGGCGCCTACCCAAAAAATTTCGTGAAATTTGAATGAGTATTTCAAAAGTTAGACCATTTGACAAGTAGTGGAATTTCGTGAGTGAAGCTGATAGCGTGCAATGGGTTTATAGAGGAGCGTCATAATTCGCAAAAACTACATGTCAAATGGTCTAACTTTTAAACTATATAATATTTTTCCCCGAAATTTTCAGGGCAGGTGCCGTAAGACTAGAAACTAAAGCTTGTCAAATTTCATGAAAATCAGATGAAAATTGCTTGAGCAATATGCGAAAAACATGCAACGCGAAAGTGACAGATTTAAGGTGACTTTTACTATAGTCTCATAGATATTTATTATTATTCAATTACAATTAGATCTATACTATACTCGCCGTCAAATTAACCAGGATCGCATGATTTTCGGCGATTTCTCCGTCAATTCTAAACCGATTTTCTTCAAATTTTGCGAAGGCCATTTTCTATTCAAATCCTAACAGCCCTGAAAATTTCGTGAAATTAAATAGCGTATTTCAAAAGTTAGACCATTTGACATGTAATAAATTGAAATTACGACGTTCCTCTTTAACCCCATTAATCAAATTTTAAAATTTTATTACATGCCAAATGGTCTAACTTTTGAAATATTAAATATTATTTTGCGAAATTTTTACCCCTGTTAGGATTTTAATAGAAACTGGCCTCTGCAAAATTTCAAGGAAATCGGTTAAAAATTGACGGAGAAATCGCCGAAAATCATGCGATCCTGGTTGATCATTTTTAATTTGACGGCGACTATAGTGTTATCTATACTCGCCGTCAAATCAAAAATGATCAACCAGGATTGCATGATTTTCTGCAATTTCTCCGTCAATTTGAACCGATTTTCTTGAAATTTTGCAGAGGCTATTTTTTATTAAAATCCTAACAGGGGTAAAAAATTTGCAAAATTATATTTAATATTGCAAAAGTTGGACCATTTGCCATGTAATAAAATTCTAGAATTAGTTTAATGGGGTTATAGGGCGACGTCGTAATTTAAATTAACTACATGTCAAATGGTCTAACTTTTGAAATACGCTATATAATTTCACGAAATTTTCAGGGCTGTTAGGATTTGAATAGAAAATGGCCTTTGCAAAATTTGAAGGAAATCGGTTTAGAATTGACAGAGACATCGCAGAAAATCATGCGATCCTGGTTAATTTGAAGGCGAGTATAGCCTAATTGTACAAAAAACCTAGCTAGCAGAGGTCGACACTAACTGCTCTGAGGTAGTGGCCAAAAGGGCCAGTAGCTTCAGATAATTACTGGCCCTTAGCTGTATCTGATAGTCCTTAACATACACTGTTATCACAAAAAATTAATGTAACGGTTTGGTACAAAATTTAAATCAACGTTTAATACTCAACCACAGGCTCATTTATAAATTTTGCCTTTTTTTCATAACATAGCCATAAATAAAGGGGTGTTAAAATTAAATAAAGCGGGACACCTGGTATTTTTCATTGGCCCCCAGGGCCAGTATCTCATGTGATTTACTGGACCTTACTGATTTCTACTGGCCTCGGGCCAACGGGCCAGTGTTAGTGACGATCCCTGCTAGCTAGCCTATATCATACACTAATTGTTATAGGTCATACGCCCAATAACGTAAATCACGTTTTTTGCCATTAAAAAAATATTTGTTGACTAAATTTTATTTTTCTCAACTTTATTCAACTTGCCAAGTTATCCAGCGCCTATTTCTGCCGTTTTTTCGGCAAAAAATACTTTACATCGTCTGATCCTTTCTTTGTCATGTATAATGACAGGTGAAAGTTATTCATCATTAGAGCGGTGGGCGATATTAAGTGAAATTCGCGAAAAACGTTATACATAACAAAGGAAGGATCTCCCAAGTTAAAATATTTTTCAAACAAAAATTATACCTGGAGTTCGCCGGACATGTTAGTGAGTTGAATAGTAAAAAAAAAATAATTTCAGCTGGTAAATATGTTTTAAACGGCGAAGAACGTGGTTCGCGATATTGGGCGTACGAACTATAGGCCTAACGTTACAAATAACTTTTATTAGCCTAGAGAGGCTAGGCTTAAGCCTTTAAAGGTGTGTTCAACTGTCAAAACTCGCGGGACAAGGGTCCCCCAGATTTCAATAGTGCCCGTGGGGAGGCCAAGGCCCTATTCCATAATAATACTAGATTACTGCAATATATCACAAATTCACATAAATCCTGAAAAAAACACGAAAAAACCACCAAAATGACTTCTTCGGACGTACCTAGCTAATGGGAATGTATATAGTCTAGTATTACATGAAGACAGTGGACTATCAGCACTGATCAGAGCTCCAGATAATCGTTTGTTTTGAGGAGTATTTTACTCATTGAACTGGGTGATGAGGAGTAAAATATGAAAAAAACTAAACGAAGAGTATTTTTTTCACATAACATGAAAAAATTATTTGATTATTTTTTCTTACACTCAGGTCACATATTTTTCTGGTCACGGTTGAAATTCATATCATTTAGTCAATAAAATAGGCTAATGGCAATGCTACACCCATTTCTTGGATTTGATGTTTTTCTTAATAGTTTTTATAGAAAGGCCTACTATTACTCCTAAGATTTTCTGCCAATGAGTATTTGCTGTTTTATCATGCGTATTTTACGCATATCGCATGTTATCTGGAGCACTGGACTATCATGTAGGGCTAGGCCAGGGTTCAATTTGTTTGGACAATTTTGTGTAGCCATTTTAAACCTGTAACATTAGTAACATTAGAAAGTATGAAATTTAATTCAGGGCTAAAACGATCTTAACCATTTTATTGGGTCTAGGCCTATAGTGGGACGCCGTAAAATTTTACAAATTTACTACATTTCAAACGGCCTACCTTTTGAACTATAAAATATTTTATGATGAAAATTTCAGGGTATTTCATTGGCGTGTGACAAGAAAATAGTCCTTGCAAATTTTCATGGAAATCGGTCGAGAATTGACTGAGAAATTGGTGAAAAACATGAGATATAAGTTAATGCGACTGGGAGTTTAGGCCTATCTGCAGAAGCCAAAACTTTATCTTTTGTTACACTCTCTGAGTTATCTTGATTTGAGACTGAGTGTGAGACTGAGTCTGTAGGCCCTGACTGTAAAGTATAAGTAAGTGTAGTCTAAAGTAAGGAACAGTTAGTAAGGTCCCTCCTGAATCCTGGCTTTGCCTCAGGCTCAACTCGAGGCTCGAGAAAAATAATTATATTTATTTTACTTTCTAAGAATTTTAAGTTTAGTTTAGCCTTGCTCTCCCTTATCTCAAGCTTAGCCAGCCTTAGGCCTAGCTTAGCCCAGGGGCAGCTCCCTTTGCAGTAGATTAGAGAGTAATTTATTTCCAATGGTCTCTTTCTTCTATTCACCCTGGGGCTCGAGTTGCTACCTTGAGTAGATCTAGTCGCTAAGGGCATGCCTGTGGACAGGAAATGTGAAATATATCTTGTGTGAGTAAAGTTTTAAAGGGGAAACATAACTTTTTATAGACTACTCTATCATTTTAATTGCAGTGAAAAAATGCCATCCTTGACAGCTTTTTCCTGGTCACCACCACAGACAGAGTCATTAATGCAAATATGTGGGATGAAGAGAAAAACGGAAGACACACAAACTGGTGATTCAGCCATGCAAGAGCAGGTATATCATAGCCTATTGGACAAAGAAATATTTGATAAAGGATGTATTTGATAACTTTTAGGTTAAAACAGAGCTTTCCCCAAAGTGCGGAGCCGCGGCGCTGTGCCGCTCTGTTTTATCCCAGCGCCGCGCTGACAAAATACAGAATACAAAAAAAAAAATTATGTTTTTTCTATAGGCAACAACCTTGGAAATCAGCTACAGATTCTGCCAGAATACAACATTTCAAGACTTTGCTTTAAAAAAATTTCAGGGGGCATGACCCCCGTACCCCCCTAGCATTATCTGAGGAAAGCCCTGTAAAGGATGTATTTGATGTATTTGCTATGCCACAATTCTAATTCGCATTAACCCTTACAGCGCCGGGTTCGTCTTGAATGGTTGTCTGAATCTGACGTCTATTATTATTATTGTATTTCTTTAGAAGCTTTTATCCAGCTGCATAGCCAATCCCAGCGCTTACATAAAAAAAAGTCATGTGTGCTAAAAATTTCAGTATCTTATTAAAAACAAGGCTAAAAACGTGGGCCATCAGAGTAATCTATATGTCTAAAGTCGATCCCCGCAATGTAAGATTAAAAATCTTTCTAATGGCCGTAGACCCATAACATAGGTATTCAAATGAATCAGAAAGAGTAAACTAAGACATTTATGATTGTTTCAAATTGAAAAAAACCTTTTGCCTCGAAGTTTTTCATTAAAAAAATGCAACGCTTTAACCCTTTCAAGCCTGAATTTACCATTGTCATCTTCATCCACTACAAGCCGCAAATTGCTGTCGCAATTTTCGACTTGTAGTGGATAAAGATGATTTGATGTGGTTTTAAAATTAAAGAAAATTACCACGTATTGGTAAACCAGTTTCATGGAAATTTACATTCTAAAACCCTTAGTTGTAGGAAAATTAAAAATGTTTTCAGGGATGTAAAATGATGCTTTAATGCATCGTGAGGGCTTAAAGGGTTAAAGGCTAAATCTCATCAGCTTATTTGGTACAGAGACACTTTGTTATGCTCTACTGGCTGCTGACACTATAAAAAATACTGATGCTATAAATTAAGTAAGTTATATTAAGAAGATTTAAACTGCTATTATAGTGCACCTCATAAGGCTTCAAATTAAAAAAAACGCGATCTCTGCTACACAAGGACAACTCTTTAACCCTTTAACTGCCAAATTATTCAATTGGAATTTTCACCCACTTAAAGTTGTGTCTCGCTGACGCGATCCACAACTTCAAGTGAGTGAAAATTATGCAGATTTGACAAAATGGAAGTCAACTCTTTTCAAATCGTGCTGATTGATGTCACATTATGGCTTTAGCATGTTTAAAAGGCGATACTGAATGTGGTAATAATTAGGTGAAAAACCGAAGAAATTCGGCTCCGGCGGTCAAAGGGTTAAGACACTTTTGCAGATATGTAGCGGACAACTGGTTTTGTGTTTATTTTCAAATAATTCTAGTTTACTTGATTTTATAAAATACCAGTGTAAATTTAGAGCATTCTTACTTTGCTTTACTATGCAATTTTTTCTTAATTTTTTTTAATTTGCCAACAACATGCAAAATAAAGCCAAAGAAGTTCAAGACATAAATTTGTGATAGTTCAATCTATTTTTCTTGGTAAATCACATCACCTAGAAATGGAATATTTAATTGTCCTTGCCATATAGTGCTAATATATTACTTTTTTTTTTGTTTTTCATAGATTCATCCCAAACGCCACTGCTCAGAGAATTTACAAGGAGCAGCTGCTCTAAGTTTTGAAAGTCAGCCTTATGCCTGTGAAGACACAGCGAGTGCCATGGAGGGAAGTCCTGTTAAGCAGCAGTCACATCTGCACCACCCTCCGCTTGATGAAAATCTCAACAATAATAATAATGACGGCATTATTGACTTTGAAATGCAACGGGTAGGTTTAAACACATAATTAATCAAAATACAAACCTTTGAATTTTATTTCTAAGTTAAGATGTTTTCATCACTTCGTAACTAATTTTGCAGGAATGCTAATGCATTGTCCAGCTTCAATTGACAAAAAATATTTATATTTTTTTAACTTAAAAAATTGTAAGTTGAATTATTTGACTAACTGAGCATCTACCACAAACTATATTATCATTTCAGTGGTATATCATTTGGTCTAAATCTGCTTGAAACCGTATATATATGCGGGGGCCAGCAGTACTATGGGTCAAGTGACTCATCATAGCCAATAGTGTTTGATTTATGTTATGTTAACAGCTTCACTATCCAGAACCGGTACATCAACCTAGTGTTGATATGAACATTAA
The DNA here is from genome assembly GCA_964017125.1 of Flabesymbios commensalis. Lineage (NCBI taxonomy): Eukaryota > Metazoa > Annelida > Polychaeta > Terebellida > Flabelligeridae > Flabesymbios > Flabesymbios commensalis. The sequence goes on along the minus strand of OZ024914.1, from coordinate 72,777,802 downwards.
CGGGGAAACATACACATGCTGCGAGACTGAAAGCATGGAGGCCTCAATGGAGTCAGACTGCGTCCCCGATCAAACCCAGTATAGCTGCACACCTAAAAAATCTACAGATACAGAATCACAGTTTTGTATGTCTTTCTGTGGGTAGGTGTAATCAGGTTTACAATCTGTTTAAATGTGGTAATTTTGCTGGGAAATCTTAACCTTCATATTAGTGAATTTTTTTTAAACCTATTTTTCATTCATTTGAAGCTGGAATTCCTGATGCAATTTCCAGCTTTTATTGACGAAAAATATTTATATTTGTAAAAATAGTCATATTCTAAATTGTATTATTTGATTAGATAAACAACTACCACAGAATAGTTAATCAATTTGAGTGACATTTTTAGTTGGTTTGGACCTTGCTTGGGGCTGTATATATACAGCTCCAGCAGTACAAGGATTAACCTTAAAATTGCAGCAGTATATACTTTAATTTTTCATCCACTTCAGTTGTGTCTCGACAAGATTGACGTGTTTCACATACAGTGAGTTTTTTAACTGATAATAAATTTGATGAAGTGAGGCACGCAAGCGCATTGTCATACCATCCACATTTTATTTGAAAGCTGTAAGATCAGCAATTGACACATTTTATTATTAGACATTAGCCAGATTTTAAATTTATTTAGGATACAGTTTTTTTATTTATTAGCTCAAATGCAATACTTGTTTTTATGGCAAGATTGGTAATTAATACTTAATGCTTTGTCTTTGCCATTCAACAGAGTATATATAATATATTTGTATTTGTTGAAACACAATTGCTTAACCCTTTGAGGCCTGAATTTATAATTGTCATCTTCATTCACTACAAGCCGCGAGTTGCTGTCGCAATTCTCGACTTGTAGTGGATGAAGATGATGTGATGTGGTTTAAAAATTATAGAAAATTGCCATGTATTGGTAAACCAGTTTTATAGAAATTTTCGCTCTAAAACCCTCTGTTGTAGGAAATTAAGTCTGTTTTCAGGGATGTAAAATGATGCTTCAATGCATCGTGAGTGCTTAAAGGGTTAAATTACATAGCATGTGATTCTTTTTCTTCCTGTTTTACAGAAAAGGAGAGGAAAGTCCTAATTCTGGCAGAGTACGCTGTTACTGTAAACCGTCATGGGAAGGAATGCTGGAAATGCGGCCCTATATGTCTGACATATATTAACACCCAAGCCTTCAAATATTGTGTGTGTGTTTATTGAGACTAAATGAATAAGTGTAGATGAATGAAAACATATTTTATTGGAACTATTTAAGTCTGAGAATTTGTTAGTGAGAGTATGAACTAGTTTTTATCTTTGAAATGGGAAAACATTGTGAAAGTTTACACGTACAGTGTAGGGGTCTTGTTTTTCCGCCACAGAGCTCACTGTGCCGGAGTTGTGTCATTGCCTCACCAATCGTGTATCATTGAAATCAGACGAGCATAGTGTACAAGAAATTGAATCAGTGTGAAGGATTTGGTACACGAGACATTGAGCCAATGTAGGGTTGATGTTGGGCCAGCGCCGTAGACGATGGGCCAACATTGGTTCAATGTCTCGTTTACTTGGTAGGCCTACTATCACTTCACACTAAAACAGACTGTTCAAATTATCACTGATATCTGCAAAGATTACAGCAATTTAACTAATATGCTGAGATAAATCGAAACATATGGAAAAAATAAAACAACTTGAGGAAACTGCTATTCCAAGTGACTATGCTTATGTTGGTCAAATTACAATTTTTCAGCTCAATTGTCTGCAGGTTGTCATCTCTTCATCTACCTCCTCTGGATTGGATCTCAAAATCGTCTACAAAAAACATTTATAAATATTTTTTTATGTCCCATTACCTACAGTTCACATAGATACCCCTCGTTCAGTTAAACTGCCGCTGGTATTGTCATTCATTTGAAAATGAAAATTGCCAATGCAATGTCCAGCTTCAAATGACAAAATCTCTATTTGTGAAAAATCTCACTAATTGAATTTTTTGATTAGGGGATACCAATTTCAGTGTTTATTGGAAAAAACATATAAATATGAGCTAGCAGGACAACATATAAGCCTAGCAGGACAAATGTCTAGACATTAAGCTTAGCAGGACAAACGTCTAGCCAGCAGGACAAACACCCAACATATTGTACATATGCAAATAATTTTTACCTACTTGAGGTTGTGGGTCGCGATGGCGAGACACAACCTCAAGTGGATAAAAAGTAGAATTTAGCGCTTCAAGGTTTAAAGAGTTTTGATATTATATAACATATATATAATCAGCTTACTGAATCACACAGATTGGAAAATCTAAACATGCTGTGGAGTCTATATTTCAGCCACATTAATGCTCATCAATTTCTCTAGATCAGTAGGTTTCTCATGACATGAGCTACTGCTACCGCTGAATATATTAACAATGCTAGTTTTAAATTAAACATCTTAAAGCTTAGTTGTGTGACAATGCGTTAATTATTTAAGGTAATTATCAAAGTGCAATTCACTTTGCTAAAATATTGTGGTGTTATAAACATTTAGGTGTTGGCTTTCACTCACCAGGAGGTATGGGCTACTGAAATGAAGACATCATTTGTGAATAGGACATCTAACTTTCTAGTGCTTTGAAGGTGATCTATCACCCCTTATATGGTATGAATAATTATGTCCTTATATGGGGTGATTGGCTATCATGTAACCCTCTCAGAGGGTCACATGATAGCCAATCACCCCATATATGGGGTGATTGGCTATCATGTGACTCTCTCAGAAGGTCACATGATAGCCAATCACCCCAATTAAGGAAACACTTGTGCCCCAACTTGTGGCAACTTTGTTTTATTTGTCACAAATTTATTCATACTATATAAGGGGTGATGTGTCACCTTTAATTGTGGAACAGTTTAGACACTATTATTACTTTGTTTGAAAGATAAACAGCTCCAAAGCGACTTCTAACAAAATTCACCATTAAATGGTAAATGTTAAGAAAAAACTGATATACCATAAAATGGAAGCCCAGTTCAATATAATATATTGTTGTCGGAAAACAGGATCAAAACCTATCAGGATTAGGAATAGCTAACTAATATATTTATTTATTCATTTGTTGACTTCTTCACATTGTAATTACATAATGCTATAATTTTGTCACTTGTGAAGTTGTGACTGGCATCTTGTAATTCCGAGGTGTTGACTTAGTTTTGTGTATTGTACAGAATATAATTTGATTTTATTATAGATGAAGAATTTGTGTTCAGTCAGAATGATCTCGTTCGTTTAAGGTAGTTGTGAACACACAGCTCACATGATGTTACTTTTTACATAGAAAATATATGTATGACTATATACATTTTTTGTTAACTCTTTCAGCGCGAGGACCATCTGTAGACGTTAAATTCTGACATCTAATGACGGTCCCCGTACTGAAAGAATTGAAAAAAAATGAGAATGGCCGTAGACCCATAACATAGGTATTAAAATGTAGCGGAAATAGCTAACTAAGACATTTATGGTGAATTTCAAAATAGTAAAACACTTGGGTCTCCATGGTTTACACAAAAAATATTTCAGCATCGTGAGAGTGAAGCAAATCTAGAGGATTGCACTAATCATGGTAATTCTGCTTTTTGTAATGCTAATGATGTGGAAGGCTTTGGTAAATACTGTCGTAACGGTGCTTAAAACAACACTAAAGTGCTGGGAAAGTAATGGAAGAAAAGTTTGAGTATGTCTCAAACCATATTTAATAAGACATTTTATTATTTTCTGCAAAAAACTTACAATTTCATATTGTTGTTACTATGGTATTATAGGGCAGTATCTACCACTTTGTACAGTAGAAGATACTGCCCTTTAATACCAAGGTGACATTTATTTGTTAGGCCAAAAATCATTATGGACATGTTAATCTGATCAATTTTTTCGATAAAGAATGACTGTAATTAGAAAAGTGAACTGTGTACATTGTCTACTTAGTTAAGATGTATCGCTTGCTCAAAATGTGGTGACAAATTGAAAATGGGTTGCTTTTGATCTTTTCATTGTGAGAAAGGTATATTTATATATTTACCCCTAAAGTGCTCGTTATTCAAAAGGTCTCACAATTGGGGAACAGTTTAAAAATAACAATAAGAAAGATATAACAAGAGTCACTCTTAAAGATTGTACAGACAGTGAAGTTTGTTCAAGTTTTAATGGCTAGAAAAAAAAAATACTCAATGAAATAATTTAACTATGTATGATCTATTCAATATGCCTTCTATTAATGGCAAAATTGTACAGGTTTCTTTGGAATAGAATCATTATTCTACTTTGAAAAATGCTGCCTCTAACAAATGGTGCTTAACAGATTCATATACAGTATATATACGTTTCACTATAAAATACCTACATAATAATGTTTTTATCAGATCTTTTATACCAGCATTTTTTTTTTACCTAATAGTTTGTTACACATAAAAACAATAATTGCTGTGAAAAACCACAGCCAGGTTAAAAACATTTTATAATTTATATTCTGTGTGTATTCTTTTTCAATTTCTTTAATCAGCAAATATAGCTCAACCCTTTAGCCGCTGAGTCTAATATATTGGGAATGAAATGGGGTAACATAAAGATTTGTAAATGTTTGGTCTCAAATGAAACAGACATGAGTAATTTTCACCCACTTGAGGTTGTGTGTCGCGGTAGCGAGACATAACTTCAAGTGGGTGGAAATTTTAAACTTTGATTCAGTGCTTTAAAAGGTTAAAAATAATATTTTACATGTTGAAAATATGTTATTCATGGTTCCGTGAATCACTACCATGACATCAGTATGTGACAACGGCTTGCCGAGGCGAGTCTGAATGTCATAGTGTTTCAAAGCAATTGTTCAAAGGTAGTACAATTTACTGCTATACTACTTTAATGCTTTCATGTTTACTTCAGACACTTATTGGTACCTATATCCCAGAAGGCAGCAGCAACTTATATATACCTTTTTAAAAGAGTTTGTGTATGTTATTTGTACATGTAGGATATTAAATTAATACAGCTGTTCTTGTTGTCTTAGAGTCTCAATTCATTTTTAAAGCAGAAACTGGACGAGCTTCCATCAGTATTCCGCGCATAAGTCTATTGTGTAATTGAAAATCCTGAGGAATGTATGCAAAAATGCAGGCTTTGTACATGAATCAAGACCAGAAAGCGACATTCAATCTTAATTTGACATTACATCAGAATACATTTAAATTATGAACAGTGTTTCATTATTCGAGTTTTTTATTGGGACAATTTTCTTACCTGTTTAATTTTCAAGATGGCTGCCATCGGAAACCTTTGAAGTTTGTTTAGATCCATAACTAGAACAACTATGCATCTGCCATTGCCATGTTTTGTTAACTCCAAACATGCATCAAGTACCTAAGGCCAGACCTTTTTATTATATGATTCACGGGCGGAAATTACCAGGATGCAATGTCAAGACTCAGAATAAAAAAAATTAGATGTATCTTGAAAAAGGCACTCTTTGGAGGGACTGCATCACTTAAAATTGAAAGTGGTGTCCGGGAATGACCTCAGCATCTTGTAGGCAAGCGGAACAGCCTTATAGGCCACGGTTAGTTGTACGTGTCTGTTCTCAGGACTGCAAAACATAATGAAATTAGGGAGTTTTCACAAGAATTTTTTTTATTATGTGGAATAACATATAGGGGTAATAAAAATAGGCATCAGCGGGAATAAAACAATCTAAAATTATAAGTTTATTCGGTTAAATCAATTTCAGTAAAACATGAAAAAAAACCTGGCCCAACTTGACAGTACTCCTGATTCACAATGCTTCATTTAGGCGGGTAGCTTGGCCATATTATCTTTACATGGAGGAGAAAAGCACCAAATTTTTGCATGAAGTACCTTTATCACCCACTAATTAGCATTAGCCTCAGGGCTCGTCAAATTTCTAGAATGGTTGGTAGCCCAGCGGGGCTACCAACATTACAAGTTTGGTAGCCCCAAATGCATATCGGTAGCCCAGATAAAAGTGTTGCTCTCGTAATCGGATATTAAAATGGAGGGTATGAGGCACCCTCTCTCATGATTGGTTGGTGTCTGGTGGATTTCAAGTATCATGATTAGTAGACTATCTAAGCCTACAGTAGGCCTATTTATATTATAATCTGATTTGTATAATTATTTAGAGTCTATAGCTATATTATATATAATAGACTAGCCTTACTTTTTCAAAGATTTAATTATTTAGATTTATAAGCATGTCCATTTAGAAGTTTGTTCCTTGTAATTCAATAAAAATGTCTGGTTATCACCATGATCACATGATTATTTTATATATTGTGTGTGGGTTGTCTTAAAAAATATATGCAAGTTAATTGACTTGCCACTGCCAGCATATAAATATGTTGTTCAAACTTCAATTTTGTTGACAGAGGTGACAGCCAGGAAAACCCACAATAAAACTACTACTCAGCCTACTGGTAGGCCTATATGTAGAAGGCCTAACCAGTAGGCCTAAGTGACAGTCTTTGAATGACCACGTCCACGTGGGACAATGTGTTTACAAACAAAGCTGAACATGCGTACATGTATACTGCGTTGTACTCCAGTGTACCTTGCAGAGTTGATATGGTTTTGCATACTGATTACTGTAGCGCTAAGCAGTTTTATGTAGGCCTACTCATCACCTGGTAATACAAAAATGAGGGCAACGTAGCATGAAAAGACACTTCGTCGTCATATAACATGTATAAGGAAAAGCGATCAGCTCTCTGCTGATCAACACGTGCGTGTATGACGCGCCAGAATGTGGCGTTGTGCTAGTTTTGTGACCCCCCTTCTCCCCCCTCCCCGCGTTTATTTCCCGTCTGCGATGCGATATCACTTATGGATGGAAGGAAAATAGTATCTGACTTAAAACAACCTATTCTACCTAAAAGAACTTCCCCAAAGTTCCCCATTCATAAAATTGTAGGCTATACTTCTAAGTTCTACTGCTCCAAATTTAATTTCTTTCTGAGATTATTATAATTAGGTATTCTGCTTGACACAGGTCAAAGGACATGCAAATATTGAACAACGGCGTTCTCGAAATAACTTAATTTATGCAACCGAGTCGGATCGTTAATTTCCGTGAAAAACAGGATGGCGGAGCTCGGAATTAACGGAATCTCAACATAAACAATGGTCGAATCGTGTACAAATATGAACGTTCTGACAGAGATAGATCGATTTAAACTAGAGCAAGTGAAAGAGTATAGTCTTTAGAATATACCACATAATTTTCAGAAACATCCGACAAGAAAAAACGCTAATAGCAAACCAAAAGCAAAGTGTTGTTTTCCTTATATAAAGGTCTTACGCTGGCATTGCTACTGGAAGTGGTAGCCCGCCGGGCTCTGGCTGTTACCGTTGTGGTAGCCCCCCCCAGCTCAACTGGTAGCCCCGGCCCCCGGGCACCCAATTTGACGGGGCCTGAGCCTAGGAGCCCTTTTGAATTTTTCGAAGGTTGTAAAAACCGCCAGGGCTCGAATTTCGAATCCTGTGTCTGGAGGACAGTGTCATCTCAATTATCTCACCATCCTCAGGAGGTTCTCCTGGCCCAGTTTACCCTATATGTGCACAAAGGTGACCTAAAGCCCGATTCATTTCATTTTATGTGCCACGAAATCCTTCAATTATCTAACCATTTCAGAGAAATTATGGTTGTCATCACTAGTGATGTTTACACACGTAGCGAATTACTGTTTGGGTGTTGCTTATAATTTTAAAGGTGATCTATCACCCCTTGTATAATATGAATAATTTTGTGACGAATAAATCAAAGTTGCCAAAAGATGGGGCACAAGTGTTTCCTTATATGGGGTGATTGGTTATCATGTGACCTTCTGAGAGGGTCACATGATAGCCAATCACCCCATATTGGTTATCATGTGACACTCACCAATCACCCCATATAAGAACGTAATCATTCATACCATATAAGGGGTGATAGATCACCTTTAACCATTATCCTACTGATCACGGCTATTGTCGTTTTTAATCTGTTTTCTTAGTCAACCAAAAACTGATATTGGGAATAAAATGTGTCTGAACATCAAGATTTACAAATATTTGAGCTCAAATTTACCAAATATGAGTAATTTTCAGCCACTTGAAGTTGTGGGTGGCGGTAGCGAGACACAACTTCAAGTGGGTGAAAATTTAAATAAAATAACTTAGCAGGATAAGGGACGGGGAAGAGGTAATGGAAATGTCTAGCTGGCTGCCAAACTTGCATGACTGGGTGCCTAAACGATAGGTGTCGCCATGCGTCTTCTGAATCCTAGATGGAACAACGATTTTCACATATTTTCGTGATATAGAAAAATGAAGTATATTCAGATTTAAAAACAATGTAGGCCTATAAATAAAAATAAAAATATTCAAGTTAATGTATAAATTCACTTTTATTACAAACATCACTTTCTTTGTCAACAGACCAATTGTACACAATGATGATACATAATCATGTACATTTGTTCATTAAGTAAGTCACATTTTGCTCAAGACAAAATCATAGCAACAATCTATAGAATAGGGTCTGTGCTTTCAATAACATTTGTATTCATTTGTTGTAAAAAAATTCAACTACTTTTGGATATTATCAAATGTAATAGTAAATCAGAATAGTTAAATGGACATGAAGCAAATGCTTATACAAGGGGCAATATTTTATTTATAGACACATTCTTTTCGCCTTTATTACCCGATTAAAATACCAATTTATCAACATTCATAACAATGAAAAAATATGATACAATTTTCATTCAGTTGTCTGCAGCATGAAATATTTAATTAACATAGCAAACAAATATTCCCAAAATCATAATGCTGTGCACCTGGTTCTCCCCGAAATTGAGATAATACCTTAGTCGACTATCCATTTGATGTATATGGAAGCAACCTTAAATTATGTCTATTGCTGATCCGGTATCAGGCTTTCATGTGTGGAGAAAACTGAGGAGGCCTCAAGTATTATGAAAAATAATACAATTGCCAGTACATATTTTCATAACTTTAATGACATAATTTATAATATGATGACATGGAGAATAATATTGGGATATGTGTAACACAATAGTAACTACGGGATCAGTCTAAGTGAAGTTTAAAATACCTATTCTGAGATGCTGCTTATTCTTTTTTAACACATAAGAAGTAGTGAAAAAACAACCTTTTAAAAATTAATACAAGACATCAGCGAGTGCAGTGTGGCAAATGGGGGAAATAGTAATTAAAATTACAAATACATGAGGCATAATTAAAAAAAAATATAGTGGAATGGAACCTCACAGTATGATTAACCGTTTCAGCGCAGGGATCGATTTGTAGAAGTCAAAAGTCGATCAGCGCACTGAAATAGTAAGTTAATATAATGGTCATAGACCCATAACATAGGTATTCAAATGAAGCGGAAAGAGCTAAACTATTTATGATAATACCAAATTGTAAGACCCTTTGGTCTCTATGGTTCGTGGAAAAAAATTCAGCGTTGCAAGGATTGACCATTCAAATGCCAAATTATTCAATTGGAATTTTCACCCACTTGAAGTTGTGTCTCGCTGACGTGATCCACAACTTCAAGTGAGTGAAAATTATTCAGATTTGACCAAATGGAGGTCAACGATTTCAAAATCTTTCTACTTGATGTCGCGTTTTAACTGAACATGTTCAGAAGCTGGTATTTAAAGTGCTAGTAAAAAACGAAAACCCGAGTATATTCGGGACTGGCGTCAAATGGTTAAAAAGATCACAGCAAAATGGGTGAATATGATCAGATCAGTCTGGTACAAATACAGCAAACTGGGCACTCAGTATTAGTGGTTAATATTTACGTTCATCCCTGAAACAATCCAAAATTAGAAAACAGCTGTTAGTCTTTAGTAGTCAAGTTTTAAGCATTCATTAGTAATATCAAATCATGGCAGCTACCTTATTCAGAAATTCACAGAAAACAAAACAAAATTGTAATCATGCAATTGAGATTCTGCTCACTTTCCCGTCATCTGATCTATCACAGATACAGAGTAACTAAGTGGGAAATTCAGTCACTATTTAAAAACTTTTCATCATATATTTTTACTTTTCCTATATATTTTTTATTCAGGCAACAAGCTGTCAAATTGAAATACACTTTATAATTGTTACTGTAATTTACAGTTTAAGATTGAAACCTAATTTGTGAGGCACGTCAGGACAATCAAAAGGCAGTATTTGCTTACTTTACAAATATCGGTAGGTAAGATACTTCCTTTTGGCATGCAGTATCCGTTTATTTTACAAGTCAACAGATAATGCCTTTTGGCTTTGCAGGGCAGAGGTGCCTCTAAAGATATTTGCTTGGTTGAGAATGCCATCTCTGTGATCATGGTCAAAAATATTGATTGTCATATCAAGAAAATGATCACAAATATTGATTGTCATATCAAATATTGATTGTCATATCAAGAAATATGATGACAAAAATCATAATCACAGCCCTGCTCCCTTCAGCAAATTATGTAACTTACATTGTGTAATAATTTCAATCAATGTGAGATTATGTATCATTTCAGGTGAATATCGAGTCATTTTTTTTTAATTGTTACTGTAATTTACAGTATAAGATTTAAACCTAATTTGTGAAGTCAAAAGGCAGTATCTGCTGACTATACACATAAGCAGATACTGCCCTTCGGCTTTGCACGGCAGAGCCTATTAGTTATCTGGTTGGCAGAGATTGCCATCTATGTGATCGTGGGCACCTAATTGGTCAAAATGTTCGACTCAAGAAATCTGATGCCAAAAATCATGATCACAGCCCTTCTCCCTTCATCAAATTATGTAACTTACATTGTGTAATAATTTCAATCAATGTGAGATTATGTATCATTTCGAGCAATGTATCATAATAAGACAAGAATGCAGCTAATAGTGAAAAGTGCTTGAAATACTAACCCAGCAAACAAAAGGTGTTTACCTGATGTTGTTTCAATGCTGGCCCACCGTCTACGACGCTGGCCCAACATTGAACCAACATTGGGTAAGTGTCTCATGCTTGCTGGGAAAAAACATGTGTGTGCAACACTGGGGAATGAGTAGAACAAGCAGAAAGCACACTGAGGTGTAAATATAACAAGGCAGTCTATCTATGATAAGCACCACTATGTCCACTGTCGTCATTTCTTTGTCCCGCCCCGCTGTCACCTGCAGTTTTTAGGTGTGCTTGAAACACTGCGATGACCGCTGCGATCAGATGATCCGGGGCTGAACGACGAGGAGCGATAACTGGTGCCATTAGGAGAATAGCTGGGTCTATGTCTGTGAACGGGGAAAAGCAATAACAGGCTTAAATCACAGCGAAAAAGAAGAGGATTTAAATAATTATGACAAGTGATAAGGAAGAACAGTATCTACATCAATTATTCCTCGTAAGGTAATGTACACCATAGTGCAGCAGCAGAAGATAAACCTTATGTACATCATTTGTTTATTATCTAAACTGATTAACAAATGATTTTCTAAGCAATTCTAAATGATCATTGATGAAATTTAAGAAGCATCAAATGGAAAGAGTAATTACACTGTATATACAAATATTTGAAGGCAGAAATAAATTAACAATACTTGTACCGGGTATATATGTCGAAACAACATCTAATTCCCTAATTTATTTTAACAAATCTGTGTACAATTACTAAATAATGAAGCAAAGATTGTCAAATAGAATGCTGTACAGGATGTTGCGTTGTTTACTTTATCCCATTAAAAGCGCTAAGCACGACTTTAGTCATTTTAAATCTGTTTTATTAACATGTTAAATCACAATAATTTGTTTGTTACCAAATTAAAGAAATAGTTTTGAAGTTTCTTTTGAGGCACAGAAGAAAAGAACCATTTTCAAAGAAAGATAGCACTTCAGAAGTGGAAAAGCCAACACAATACACCCGAGTAGCAAGATCAGGGTTAGAAATTAACTTTCTGAAGCACTGGCCCAGAGGACCACCAACTCCCAAAATCTAGTGGTCCTGTGCTATTTCTGGTGGTCCTAATAGAATTTTCAAAATTGTGTCTGAATACAAAACGCAAAATAGCATTGCGGCGATGTACATTATATTAGGCTTTTCAATCACAATTGATATGTGACAAAAAACCAAAGAAATGTACACAATAGGCTTTTTAATTACAAATTTGACAGAAGGCCAAAATTCCTAACAGAGAGACAATTATCTTTTCAACTATTTTGGTCTTTTAGTGGCCTGCCAGACCACTGCTACCCTGTGTTCTGAACAGAGACAATTATTTGCAATCTTTCAAACAATTTTGGGTCAGGAAATTTAGTGGCCTGTAGGACCACTACTATCCAGATTATGGTGGTCCGACAGAATATTTGGTGCCCTCGGGCCACTGCTAATTTCGAACCCTGAAAATAGTGACAGATTGTACTAACTTTGTTTTAAACAATTGTTAGTTCAATTTACTACAAAATTATTGATTCTTGGAACCATAAATAATATATTTTCAGCATCAGACTTGCATTTCATAACTCTTAAGTAAGGAAATGTGCCAATGCCTTGGTTTTCTAATGCTTCATCAAAAAGACTTTATCCAATTTATGGCGTTTGATGAGAATCATAAATTTACCTTTTTCTTCTGTTAGACACAGGACCGACGCTGCTTGAGTCGTCACTGTCAGAGCTTGAGTCACATGAGCTGCTGGAGCTTGAGCTGCTCGACCCTGAGCTAGAACTGTCAGAGTTCAGGATGGTCGGCTTACTGAGGTCCACCTTGTCTGTCATCGCCGCCACATGTGGGAGAACGCGCTGCAATAACAAACAGTGGTGCTAGATTTAATATGGCTTACTGAGGTGAACTTTAATATATGAAGCGCTACAGATAATCTTTGAATGTCAATTGAGTATTACACCATCCTCGATTTAAACATAACTGTATAGTGTACTTGAATAATTATTGGGAAATGCAATATTTACTACATAACTATTTGAATAGAACATTTATTATAATTTAATATACATGTACAGAAAAAATGGTTAGCTTCAATAATCATTTCGCAAAATCACATACAGTATTTACAATATGGACCATTTAATATAAAAAAAATATCACTATTGTGAAATTGAATTAATTAAAATGTTTGCAATTGAGTAATTATGCAAATACGCAGCTTATCTGTAAACCTGCACTGATATATGTCATAGCACTGATATATCGTCGCCTCGTTAGAGTGGCAGATAGGATCCTTTAGCTCCGAGGCGACGATATGTCAATCATACAGATGACGGCATCAGATGTGTATCAAAATGTAGGTCATGCCTACTTATATGAGAACGCTCTGTACTACTGCTATATAATACCATGATAAGGGCCTGACTACCACCAAATAATGCCATAAGAGAGCACATTGCATTACATACTGCTAAATAATTGTAACAGTGTTGAAACTGCCAGCCCGGAGAACAAACCACCGACCCTGGCATCGTGATGCCTGAGCGCTACGAATCTGGCCAAAAAGTCGACTTATTGGCGTAGTAATCACTCCAATCCACCATACACACAACAGGCTACATAAAGATATATAACAACACCCTGCATTACTGCCAAATAATGTCATATGAGAATATCGGTTAAAAAGCTTCTCATTGTTAACCATGTTAACCCTTGTTGTCCTACAACCGTATACTGCTACATATATCGCGTCAAGCATCTTTACATCAAAAGAAATATCACTAAATCTGATAAACATTATTTGGTAGATAGTCAGTTAATCCAATAATCACATGTCTATAATTTTCTCTCATTTGAAGCTGGAAAAAGCGTTAGCAATTCCAGCTTCATATGATAAACGATGCAAATCGGAGGAATTGGTAGCTGCGATGATTTTCCTGAGAAACAAATCAGTTCCAAAAATGGCCCGATATTCTCAAAAAGTTATTCAGTTCTGCAAATCATGCCCACAAATGCAATTGTAAGGTTGGAAGTCCTTTAGTCAAAAACTTTTCACATTAGGCAGCGTCTGTAAACCTCAGGTCTGGCTGATTTTTGTATGTTTTTTGGCCCCCAGAGGGCCGATTTTCATGAAAAACTAATCAAGTCTGGCCCCATCCCCCATGAGTGTTAGTGCCAGGTTAAAAGTTGATTGGTCAAAAACTCTTCACATCAGCGTCTGGAAACCTCAATTTTAGCTGATTTTCTTATGTTTTTTGGCCACCAGAGGGCTGATAATGGGCTGATTTTCGTGAAAAAGTAATCAGGTCTCGCCCTAACCCCCATGAGTGTTAGTGCCAAGTTAGAAGTTGATTGGTCGAAAAACTATATTGCCTGGAAACGAAGTGTTACAGACGACAGACAGACAGAAAAATGGAAACAAATGAATCAGCAGGACAAGGGCAGTAAAAGTAATTGCACAAAAATTAATAAAAATTTTTAATGTATACTACCTTGAGAGTTTTGTACCATGATTTGGATAACTTGGGTCTGCCTCGTACCGTTTTGTGCCAAACAACTGGAAAATTGGTTACACTGCAGAAGTTCTGTGTGACGGCGATGGTGCTGTCCAGGTTGACTACGACATGCCACCAACCACCTGGTATAAATACTGTTTCTCCAGGACGTTGTAATATTTCAAGCTGCACAACAATAAAGTTAAATATTTAAAACTCACACATTAACAATAAAATATCATCAAATTTCACAAATAAAAAAAGTTATGTCCAAGTCAGCACGACACATGTTGGGCTACCATCTGTGACACTGGCCCAAATCCAATACAAACAATGTTAAAATTTTGGAACATTGGGAACCTTAGCTAAGTGGCTAAAATGTGCTTATTCTCGCTTGTGCTGATTCTCAATGATATTTGAGAATCAGAACCAGTATTTTATTTCGTTTATAGGCCAATTTGCAATGGTTATAGCTAATAAAAAAAGGTGTTCAAAGAAAACAGAAAGAAATAGCTCAAGCTTTTTATGACGTTTTAACAGCATAACTAAAGTCCTTTTAATCTGTTTTATCAGCAGGTTAAATTACAGTCAAGGGAAAGAAATGAGTGTTTAAACATCAAGAAGTAACAAATTAAACAAATGTGAGTAATTTTCACCCATTTAAAAGTTGTGGATCACGCTAGCAAGACACAAATTGAATTGGGTGAAAATTTTTATCCCCCAGCCTAATGGTTTGAGGGTTAACCCTTATCCTGCTAAGTTGATTTATTTAAATTGTCAACCACCACGATCCATATTGGTTTATTTTGAGGCCGAGCAATAACAAATCGTGATGTTTAAACAGTCATTTAATTCCCAATAACAGTAATTTAATCAGCTTATAAAACAGATTAAAGAGGATTATTGTCATGATTAGGCAAAGGGTTAAAGATACACCAGCTGGTCTCTACGTATATATATAAAAATATCTCGGCACTCAGACATAAGCAGTTGCTCACTGGTTTGTACTGGGCTGGCCAGTCTGGTCGTTGAGTCTGCGGGTAAACATGATGGAACCATGAGATGGCCTCGTCTCGCTGCTTCCAGCCCACACCTGACGGCACCTTCAGCTTCTCCTTGGGACAATCAGTGGGAAACAGACACCAGCTGGAAAATCAAAAGACACTTCATGAGAAAAGATGGGGAATGACAAACACAAACCTTGTGCTGCTTTGAACACTCGCCACATTGTATATATAACTCTTGTTTTTCTGGGACTATATATAAAATTTGTGCTGCTAGGACCATATATATAACTGTGTATGATAACCCTCCTGCTGTTAAGACCGTATATATAACCCTTGTGCTACTATGTCCGTATATATAATCCTAGGCCATATATATAAAACACATCATATTGTTTGCGTATTAATAACGTGCCGACGATCCGATGTCGTCTAGAACCATATTGTCTGAATCAGTAATTTGACGAAAAAGATGAAATATGACTGTCATCACCCAGATTTTTTCCAAACTTTCTGAAAAATTGATACAGTCTACAAATTACACTACAGTGTACTATGCAATATGTTGAATATTGAGTATATTGGATAAAAGATGATGCTATAAATCCAATAATTTTCAGCACTTTTTGAAAAATCGATACAATCTAGGAATTAATAATAATATGCAGTATGTTGAATATTGAGTATATCGGATAAGCTGCTTATCAGGGTGACAAGGTCTTAATTTGACAAAAAAAGATGGCCGCCATGACCCGGATATTTTTCCCAATTTTTTAAAAAGTTGATGCAGCCTAGGAATTATTGCTAGTATCCAGTATTTGGAACACGAATTGAATTTTGGAAGCGGTTTTGCAGAAAGAGGGTGACAAGGCATTGGTGCGGCTACACGGGGCAGCGCCGGCAGATGAAACCGTACAAAACCAAAAAGCTTAATAAGTAATCCGAGGAAATGCACACTGCAACTTTGGTATGGAATTCCTCATGATTCTGAGATACATGAAGGACTTTGCCAAGAAAACAAATAGAGCGGGGGGGTGGGGTTTTGAAAAGGGCGCTTTTGGTGTTGTGAAGCAGTGATACTCGCAGCACGTGCACCAGCGACGCACGCTTCTAGGGGGGGTCCGAGGGGATGTCACTCAAATGTTTGAAATCAGAGTTTTCAAATGGTGCATTCCGGCAGAATCTGGAGGTAATTTCCAAAGTTTACATATCACACCGGATTATAAAATTATTAGTTGAAAATATATTTTTTGAGGTCTTCGGCTAAACACGAAATCTTTCTTTTAAAAAAGAGGCTAGTTTACCTTTATTAATCCATTCTCCACCTAAATGCATTAAAAAATGAGGTGATTGAAGGTAGCCATTTCAGATTTTGGGCTCTACGAAATTTTGCCCAGCCTTTCTAGAGATTATTTCTTTAGGAAATAACAACTACCTAAACAAAAGTGGGAAGAACTAACTAAGACATGATAATAATTTCAAATTAAGAAAACCCTCTAGGCTCCATGGTTTATATAAAAATAATTCTGCATATAGTAAGGGTTATTCATGCTGGCCTATCTCACCGTTTATGTCCAACAACCAGAGCGTTCCAAGCACTTGTGCCTAAAGGATCAATGTGAATACCGGTACCCGAGCGAGCGGGACCCATCACAAACCACCTGCAATCAACAACAGTATATTATATTACAACATCAGTGAGTATATTATTTAACTTTTTCAATGTGGGGACCGTCTTCAGACATAAGAATCTGATGTCAGATACTGATGTCTTACACAGAACCCAGTACTGAAATTATTAAAGCTGCATAACTGTTTTGTTTATTTTATTCAAATGATTAATCCATGGAGAATGGTGTGTAATTTTTTTATTTTACTCCCCGGCTGATGAATTATTAAGGATTTATTTTTGTTGTTTTAAATATTGCTGCCCCACCAAAACAGACCTGATCACAGCAGAGTAAGACACACTATTTGTATAATCAGGACATTAAAAGTACTAAGTGGCAGATACCGATCATCATTGAAAAAAAAGTGAAAGACTTTTAATTTTATTCTTATTTTAAAAGTGATCATAGATACATTTCACAGTAAAAAGTGTATTATCTCATGTCATTTAGACATATCTAGGAGTTATTACTCTGTGTGATATGGGTGATAATTGCATATAATGTCATGGAGAATTTCACTCACTTGAAAAATAGAACTATAATTTTGGATGGTGCTTTTAGGTGTGGGCCACCATCTGAGCCTTTGGCCCGCCATTAAGACGCTCTCCCCAGTCCGTGGGAAATTGTCGTCGGAATTAGCAACAAATTCAGTGATGTAAATCATCTTTTTCGCCCTTTTGATTTTCATGATTTTCTTGAAAAACATTTGCGTTATTTTATTCGGTATCTCATGGGCATTTCAAAATATAGTCAAAATGTTACTAGACAATATCAGACTTTATTTTATCGTAAATCATCACATACAATGATATAAATCGCGATATGCGGTAAAATAAAATAATATTTAAAACATCAAACTTTATTGTAACCGATTTCCAACAGTTTTTTTTACCTAGTCTCAGGACGTCTACGGCTGGCTATGTGGGCTATGTATCTCAACTAACATGAGGCATTGAATGATTGATCCAATGGCAGACTAACGTCGGCCCATCGTCTGCGGTACTGGCCCAACATTATGCTGATTCAGCTCAACGTCTGGTGTTTGCTATTATTAAGGCGGTTTGATGTTGGCCAATGTAACATTATATTGGCCCATAACCTTACCACTATTATATACGTATTGTACACAAACCGATTCACTACTTTATAATACTTGATGGTGTATCGCATGGTGAACTAATTCCGCTACATTTACCCAGTTTTAGTGCATTTAAAGGGCCTTTGAGACAATATGAATGATTGTTTTGTACTTCTTAGGTTATTTTTATCGAAATAAACAAAACAGTTATAAATGCAGCTTTAAAAACCTATAATGGCTGAAGACCAATAACATAGGTATTCAAATGAAGGGGCAATCGCTAACAAAGACATTTATGATGATAACAAATTGAAAAAAAAACTTGGTCTACAAAATATTTCAGCATTGTAAAGGGTTAAAAACAAAATACTTACGACTCACCATCAAACGCTGAAGCAAAAGTTTGTACACTTAATTTTGTATCACATTTTGTCTATTTTATATATAATTGGCTTGTTTAAAAAAAACATACAGCTCTAGATGCACGAGATATTTCATACACAGTACCTATAAGGGGGGCGTCGAGATTCGCCTGCATACTGAAAGAGGTCATCTTTAAAAAAATCTGGCAGATCATAGTCCTCCAATAGCTTTTTCCGCTTGGGATGCTGTCATAGAAAATAAGGCATAATATATATTTTTTTTAAATTTAATGCTGAAAATTTAGAATCTAGATCACTGGCCTACAATTTATATTTTCACAAGCAAATAAGCATTCTAGATCAGTTTGAATATAATCTGGCTGATTCTCAATTTTTATAAAAATTTAAATCATGATATCAAATACATTCAACATGATAATTATATAGAAAAATAATCCATTTTAATAAATACTTCATTTTCAGGCCATAACAGCTTGACAACAAACATTTCATGAGATATATCAGAAAAGAAAACTGTGTACATACAATACATATCTATTTAATCTGAATTGTTTATTGTTTTCAATAACTTTTTTTATATAACATAACAACCAAGGGCTAACAAAGCAACTTTTGTAAGCTAGATCTGCAACAGCAGAATTTGGCTGTTTACACTTACAGTGCGGGGATCGACTTTAGATTTTGACGACTGAAGTCGATCTCCGCACTGTAAGAGTAAAATATTTATAATGGTCGTAGAACCATAACCTTTGTATTCAAATGAATCAGAAAGAGCTAACTAAGACAATAATGCGACTTAAAATTTAAAAAAAGCCGTTCGTCTCTGTGGTGTATACAAAAAAATTCAGCGCCTTAAGGGTAAGAAGGATAATCTTACCTCACCAAAGCTGCTGTCAAATATATACAGTGGACTATCATCATCATTGTTTGTCATATAATCCACAAAATATTTCATCTTGATCTTGACAGAATAGCCGTCATCATCTTCACCACACTTAAATCTCTGGTTACGATATTTTTTGGCGAGCCGCTGGAAAAAAGAAACCAGCACTTTACATTCTCATGCGAAGGTCAACATGGTTTACGGATGCGGTGTCCCTGATATGTCCAATGCAGAAAATAACTTTTCAAAAATCACCGATTTTTTTCATTTTTTTTCTATTTCCATTGTGTGGAAAACTTTCTATTTTTTATTACCCTGACACACCTGGTCTGAAAATTGCTACAAAGTATAAAAAAGTATTTTCTCTCAAAAAAATCTGTCAATTACATACATACATTAAATATCAAATATGTGTGGCCTAACTGAAAGCATCATTTTATATCCCTGTAAACTGACCCAATTTCCTACGTCTGAGTAATATTGCTTCACCTCGCTTTCTGTACAGTCATGGCAATATTGCGACAAAAGGAAGCCCAAAGTTGGGACTATGTCCTACTCTTATTGAATGACTCAGAAGGTTTTTATTAGTGCACAGTACCATACACTGCACTGCACACCACACGCCTTTGAAGATTTTTGAGCACCGTAAATGCACAACCTTGATGAAAAATAAACGACCCAACTGGGATTCCAACCTAGTACCTCTGAGTTTCGAGCAACAATCTGATTACATTTTACATCAGGATCATTATGTACACTCACCTCCAAGGTCCATTTTTTCTTGGCCATCCAGTCATCTTGAGTGTGTGTTAAGACAACTGGCTTATATTGACTCTCGAATTTCTGGATAAACTCCTCAGCCGTGAATTCCGTGGTGCTTATTCTCTCAACGCTGTCTTTCACTGTACGGCCAGACACATCAAATGTCTGCGCCAAATTTAATTTTGTCCACCCGTCTCGATCAGAAGATATCTCTGCAAAAAAACAAGACACATTTCTTTAAACAGTGTTACTTCACAAAATGTCTCACTTAGCCTCGATATTTGAGAAGATATATTTTGAAATGGAATAGATCCATTGATGGCAGCTGTAGTTATCTTTTTCATTGCCCTTAAAGATAAGTCAAGGTCACCAAGTATCGAACTTGACCTTAGATTAGCAGATTGCACAAGTAGATAAAAAAAGCCTTAAGTCAAGGCTTTATAAGCCAATTCTGCTTACATAACCTGGTGATCTTGCAATTAGTTCAAGGTGGCCGAGTATCAAACTTCATCCAAGAATAAGTCTATTGCACATGTGACTAAAAAATGAAGGACCTAATTCAAGGTATCTTAAAGGCTTTAACTATAAGTCCAGGCATTTTAAATTTTGGGTCAAAGATGCAACTTTTGGCTCAAGCCACTGAAGATTTAACATGCCTAAAAAAATTTAACAAAGAATTATGACCTTCACTCACAAAATAAAATAAAATCGAAGTACAGTACTTCCTCGATTCAATGTCCTCATCGGTACTCTACCATTTTTAGCATTAGGGCAGGGTGGCATTACGACGAGGGAGGTGATTTAAGCTTGTGGATATATGCCAGCTCATTAACATTATTTCTGAGTGATGTAAATTGTTTGTTCTCACGCATATATAGTAATACCAGGGATCGACACTAACACTTGCCCGTTGGCCCGAGGCCAGTAAAAATCACTAAGGGCCAGTAAATCACCTGAGATACTGGCCCTGGGGGCAACGGAAAAATTACTCTCTCCTTGATACTGTGTACACTAAGGACTAGGATGATAACGCTAAGGGCCAGTCATTATATGAAGTTACTGGCCCTTTAGGCTACTACCTGAAATCAGTTAGTGTCGATCCCTGGATACCAAAATTTCCAGTGACTACAGGTACATCACAAAAAGTCATTTTGATGTTTTTTTCTAGTTTTTTTTCAGGATTGATGTGAATTTGTGGGACACTGTAATAAAAGGCATATTTTTTTCTGTTTGTTTTCTCTTTTTTTTCTCTCTATTACTGTTAGAAATTAAGACATCATTGTAGAATTAAAATTGTTATTTGTTCTAAATGGCACTTTTATCACCTTTTCTAGGGGTTCCAATCATTAGATATCTCACAATTACCAAAACTGATGCCAGCTCTCGCCTTGAATCTCATAATAGTTGCAACAAATGCTTGAAGAGGAAAGTGGAACAGGCATGCTGTGGCCCCTTCTGATAAATTTATATTACGCAGGTGCCATTTTTTAAATTTTTGAAAAAAAATGCAAAAAATGAATTCCAAAGAACTGAGATACCTGCCACCTGGGGAAGGCTTGTAGGCCTATCAGGTTGAAATAAAAATTATACATGTGCCAGAAGGAATTCGAAATCCATTTATTTGGAAACAAACGAGATGAAAAAGATATGCAATATGGGTCTCCACGCGGGGGGGGGGGGGGCGGTTGACAATGTTGACTAGGTGAAACTGAGTCTGAGAAGTCAGAATAGAATAGAATAGAATAGAATCTTATCGACCCGCTGCGAGCTAATTCCGCAGCTGTCTGTGGTGACCTGCTCCGCAGGGCTACAGCGACTCCAAGCCTCCATGGGCCTGGAGAAGCGAGCATCCACCTATTTTCCCACTCCCGTACCCCCTCCCACCTTCTAATTTTTATATCTACTTTACTCCCCCCGCCTATTTTGCTTTAATGGGGTCCACACCCTTAGATCAGTCCCTCTCCCTCTTCTGTGTTTCTTCTCTGATCATGAGTTATAGTCTACCCCCAGTTAACCTGAAAGTCCGCATAGCACCAGATAAATCTGGGTACAGGACTCCCACGGCCTGGCGAGTGCTTGTTCAACCACAGTAGCATTTCTTCAGCTATTGGAGCTCTTCTTCTGGTGTTCCAAGACAGCGTTATTTTAAATGGGCGATAATAAAAGAATTACATGATCGATAACCACAGACAACAGATAATATGTAATTCAACCTGGTCTGGCTTTCTTTTTCGCATCCCTTATCTTTTTGCGCGTTCTGTGATCCATCTAGAGATCACAAAAAGTATGTTTCACCAGATCTAAATAATAAAGAATGCAAAATTTAATCGAAGTTGATGGAAAATTCTGGCGGAAATGTCAGGGGTGCCGAAATCAACCAGAACCGATTTTTCAGGGCGATCGGACTCGGCTTCAAATCAACCTGTGATAAGAACAGTCGTTGATGCTTAGAAAGTAGGCCCACTATGTACATATATTGATAGTGTCCGCTCTCGACAGTCATAAAGTAGGCCTACTACCCTACAGCATATATATCTTCAGGGCTCAGTGAGTTTTATCATTTTTACAATACAAGATTTGCGTTGACCCGTGCTCCACACAGGCAAATAGGCCTCACTGTCATTATTGAAACAGACGCTAGAGAAATGGCAATATGTAACCTCGTAGGTTTCGTTACTTACTAGGCCTAAAAACTGGTGACATCAGCTTAGAAGGTTTTATTGGGCCTATTATAACAATTATTATAAAAAAGATAGACCTATATACCCGATAATGGTTTAACTTGGAATGTTCCTACGTTTTCAGACAACCATGACAAAATTTGGATTGACCATTCACCTGCCTGCTGAGGGTTTAGATGAAGGGTCCGATGTTGAATTTTTTTCTTTAGAAGATTCAACACGAAAGAACTTTTTTTTTGCGCACTACACTAGTTACGAACATCTTATGAATATTAACGTTGGCGTATTTTTGCGATGTTTATGATGCCTCGCAAGATTTAGAGAATGTCCTTCGAGCTCAGTGGTATAGATGCCTCTCGTCTGAACTGTGTGGCCCGATAGGAAAATAGGCATTTCCGATGACGTTGTGATTAAACTTGTAACGTCTTTGACGATGTGATACATCTGAAACCTTACATACTTCTTATAATACACCCTCTATAGACCTGTCATGCAGACACTCTTTAATTCTAATTTGGTGTCATGCGTGATACTCTTTCTAACATGGTGTCCTGTTTTCTAATGAGTCGTCAACAAGTGTACCGTAGAATGGGGTGACTTGTGACGATGGGGTGACTTGGGACAAATCATTAAAATATTATTTTAAAATATGACTGTAATGACCATTTCTATATTAAGAGTAATATTTTTATAATAACAAAGACAGAATATTGTTCATGTGTCAACTGCGTTATGTTTGGCGGGAAGGTAGTGAGCATTTTTAGGTGAGTGCAATTTTATGAATACATTTCTGAAGTTACTTCCACTTTTAACTGGTGTGTAGGCCTACCTTTAAAATTTGATGACTGAATTATATTTTAGACATGAAATAGCCATAGGTTTCAAAAATGTTATGTTAAGAATAAAAATAATATCAAATATAGTATTTTCCTGTAAAGTCACAATTCATAAATTGATTTTCTTAGTTGATATGATAGCTGTGTCCGTCCTGTTTCGACAACTGAAAGAATTTTAAAAAAATATTTATATTTTTTTGTTTTATGAGATTTTAAATATTTTGAAATAAGTTATGCAATCAATAAATTTAAATGACGTCATAAATAATTTTACAAAAGCCGCGAGGAGGTACGTTTTCGCATGGCGGGTCACATATTTTGGTGTAAACATGCAATTTGGCTGGGGTATATGTCTCTGTTATATTGATGTTGATAATATGCCCACGCGTATTTTACTTTCAGTTGAGCTGGTGAATTTTCTTTGGTTTGTTGCTGTTCATTTTTGCAAAAAATACAAGACTGTCCCAAGTTACCACATGTGTTATTTTATTTGTTTCAGTAGTGTCACATACTGGATTATATATAAACTATTTCTACTGTGAATAGTATAATAAAAGATTGGGGTTATATCTTATATCTATCCTTAAAATCACACCTGTAAAATTTGTCTATTTGTAATCAATAATTCCAAATACAGAGCATGGGTTAGACTTTAAATTCAGCACTGAATGATAAATCTAGCTTTTTTATGCTTATTATACGTTAAATAAATATGTATGGAGACATTCTCAATGATAACTTTTAATTTAAAAAATACATTACATATGTCCCAAGTCAACATATTTGCGTGGTGACTTGGGACACTTTATATTATTTAAAAAAATTGTGTTTGAACAAAATAACTAAACAAAAACTTACATTGAACTATTCCAGTGGTTATACATTTTGAGCTAAAATCAAATATACAGTCACATTTGAAAATGCCTTGAGTGTGGATATGACAAAAAGTTGAAATCGCCCAAGTTTTCGCGTGTTTACCTATGCTAAAAGTGTTCTATTTGTTGCTTATTGCTTAGATATTTATGAATGGCTGTTGCTTTGGCTAAATTCAGACATAAGGAAACTCACCCAGACACGTAATAGATTGAAGAAAAGAGCTCAAAATAACAAAACGGGAGAAGAAAAAAAAAATCCCTATATGCAGTATACAAATTATTTAGAAACAAAGTGACCTGCTAAAAATTAGAAAAATCAAAAAAACATTATAAAAATTTGATCAGTGAAAATGTGAAGCTGCCTGCGAAGCTCCCGGAGGCATTGAAACAAGTGCTTCGACAGGGGAAATCCTCTGTAGAAACGCTCGAGCTGAACGATGCTGGCAAAGTACTTAACAGCAACAAAGGCAATGCAGCCCATTTCAATTTTTTTTTAACTGTTTGCTAAAAATTGGCTGAGAAGTTCAGGGGAGTAAAATCTGAAATTGAAAACCCATATGAGGAGCATGGAAATTCCTTTTCTCTCCCGGAAGTCACATCAGAGCTGATAAAGAAAAGCTACAGCTTTAGACGAAATTAGTCCAAATTTTTTAAAGGATGCAGCCCCGATTGTTTGTGCCACTTTGGGAGATATTTTTAATAACTCGATGTTAAAGGGTAAAATCTCCCAATCCTTGAAAAATGCGAAAGTAACCCTGATATCTAAAGCTGGTGACCCAACAGATGTGTCAAATTATAGGCCAATGTCTGTTATTTCTGTGATAATGAAGGTTTTTCAACGGATTGTACATAATCAACTGTCCACCTATGTGAATGGTTGGGCCTACTAAATTATTATATGAATACCAATCAGGCTTTAGGAGTAAATTTTTCACTGAGACGGCACTCATAGATGTTACAAAATATATCATCCATGGGTTCGACTCAAGAGAACTAATCGGAGCCGTAATGCGAGATCCTAAAAAACATTTGACACACTGAACTCGGAAATCCTTACAAAAAAATTACAGTGGTTTGGTATATACAACATGCCGCTCTCCTGGTTTGAAAATTAGCAGACAGTCCAGTTCAAAAGCGAACAGTCTGAAGAATGACCTGTAAACTTTGGCGTGCCACAAAGAAGTATCCTGAGACCGCTACTGTTCATACTTTATGTTAACGACCAGCCTAAAGTGTGCTCAAATATCAAGGTTACTTTGTATGCTGACGACACAGCTATTTTATGCGACAGCAAAAAGATTGCAAAAATTAAAAAAACGCTGAACTCAGAGAAGAGCCTTTGCTGAGACTGGTTGACACGAAACAAATTACACCTAAATGTTTCCAAAACAAAAAGTATGTTGTTTGGTACTTCCAGGGACTGTCATCCACTAAAGATCCGGATAATTTTGAAATAAAGGTAGGTGATGATATGGTAGAGCGGGTTCAAGTGTTTAAGTATTTAGATATATATATGGATATTACCTTAAACTGGCACACCCATGTCGAAAACAATGCAAAAAAAATATCTCGTAAAATTGGAATTCTGCACAGAGTAAAACCTTTTCTCACTATTGATTTAACAAAAACAATGTTTAATTCCATAGTTCTACCACACTTCGCATACTGTGACATCATTTGGGCTAGTTCTGATGAGACTAACATTTCTCGTCTTCAAAAACCCCAAAATACTTGTGCTAGAGTTATTCTTAATGAGAGCAGACGTTCGCATGTACAACCTATGCTAGACTCACTATCATGGATGCCATATTATGTAGACTATTCCTAAAATTGAACTTTTATCAATCAATCAATAAAACTTCTATAGCGCCTATATCCTCAGCGAACCGAGCTCAGAGGCGCACAAATCCTTAGCGTAATCATGTGTCATAATCGAGGCCAAAGCAGGTTCGTCAACAGGGAGCCGGGCTGCTGAGGGACTAGGGTGGAGAAGCCAGGTCAAATAGGTGAGATTTGAGTAATTTCCGGAATGTTAAGATTGTTTTGGCATTACGTATTGGCACAGGCAGGGCGTTCCATAAGGCTGGACCAGATATAGAGAAAGCTCTTGACCCAGTCTTAGTCTTTTTATGACGAATAACAAATCTATTCGAATTAGTGGAGCGTAGATATTTTGAGCATTTCGGTCGAACAAGTAAATCAGCCAGATATGCAGGTTGGTTTTCTTTCAGGGTTCGGAAAGTTATTGCGCATGTTTTAAAATGAATGCAAAACTTGACAGGAAGCCAATGTAATCGTTTTAGAATTGGAACGGAACGACTAAATCGTGGGGCCTTGGTTACTACTCTTGCAAGGCAGTTTTGAACGCATTGTAATCTAGCGATATCCTTTTTCGAATTCGACGCAGGTCACGGATATGATAGAAGCATGCCCTACATGTTTGGGATATGTGTTTTCGGAAATTCAGGCTACTGTCAAATAGTACACCAAGACTTTTAGCTGATGTAGATGGATTTGTGTCTTGACCTAGAAGTAAGCATGGGAAATTATTCAAGAATTTTTCTCGTTGAAGTTTGGTCCCAGTAAGAAGAAATTCTGTCTTGCTAGGATTAAACTTCAGCATAGATCCTGTCATCCAGGCCGACACATCCATTAAACAATGTTCTCAAGAGATTCCTTCACGTTTGTGACTGATAGAGACATGTAAATTTGAGTATCATCGGCATAAAAATGGTGGTTTATGTCAAAACTAGAGATAATAGCGCTGAGTGGTGTAGTGTATAAAGTGAAAAGCACTGGTCCTAGCACAGAGCCCTGTGGAACTCCATAGGAGAGTGTGACTTTATCTGAAAAAGTGTCTTTAATTTTTACGGACTGGTGCCAAATTTGAGCTTGGCCAGATATTCCATACCAATCAGAAAGTCTATCTGTTAATGTAGCATGGTCAATGGTGTCGAAAGCGGCCGACAAGTCAAGCAAGGTTAGAGCCGTAACTTCACCCTTGTCCATACTAATAATGATATCGTTATGTACTTTCAATAGAGCCAATTCTGTAGAATGATGTTTCCTGTGGGGCGATTGTAATGGATTAGATAGATGGTTATTTTTTATATGAGCTTGCAGCCTATTGGCTACTATCTTTTCTAATATTTTGGAAATGAAACCTAAATTGGATACAGGCCTGTAATTTTTCAACTCGTTTTTTTCAGTAGTGGTCTTATATGAGCTTCTTTGAAATTTTGTCTTTAATAATTACAGGCACTATTTGGTCAATAATTTTTTATTATTTTAAAATTTTAGATCATTCATAATCATTTAATAGTTTACATAATAAATAATGTTACCCTTTTTTGTGTTTGTGTTAGTGTTTCTACAAAAACTGAGTTTAGCTTGCCCAAACTTATTTGTAGCAACACATCAACAACCTGTTCAGTAACGTTTACACTGAATGATTCGATTGATTCTGCCTAGCAGATAAGCTCTCGGGCGAGCAATGATTCGCCCTATTTCCTGGCGAGGAGGCGAGGGGATATAGATGTATCTAACTCGGCCATTTTCCTGCCGACTCTGAACGTGTACACACCTCTCAATTTTCAACCAAGCGATTGTTTAGCATTTCTTCGCAGAATTTCCACCCTCCTTCCCCATTCCAATCACCTAAAATTTAGATCTCCTTTACTTTTCATATACAGTAAAACCTGTCCATACCGGAATGCCTTGGGGACAAAATTTTATTCCGGTTTGGACAGGTTCCGGTTTAGACAGTTTTTTTTGGAGAGGGTTACAAACAACGATAACTTGCATAATTGACATAAGGGTTATAATTCAGGCTGTGTCGTCGGGAGGACTACAAATGATAGGTGGATGAATGCTGCAAATAAATTGATAGCATAAAAGACACATTTTTAAAAAGATGTTTCATTATATTAAAATAATAAGCTTATAACAATCAATGCATAAAACTAGTAGCGGTTATAGATATTGTGTCCATGATAATTTATCAATGTATTTACAGTTTTAGCACTTAACTTAATATAACAGTAGACCTACAATTTGTGTAATTGTGTGTCACATATTTCACACACGGAGCGCATTTGTTATTTTATAAACATAGATTTTTTAGCGCCTAATCTTAAATAACAATACATTCTTGTAACCGTCCGTCACACATTTTAAACATTGAGCATATTTGCTAACAATCAGCCCGTTTAAATATCTCTAAGAAGCAAAGGGGGTTACCAGCACTAACTTCGCACCTTCTCCATTGCATAACCAGATAACAAACAGGATGTTGCGTTACCTTGCCGCCCCCTGATTAACCCTTAGTGCTCCGCCTGCGATTTTTAAAAATCTTTAAAAAAATGATTCCGGTTTGGACAGGTGAAATACAATACAATTTTTGCATTTGGGGAAAATATTGAGTCCGGTATTCGGAGTAGACAGGTTCCGGTTTGAAGAGGGTAATTAGTATTGTTTTGAGAGTAATTAATTCGGGCAAAATAAATATTCCGGTATAGATGGGATTCTGGTTTGCACAGGGTCCGGTATGTACAGGATGCACTATATTTCATTTATTTCATATTTATTCTTTTTGGCGTCTCTCACGAGGGCAGCTCTCAAACTGTCGGTGATAGCTGCAAGTACAAACGCCTGTCAGTGCTGGCTGAAGGAGCCACCTATACTTACCCTTTAATATAAATTTAATACATGTATAATAAACAAATATTCACATTTTAAATACTCACATTTTATTGTACATAACTATTAATTTCTTTCATGTATATAAATATATATCCTAGCATTTACTGTCTTGACAATAGCTTTGTGGTATGATAACATATTATGTAGACTATTCTTAATATTGAACTTTTATGTCTTTAATAATTACAGGCACTATTTGGTCAATATTTTTTAGTTATTTAAAAAATGTATGTCATTCATAATCATTTCATAGTTTACATTAAAAATAATTTTACCCATATTTGTGTGAGTGTTTTTACAAATACTGTATCTATTGTTTGTCAGTCCTACTGTATTATGCACGGTATGCTTGCAGCCAGTCTCTCTTCATTATAGTTACAGTGTAGGCCTACCGGTAATATTAGTAAGTACTTTGTAGTTTCACATTTAGTGGCGTGGATAAGCTAATCATACATCTAGTAATCTTCCGTCATAAGTCAGTTAACGCCCACTTATAAACATACCATAATTACCCAGTCGATTTGTAAGACAGATTTTTTTCTCCAGTAAAAAACGGTGTCAGTATGGTCAAGCTAACTTTAGATCAGTGTTTCCCCCACCCCCCCCCCCTCACACACACACCAATTTATCTTGAGCATTGGTATGC
This sequence comes from Flabesymbios commensalis, assembly GCA_964017125.1. NCBI lineage: Eukaryota > Metazoa > Annelida > Polychaeta > Terebellida > Flabelligeridae > Flabesymbios > Flabesymbios commensalis. The sequence continues at coordinate 72,747,793 of OZ024914.1, read as the reverse complement.
CCAAAACATAAAAGGAGATGGTAAGTGCATCAAAATTTATATTTTGAACACTTATGTAGACGGACACAAAACTCATTTTTGCAATATCGCGTCATTTAGAATAAATGGTAGATCTATAGTCTAATGGGAAAATAGGGTTCCCGTGCACCCACGGAGATATAATTCTAATTGGTGTATCCAGCTTGGAAAAAACAACATAAAAAACGACTAGCTATTTTAACTAGCTGAACAAATGTCCCGCATGCCATTTTATGCAAATTTGTGCAGTCATTACTGAAAAATGTACATTTAGTGTTAGCTCGGTAAATATCACGGATAACGGTACAATAAGGGTGTTTCAACCCATGTTTTGAAGGTCAAGGAAGACAATAGAACTATTTTTAAGGTGATAAGGTGTTTCAGAAAAAATTGTATGCAAAATAGTGCCGCCATCACCAATACTCAGTGGCATTAGGCCTAGCTTTTAATGACATTTTAAATATAGAAAACGTCACTATTGTTTTCTTTAGTTCATCAAAATAGTACCAAAATGAGGCGTATCAACGCCTCATTTTGGTACTATTTTGATGAATAAAAGACACAACTAAAGGTGATTATTATCTGTTTTGATTGTGTTTTATTCACTCATAGCCTTACATACATCAATTTGTGATACACTAGGGTTACATGCTACACGAAATGAATACAAATTAGATGGGTACCAGAAATAGTATCATTAACGTCCCACTCGTTATAAAATGATATATCTGCAAAAGTGGCACATACTCCCTTTCATATCGAAAAGGGAGATAAAGACCTGTGGACATACATTATAAATATATATTTTTTTATTATGATATGTGGAGAAAACACCACAACAAGATACAATATATTCTCAGATATAATCCTCCGCAGGGACTGGTCCATCACATAGTTTTATTCATGGTTGTAAAATAATCAAATTTGACAAATTTGTCAGCAGTGATTGGCTAATTTAAACTTTTAACGATCACATTATATTAGTCTGATAGTATTATAACAACAATGAATACAATTTACCAATTATTAATGAATAGACAAGTGTAGACTTATTGAATACCATGACTAAAATGGAATGTTTGGTTACAGTCCTATTAACAAACAGATAAACAACTGACTTCATACGAGTCGTACAACTTTAAATTAAAATTAACGTTAGTGGAAGGCACTCATTTGTAGGAAATCAATATTTTGTAGAAAACACAGGAAAATCTATGTGGGTAAATAAATAAATTTATTAATTCAGTTGATAATATTATAAACCATTGATATGACTAGTTCGTAACTAGTATTCATGTAATGACGATACTAGAATAAAATCGCAGATTCGTGATAATGTGGTAAGTGAGATAATATCAATTGAATGTGTTAAGTGAAATAACATGGATTGTATTCACTACTACAGTCTGTTTCACCAGAACCTGGGAGTAGCCTTTTTCTAATTTGCTCGGACGCTCTTTAAAATTTTCCAACAAAATTTTCCTCTGATCATTTTTTCATGTTCCCCTATCATCCCTGAAAATTTGGTGCAATTTTGTTGTTTATTTTGGAAGTTAGACCATTTGACATGTAATAGGATTCTTGTTTCACGCCAATGGTCTTAAAGAGAACTGTAATTTTGAAAATTTATTACATGCCAAATGGTCTAATTTCGCTAATACACAAAAAAAAATCACCAAATTTTCAGGGATGTTGGGGGAAGATGAAAAAATAATGTGAGAAAAATTTTGGTGAAAAAATTCAAAGAGCGACCGAGCAAATTGAAAAAAGGCTACTCCCAGGTTCAGGTGGAACAGACTGTAGTCTGATCCCGGAATTTGATACTATTGAAACAATGCTTCACAATCAGTTTCTTAGTGACTGTTGTCACATGACCAAATAATTATAACGATTACAAGGATGACACTGACTTAACTATAAAGTGTTGAATGTAGACAAGAGGTTATGTATTCAGAAGCAAGGTCTCGTAAACGACAGCATGCAATGATCACTAACAAAATCACATCTCCGAGACGATAGGCCCCTACCCATTTTGTGAGTTCTCATCCCCAAGTGTAGCATGTGCTGAGATCAGGAGAGCTGGCTAACATGTGAAGAGCGCCAAATCACAGAAGAATGTGTAATCAAAAAGAGCTTGGATGGGGAGGATAGTGACTGCATTTACACCTTATAATTATTGTAAATCATGCAAGCCGATTTGTAGCGATGCGTTTCAATTCAATGCACCCAGAAAAATAACGATCTTTGAATCAAACTGGCATATGTTAAATAATGGCAAGCCAGCAATGTCAACATTTTATTGAAGTAACAGTGTAGTTCTACAAAATTTGTTTGGCTACGTGCCTTCACCAAACATATCTTAACCATGTCTTAAAAATGTATTACATTATGCTGCAGTACAAAGTAAAAAAGCAAAATGCTGGGACACATAGGCCTACCCTCGGAGACACCGTGCCGACATTAGGGCATTGATCACTGCACAAAAACAAAGTCCAGTGACAGTTGATAGTTTCTTGGTGAATGGTTTGATAAATGAGCATGTCAACAAACTGTAGAATTGGCACTCAGCACCTTTCCCCAACTTCTGTTGATTTTCCAGAATTTTTTCAAGCTCACTTACAATTTCACAGATTTTCCCGGTTTCCCTGACCAGTGCGACTTGAATTACTAGATAATAAATGAGCGTAGACTGGTTGTATGCTAATCAGATGATGCGGCTTTAATATGTTACCCAGTCAAGACGCAGCTACTAAGTTTTTGGTTCACCAATCATGAAGCTTCCACTGTCATTTTTGTTTGCGGTCAGTGAGGTCACATTCCACCAATACGGGGTATTTAGTGCCTGTTTCATAGACATACCCTTGTTATTCTCTGTAGTTTTCATCTGCATCTTCACCTGTGAAACATGTCATGACACTCACATTATGCAAACGAATTAATGCTCTTTATCTACCGTATTTCATTGACAACTCTTACATGTGAATCCAAGCAGTAATATGCCCTACCATAGTATGTCTTTGCACAGCAAATCAACATGTTAGTCTTATGCAAATAAACTCTTTTTAAAATGTTGTTATCTTTCTAGGCTAATAAAAATAAGATACATCATTAATTATTGATTGATTGATTGATTGACTGACTGACTGACTGACTGACTGACTGACTGACTGACTGACTGACTAATTGGTTGATTTATATTGATTTGTTGATTGATCGATCGATTATTGATTGATTGATTGATTGATTGATTGATTAATTAATTATTCAAACGACTGATTGATTGATTGATTGATTGATCGATTGATTGATAGCTCACGTGATCGTAAGCCCACCTATTGGAGGCCTCATCTCTCCAGCAGATATGCATGGTTATTTTGTCTACATCACAAGTATGCACCCACCGAAACTGTCCACTGTTTCTGTAATTGGTAGGCCTACATGTGAATAAATTATTGTTAGCTGTTGGCCTAATTATGTAAATGTGATGAACCCAGATAGACATCACGCGTGATTCCGACTATATTAGCAGGTTAGCACAAGAATATAAAATAGGTTGAGCTCAGAAATGTAATTTAAGCCTACATGATTATATAATGCTAGTGATATAATGGACATCACATAAATTTGTGCTCAGTACCGGGTATAATAATATTCAATATGGCTGACAGAGCTGTCATGTGTCGCCTCCTAACTTCTTAGATTCACTATTATTTGTTCTATCAAATATTAAAAACATGTTTTTAAGATAATTTGGTTTGAAACACTTATCTAATGTAAGAGTTAAAACGGTAAAGGTGCAGGTTTATAGTCAGATATCATATCTGAAAAATCATCAGCCGACTTTACATTTTACCCCCTGGCGGCCACTGGACCATGTTCATTCGTGTGCCATTTCACCTCCACAGGGAGCATACAGTCCTGTAGCCATTACGGCGCATCGAACTTCTCGTACATATTGCCATCTCTGTCCTACCAGGTACTTATTTACACCTGCGTCAAGTGAAGCACGTGAGTGTAAAGTGCCTTAATTGCCCGAGAATACAGTTTATCGAAATAATGTTCCAATGTTGAGAGGGGAGAAATATGCTATTTCCATGAAACACTGCACCAATCGGGGCTCGAAACCGCACGGCAGGCAGCGACGTCACATTGACAAAGCGCCATGCTTGAACCATTGCGCCACATCCAACTCTGTAGACGTCAAATTCTGACGTCTAAAATCAATCAGAGTAAAATATTTATAATGGCCGTAATCCTATAACATAGGTATTCAAATAAAGCGGAACTGAGACATTTATGATGACTTCAAATTGAAAAAAACCTTTGGACTCTTGACTTATATAAAAATATTTTGGCGCTTTGGTTAAGCATTTACAATTCCAGCAAACACAAGATGTTGATTATACGCAGATATTGCCTTGAGCCGACGTAGATTGAACGTCGAGTGGAACTATGGGTGGGTGGTGGATCGATCGTGTTGCCGACATGAATATGTTGAAGGTTTACGTTCCACCATCTTCCATTAACTCCTCCGTCGGGACGACGGGATTAAATAATGCTCATTAAATCATTCTTTAGGTATTTTTCACTTTATTGAAGTCTAGACATTCATATAACACACAGTTCCCAAGCGAAGCGCGGTGATCGGTGCCATGCGGCTGGGCCCCTGAGCTCTTGACGTATGTCCACCCGCTTCAGTGGCTTTGAGTTAACTGGCTGGTGCGCCTCGCTACAGGCGCGCTCGTCGTGGCGTGGTCTAGTCAGAACGAGGCTTGGCGGTCCCCGTCACTTGTCAATGATCGGGAAAAGCCGAGCAGTTACGGACGGTGAGACGCTAACCCGACAGAACAACAGATTTGGCACCCACTCAAAATAGCTGCATGACAGAACAATCTAGAACATTTAGAACTTACTTAGTAAACTCGGTGTGAGCTGGTGAGGAGATGACAATACCATCTTTTGCTTATCAACTTGAAAAATACACTTTTCCATGGCTAGGTTTGGTCTTTTATCACAAAAATACCCAAGAACAAACAATGAGCTGATTCATAATAACTACAACATTCTGCATTTAATAGCAACTAAAACGACCTACACAGCGATGTGCACTTCAACGGAGTGACCGCTCACGAGGCAGTAGAATATTATATTTTAGCGTCGAATTGCACAATTTCACAGCACCACACCAATTCGCGATTTTCACAGTGGAGAATATATAGATCTATTCATAGTCAGCAAACACGAAACGCTGTCAGGTCGGTAAATGTTCCTCATCAATGCGCTCAAGTATGCCTACGTACGGGCCGTAATGGCGGTCCGACAGCATTAGTGATCGGGCAATAAATACCACGTGGCGTCCTGCTATTTGATATCAAGCCAAGTATGTATTGCTCCAAATAATGAAATGAATAATAACAATAGTAACATGTGTTCAAAGTTTGTTGCAGCTTTTAAGAAAAGCAGTGTTTTTTTATTTAGTGAAAAGTGAAAATTGATTATGCAATTATGCACAATTAAATAAAAACAATATTTCAATAAAAAACACATTCTTTCAAAATGAATGGCACAAAACAGCTTATTGCAGTTTGAAAAATGAATTGATGAAGGATTGCTGACCGGACCGGAGAGTGAGTATGGTAAGCTGTGTACGCTTATGCGCAGATATGATTAAAGGGACTAACTCAGGCTAAAATAAAAAAAAATAATGATTTTATTTTTGCTTATTAATATGACCATATGATGTAAACATGTCCATAAACTAGAACTGCAATTTTTTTTAAATTTTTTGTGCTGCGCATTTACAAGTTAGGCTAGATATAGAGACGAAATTCCCGTATTTCTTATTTTTGACATGGTTGTCCAAAGTCAGAAATCAGGAATTTCGTCTCTATATCTAGCCTAACTGGTAAATACGCAGCACAAAAATTAAAAAAAACTTTTGCAGTTCTAGTCTACGGACATGTTTAGGCCTACATCATATGGTCATATTGAGAAGTAAAAAAAAAATCACCGATTTTTTAATGATTTTAGCCTGGGTATGGTCCTTTAAAGTATGGTTATGTGCAGCATAAACATTAATGACAAAACGCTCTCATACTTTGGAAAGTGTATTCTGTGAGCCCTGTTCATGGCTTCCCAATGAGTATTTTTCACCGTGATAGAGTAGCTATATACTCCGAGTTGAGATGTAATGTTCGTGTAGTTGAAAATTACTCAATGTTATGTAGCTAATCATGAATGTAATGCAAGTTCAAAGAAGTATCCCGATAAGATACTAACAGCCCTACTACCATTGTCTACTTATTCGTATTGTTTTAACAGTTTAAGTGTTTGTACTACCGACGGGCCGCGACAAGTGCGAGCGCAGGCTTACCGATTCATTAACCCTCTGTGTCCCGATATAAAAAATGATATTACTTGTATTAAAACTTAACACTACTTAAAATTTGATTGTAAAATTGTAAAATCTAGACACTATCTCAAATGCAAATTTTTAAGTTGTATAATTACGATATTTCCACGTTTTTAATTATTATTTAAGAGAGTCGTTATCATCACGGGCGGTTGAACCATTGCTGGAATAATGTTGGCCAATCGTCTGCGATGACGGTCCATCATTACCTAGGCACTGCATGAACACTGTTTCCTGTAGCGAGACGCTTTATCAAGAAACACGCTGCTATATCTCTAAGGCGTTTAATATTTTGGATTACGAAACTCTATTACCGGTATATAAATAAAAACATCAAGGTATTAAAGATAAAGATCTGTTTTTATTTCGATATTACCTCACTAACAGACGTCAATATACTGAATTAGGTGGTCTTATGTCAAATCTGTCTCAAATTTAAACTGGTGTACCGCAAGGCTCATTCTTAGGACCTATACTGTTGTTAGCGTATATTAATGATATTGCTGATATTACAAAGTATTTAAAAACAATTATCTATGCAGATGATACAACGTTCATTGCCGATTTAGACCGCATTCCGAAAAAACGAATAAGAGCGCAAAATAAATGCAGAACTTGAGATAGTTAATTTATGGCTAAAATCAAATAAACTTTTTTTTTTAATTATTGTTTTCTATAAACCACCTACGAAAACTGTTATCCCAGAGATTTTAAATGATCACGAGAAAATTTGATGTCGATGAATTATTTTTTTAGGATTTACAATTACTAAACACTTGAGTTAGAAAAAAATATTTAAAAAATATCTAAAAAAATAAGTAAAATAATCGGTGTGTTAAATAAATTGAAGTTCATACCAGATGACATTTCATTTACTATATACAACTGTTCAATTTTACCTCATTCAAATTGTTGTATTCTGGCGTAGGGGTATGATACGAAGCATTTATATAAACTTCAAAAGAAAGCCATACGAATAATAATAAATAAGAGTCCCTATTTAGCCCATACTGATTCCATGTTTATAAAATATAATGTACTGAAAGTGAAGCATATTTTGTAAAAAGCATCTATATGTTCTTTTTAAATTAGTACATCCCTCATCACCCAATTATTTTTATCATTTTGTATCTACGACCGGTTTTGACGTTCTCACACATACATACCCCATCGTCATAACATTCGAACACTTACTATAAAACACGAATTCATGAAAAAATGTCGACGTTTCAGTATTGTTAATACCTTTAATCTTTCTTCTCGTACCATTCTTGATAAAATATATACACATTCTTTCTTTCGCTGGTTTCTGTCAATATGTTAAAAAATAATCTATTGACACGTACGATTCCACTTGCAATATACAGGATTGTTTTGTATGTGAAAAATCAATACTTAATTTTCTCACCTTCATTAATTTACTTTTCACTTTAAATATACATGTATCTACAGTTGAATATAATTATATTTCTTAGTTGTCTTTTTTTTATTCACAATTCAAATATTTCTACAGTCAATTGTTACTCATATGTTTTATCATTTTCATAATTTTTGTCTTTTGTTTTGTTCAATTTCTACTGCCAAACTGATTATAATTATATATTCAATTTCTCTGCTATGTCTTAGGTGGCCGTGAGCGATTTTAAAAGTTTTAATGATGGTCTCCTGCTAAATTATATATGTTTTTTATTATTATATACTGTGTTTATATCGCAAATAAATGTTATGTTATGTTATGTCATGCCTAACGCAGTCAGCTTCTTAAAATAACATGACATTTAAAAAATAATCACTATTGAATTATTTGTCGGTTAATAACACTTTGTTATATGTTTTCTTTTAAAATTGCATTGTGTTTGCATTATTTAACCTGTTTGATTATGCTTATTGACGATACCAGGTGATTAACGCATGAAATAAAATAGTTACTGCAGCATGCAGACAGTGTATGGCCAGAAGTAGCGGGACTCATTTGACCGCAATGACGAGAGGGAACTTGCCATTTTGTCAGAACAATTTTACCGTAGTCCGTAATGACGATCTCACCGCATTAGCGATCTGTAGGTGTGAGTTTACTGTACTAAACTATATTGTGGTATTGATTTTTTTTAGTTCTCTAATCTCTTAAGTTGTCTATTTAGGCACCTGCGTGGTAAGTATAAAGAAAGACGACTGAACGAGTCCCTGACCACAAAATGAAATTAGCAACGTGCAATTATCGAAACGTTTATATATATTAAATTTTGTTTATTTCCCATACACTACAAGTCTTTATGTTTAAGGTTTTTATTAAATTGATTGATTCCTGGTCAATTGACTAATATCTTAGATGTAGGCCTAGTCTTTATATACATTATATATTAGTTATAATTACTAAAAAATATATTTTCCATCGGTTATTTTATGATATATGGTCATTAGTTGCGACATCAAAAAGACGTTGCTCAATGACCATCACCTCCGTTCATGAGGGGGGGGGGGGGGCTTTTGCATGAATTGATGGTTCGGCTTATCACAGACTATATTCAGTAGGCCTATTGGTAAACACGCAAAGTCTCTGCTTAAATAAAGCATTGAGTAAACATGGAGGTAAAGAAGGGGAATGTTAAGACATATTAATTTAGGGTCGTAGGCCTACATCAACAAAGCCAATCCGCTCTGCATAACACTTATCGCAGAGCGTGTGTGAATTCAACATGGACGGGCACATTTTACCGATAGCCTTATTCTTGGTCGTGGTAAGTTATCCTGTATAAATTGCTCTTTTTAAGGCTGATAAACAAAAGCTTCAAATTTCAAGTACTGCAAGTACTGTTATATATTTTATTTACGGATATGTAGGATCCCTACTTCGTTATTTTAATGTGGCAGTTATCCTCAGCTTCCCGGACGCCTCAGTCTGCGGACGACTGCCTCGTTTCGGTACTTTGGTGCCGGGCGCAGAGGGCCGAAGCCCATGCGGCCTTGGTACTTTTCCCCCACTTCAGATATTACGCTCAGCGACTGCGGACGTGCTGCAGGTTGCTCACTCTGAGTCAAGTTAGACGTGTCGTGCGCGGGGTTGTACGTTGCTGTTACCAAATGTCTAGACAAATAAACATGACAAGCGGAAGAAGAGTTTTGTGAATTACTTAGAACCGTCGATTCGACGGGGAGAGGAAGGTTACGTTATAATGGAGAATGTTGGGCAGTTTCTCTCGTTCACCCTTACAAGCCTGTACTGGAGACCCTAACGATCACATACTGGTACCTCCGGCGCGAGGGACTACCCCATATTCCCATACTGGTGACCCCTGACGACTGATAGAGAACGCAACAGTATTTTCACCAAGACGCAAATTGAAAACTGCTGTTTTCAAGGATAGTTTTATTTAAATATTAAGGGATTTTTTGAAAAAATCAATAGCATTTTTTTCACCAAGGTACGTGAAAGCTGTAGGTCATTTTAATATGCCAGTTTTAAACTAGATAGAAAGAGTTATCAGAGGAGAAGTACGTTTTTTACGTCGAAAACGGCGTAATTTTCTTATTTTTGGACGAAATTCCCCGTGTTTGGCGCTTTTTCAAGATGGCGATCATGTCGGTTTCTCTAGAAGAACCCTGAAAATTTTCCTCATAGACTTAGTCTATCATATTTTCATAGTAAGAATTTTTAAAATGCTTTCATTGTATTAATGCCACTGTAGGCGAGTAGGAAGTGGGTGTTTTCGAAAACTCCTTTTTATCTTTGATTGCCATAATTGGGTGACGCGATTTTAAAGTCCATAGACAAAGCCTCGTCATTTTTCGATTTTTCAGTAAAAATCGACAAAAAAATATAAAATATCGCTTCGACTCGGGTAACCTTCATTAGGATTAGGGCCAAATAAAATTGTTTCCCTAATGAATGTCAATAAACGGTCCTATTTGGTCTGTTAAATATATTCCCAGGACCATAGGTCAATATTTTATTATTATTATAATATGTTATTTCAGAGAATGCAGATTGTTGTAAATGTATTTGGTAAGTGAGCGCCATTTTGGACGCTGGTTCCCCTTGATTAGCTGATTGCCCGACGTGGGCAAACACGTGTCCCGCCATAACCAGCATGCAATTGAATAGTGGACCTGTGTAGCCTCATCACATTAGCAAAAATTAGGCCGCCATTTTGATTTGGTGGAGTAGAATATTCACGTGTTCAAAATTATACACGGCCTAGTCTCAAATAATTTTTTTTTGATTATTTATAAATTTTCTTTTTCAAAACTGTTGAAAGAGAAGAAATATAAATAAGCAGTTTCGGAAAGAACATTATAGCACTAGTTGTGCGAGATTTTAATAAAGTCATAGTATAATTTCATTCACGTCGAAACGCCCCCTGGTGTTTGTCGTTGCTCTAGCCTACTTTTAGCGACTTATTTGGGTACGGAGTAGGTAATGAATATGCTAATGTGAGGCGAGACGCGGCTGCTGTTCACTTTTATATGTACACACCGTTACACGCATGCTGACACAGGCACGTAGCAACAAGCTGCAGGCCACACATGTTAGCAATACCCGATAATACACCATACACACACCCACCACAGACGAAATAAACGCAACCGCTACGACGACAGCCGATGTATACGTCAGTCAATGAAACGAAGCGAGCGATTGATTCGGACGTTATTAAGAATGACTCGGTGATGAACGGGCCATAATAATAATAAAAAAGTGGAATGTTCATCACAGAAATCATTTTTCAGCGAAATGATATACTATATCATCAATCCGCATAGACTACTGTCAGTCACGTTTTAAATATTTTTCTAAAATAAATGTAGCTGTTTTTATTCGCAGTCACATTTAGCCTATCAGTTTAAGAACGAAATTTTCTCATGATAGTTGATTTCTGAAGATTGAAATTTATAGAAATACAGAAATACTCGAAACATTGCCAATATTTGCATGTGTTTTTCGACTTGTGTGAATTTTTTTTTTTTTCACCCAGGTCGATTTACAATATACTATTACCATAGCTTAGCATAGCATGTCATAATTATATCTGGCATTTTTATGTACAATTTCGACCTACAGTTTTCACTAAACCATTATGTATGTGTGTGAATAAGTGAAAACATTTTATGTACAATCTCGACCTACAGTTTTCACTAAATATATATATACGTGTGTGAACTAGTGCCAAGAAATTATGTGCAATCTCAGCGACGCGTTTTCAACTATCTCTGCAACCCCTGTTTCTCGCAACAAGCGACATAGCATGAACACTTTCTATAGTCTACATTTCTGAGATTCCACATATACAGACATTTTTTTCATTTGGTCTAGACGGCAACGTACAACCAATCCGCACACGGCACGTCAAAAATAGTTGGTAAGTGTTAATACGACATACCATTTTAAACACGTTTGAGATAGGCATAGAGCCAATAGGCCTGCTATCTCAAATGCTTCATTAGTTAAATAATTTAAAAAAATAATTTTACAATGTCGACACAACATGATAGTGAAGGCTTCATGTCTACGCCCCTAGAAGGTGCGGGTGCTCGACGCAAAGATAACTATTATCAGGACAGCGAGGACAATGAGGTTCGATTCCGAGAGGCAGACGAAGAGTATCAACGTCGTAAAGAAGATTTCGCTCGAATTGCTCGAGCTAGACGAACGAGTCATCACTCTAGGAGCGATTCATCAAAGAGCCCTTCACCACTAAGAAGGCAGCCTCAGAGACGTTCAACGAACTTGCCTAAGTTTAAAATAGCTACGTTTTATGCTACGGACGTTGAACTCTGGTTTAACCAGATAGAAACTCAGTTCGATCTTCATCAGATCCACGACGATGACGAGAGATATAGTTTAACCTGCGCAGCACTTTCGGGCGAGGTCGCATCAGACGTGAGGAACGTTCTACTTCAGCCTTTCAGATCCCATAAATATGAAAGCCTGAAAGCGATTTTGATTGAGCGACGTGGTTTGCCCACACCCGAACGGGTTAATAAAGTAATCTCAGGTGAAAGGATGGGTACAGACATTCCCTCACGCTTCCTAAGGCGTCTACAGAAGGCGGCTGGTTCCGGACCACGGGCAGATGTTGGAAAGGCAGTCATACGCCAAGCGTTCATCCGGCAGATGCCCGCTTCAATCAGAGCTCATTTGGCAACTCAACCAGACAGTGCCACACTAGAAAGTTTGGCCGTGTTGGCCGACCTGGCACTGGCCTCTGAAGCAGACGTAGAAGAGAGTAAGCCGGGGGTTGCGGAAATAAAGGTAGAAGAAACCACTAAGTTAGTTGGTTTACTTGAGGACTTGTCAAAGAGACTCAAAAAGTTAGAAACCGCGACTACATCTGAGAAGAAGAGAAATAAAGGACGTGGACGTGTAAACAACAATTATACTCCTACGCCTACATTTGCTCCCAGGGTACAGGCCACAGGTTTTGTTCATAACCAACCTGGTAATTTTAATAATGCACAGGCCACAGAGTTTGTTAACAAACCAAATAATTGTACTAATGCACAGCAAAATATTCGTCCGCACGCACCGCCGCCGCAGACACCGCAAAATAATGTCGCACAATCGCCCGACATGGCCACTGCACAGGTTTGCTACTACCACCAGAATTTCGGTGAAAAGGCGCGCTTGTGCAGTGAACCCTGTTCGTATTATAACACAATAGGTCAGCGCGAAGTAGCGAATATTGCGTTATCACACTCTAAATTATTGTATGTCACAGACAAAAGACATAAATGTAAGTACTTATTTGACACAGGCGCAGCTGTCAGTATTTTGCCGAAATCTTGCGCTAACGGGATTTCGGACGCATATAGTCTCCCCCTGGTGGCAGCGAATAACAGTACTATAAATACATACGGCAACTGTAAACGCGTCGTCGATGTTGGCTTAAAGCGCGAATATTCGTGGACGTTTATAGTAGCAGATGTGAAGCAACCCATAATCGGGGCTGATTTTTAAATTCACTATAATTTGCTTGTAGATTTGAGAAGCCGATGTCTCCGGGACATGAGAACAGGTCTAGCTATTGCCGCTTCACTGTTATCGATTACACCACTGTCGTTGAACAGAGTAGACACTGTTCAGAATGAGTATACTAAACTTCTCGGTCAGTTCCCGGAACTGACTCGCCCTACGACAAAGGGTGAGACCGTTAAACACGGTATAATGCATAAAATAGTCACCAAAGGACACCCAGTGTTTGCGCGCTCACGACGATTGGCACCCGATAAGCTTGTTACCGCAAAACGCGAGTTCGATGAAATGATAAAATTAGGGGTCATTGAACCTAGCGACAGCGAGTGGTCCTCAGCGCTTCACATGGTACCAGAGAAAAATGGTGATTGGAGACCATGTGGGGACTACCGCAGTTTAAACGCACAGACTGTACTCGACCGTTATCCAATTCCACATATACAAGATTTCACGCAGCGTTTAGCTGGCTCGAAGATTTTTTCAAAGATCGATTTGGTCAGAGCTTATTACCAAATTCCGGTGGAACCGTCTGATGTACATAAGACTGCCGTTACTACACCTTTTGGTTTATTTAATTTCACTAGAACACCGTTTGGTCTACGAAATTCCGGTCAAACGTTTCAGCGTTTTATAGACCACGTTAAACGCGGACTTGATTTTGTTTTTGTATATTTGGATGACCTGCTGGTTACCAGCCCAGACCATAAAACCCATTAGAAGCATTTACGAATTCTTTTTGCACGACTAGCCGAATACGGGATAATAATTGGTCCTGAGAAGTGTCAGTTCGGTACAACTGAATTAAGTTTTCTAGGCCATCACGTTTGTGCCGAAGGAATTTCGCCGTTACCCAGCGCCGTTGACGCGATTGTAAATTTCGTAAAGCCCGAAAAGCAACGAGCACTGCGTAGAGATTTGGGAATGGTAAATTATTACCATCGTTTCATACCGCAATGCGCTGCGAAGTTGACACCACTAAATAATTTACTGACAGCTGCCAACGAAGGCCATACAAGACTGTCACCGAAGTCAAATTTCGACTTGAAGTGGGTTAAAAATGCAGAGTCAGCATTTTCTGAGTCAAAACAAATATTGGCAAACGCTACTCTTCTGGTAGGTCGGCTGCCGAGATGATATACAGGATCTCTAGTAGGAATCCACAGGGTCCACCTAGACCTGGTAGTGCGGACACTCAGACGTCCAACAGGACGAGTGTTAAAACGACAAAGTCGACGGCAGTCAGAAGCAGTAGCAAATTGGCCACGGTCCCGCAGCAACTAGATGCTAAAGTCAAATTGTCTAACAAAGACAATACTTATATAGCGCCGCATTCGCGAGCCCCCGCCGTCTCCCGCGCTAACGGGAACGGCGGTGGTTTGCGAACGTATTCCCACATACCTTTACATCTACAGGGTAAAACCCCGGGTGCTGTTGACGCCGTAATCGACTCAAATAAAAGCAATCGTTCGAATATCGCTAATCGCGACAAAATTTCGACAGACACAACGGTGCGAAAAACTAGAGTCGGACGAATAATCCAGACTCCTGCCCGGATCGTGCAGATGGTCCATGCCATAGTGGCGCCTAACGACATCTAAGGCGGGCCCAACCGCATGTACCGTATTAATAATGTTTTTAAATTGTAAATGAATGCGCCAGGCCTGGCAACATTGTGTAAAATATGTAAAATGTAAATACATTTTTAGGCAAGATGATTGCTAAATTATAATGGAAATTTATGTTAAGTAAATGAATCGCTTGGTCGCAGCTTGCAGCATATAAATAAGTACATACAGGACAGTTGGTGTTAAGAGGATGGGACAATTTTCATTTATAATGCTGTGACGTCAACCACCCACGCTGTAACTACCCACGCTATAATTTTTTAAAACTATCGTTAGTCATAAGAGGTTACATATTATTACAACCCCCGCTACTTGCACGAAGCAGTCACCTATACGTCAGTTGGGTCCTACGTTATCTCTAACCCGGGGGTAATGTAGGATCCCTACTTCGTTATTTTAATGTGGCAGTTATCCCCAGCCTCCCGGACGCGTGAGTCTGCGGACGACTGCCTCGTTTCGGTACTTTGGTGCCTGGCGCAGAGGGCCGAAGCCCATGCGGCCTTGGTGCTTTTCCCGCATTTCAGATATTGCGCTCAGCGACTGCGGACGTGCCGCAGGTCGCTCACTCTGAGTCAAGTTAGACGTGTCGTGCGCGGGGTTGTACGTTGCTGTTACCAAATGTCTAGACAAATAAACATGACAAGCGGAAAAAGAGTTTTGTGAATTACTTAGAACCGTCAATTCGGAATATGGAATCATGCGATGTTTCCAATGCCAAATATGGAATCATGAGATGTTTACTATACCAAATATGGAATCATACGATGTTTCCTATGCCAAATATGGAACCATGAGATGTTTCCTATACCAAATATGGAATCATGCGATGTTTCCAATACCATAAAGGGAATCATGCGCTGTTTCGTAAACCAAATATGGAGTCATGCGATGTTGAATCATGCGATGTTTCCTATGCCAAATATTGAATCATGTAATGTTTCTTTTACCAAATATGAAATTATGCGATGTTTCCTGTAGTACAGCAGCAGAGGGACCACATTTTCGAGGTTCCTAAACCGGCGGTACAACATTTGTCCACATGTCTAGAATTGTTCTCAGGGATCTCTAGATACAGAATCTGGTTGATGACATTGCCGGAAATGGGGGGCGGGCTGAGAATTTGACACTTTTGTACACCTACCCAATTTTTAGAGAAAATATTCGCTTAAATATGATTTTCGCGTCATTCTCACTCTATCACAATGTTGGGCCAGTTAAATCGAATATTGTTGTCTTTAGTTTTTTCTATCCATCAGGTCATATATCTGTGGAGATAAAATAGGAAAAAAAAAATATAATTTTGCAGTAGCATCCCACCTGGAAGAGCTATTTTAGATATTGTAGATATATCGCAAAATGCAATTTTTCAAAAATTGTCAATTTATAACAACAGGTTCGTTTCTGCACGAAAGTCTCCATGAGCGGTACCATTCGGTTCAGATGCATTCCTTAAGTCAGAATTAGGTTACCAATGCTTGATTTTTCGAGTAATTAATCATTATGTTCAATTTCAAAATGGCCGTCGTAAAATCCTTGATTTCTCCCGAAAAGTATTATCAAACATGGTTTTCTTAAATTTCACATCACAATCACAGTTTTCGGTATCTAATCTTACATTTTAATGCTCGCTTAAAGAATGATTCAACTGCAAGACGCGCATGCCTGGGACGGTCAAGTATAGGCGAACAGTAGCCTATTGAGTACAGATTGACGGCATTAATATAGCCACTGAACTGATTACAAGATACTACTTAAACGGGACATTGATCCAATGCTGTTTTAATGCTAGGCCAACGTCTGCGACGCTGGCCCAACATTGAACCAACATTGAATAAATGTACAAAGTTTGAGAGAAAGTCCGCCTGCCCAGCAAACACAAGACATTTGTATAAAATTTATACAACGTCAGCCCAACGTCTTCGGCGCTGGCCCAACATTGCATAAAGTCATACAAATGTTTTGTGTTTACTGGGCATGTCAATACAAGCTTGGGTCAAGCAGTTTCAACATCCCGGCAGTAATACAGTCAGTTTGTTTGCAAGCAAGCGACCAAGTAGGGGTAAGGGCCAAGATCTTTGAATTATAAACTCATAGATGTCGCTCAAGTATATATGAACTTGCTGTGATTTGAGAACTAGCTCTTAATGAGGCTTTAGGTATGAAACGCATATTTAGTATTATTATGGAATAGGGACTTGGCCTACCCACGGGCACTATTGCCTTCTGGGGGACCCATGTCCCGTGAATTTCAACAGTTGACTACACCTTTAAGTATTTACAAATGCTGTAATGTAATATTTACCACCGATTTCAAGATGGCCGCCAGAAAATGGTGCAGAAAATGCTCAAAATTTCTTTTTTTTGCAAATAGTTTATTAGCACAGGCTCTAATGGTGCACGATAACCTCCATGAGCGGTAACATTTCATTGAGAGTCACGTACCCATTAACAAATACCAGGTGATTAATGCTTGATGTGTTGAATAATTAGTAATTATGGCCTATTTCAAAATAGGCGCTGGGAAATAAATTACCGGTAATTCTCGTTAAATGTATTATTGAGCATGTTTGTTAGACAGTTATCTCACTGACACGATTTAATTGTCTTATCTTACTTTTTAATCCTCACCATGTCCATTAAAAGTATAATAACATGGGAAAAAGTAGAATTTACTAGGAAATTCAAGATGGTCGCCGCAACATTGTCAAAATGTCGCACCATTTTACAAATAATTTATGAGCACACGCTCTATTCTATATCTGTATGAAAACCTCCATGAGCGGTATTATTTATTTCCGAGACGTCCTATGAGTCAAGATCAGGTTATTAATGCTTGATTTGTTAAGTAAATAATACTTATGGCCAATTACAAAATGACCGCCATAAAATCAATGAATATTCCTAAAATGCGTTATTGAACATGTTGTGCATAATATAATAGTCATTTTAAAAACACGGTCTTTGTATTTAATTTTGCATTTTAATTTTCAGTGAATCCACTAAAAGTAATGTTAAGCAGACCGGCTTCAGATGGAGCAAGGTGCCACCTGGAATGGACATTAATGACATAAAGTTTTTTTAAATCCTTATGATGCGTGCGAACAAAAAAATCAGGTAAACGTGCATCTCCAGCTGCGTTTGACTAAAATAGGCTAATATATTCAAAATAGCCGCCAAATTATCAAATTTGTGAAAAAATGATATATTGGCCATAAACATTCATTGATATATGACTGAAGCCATAATATATCCTTGTCAAACTTGCATCAACATGTTTTTATCATAACGGACCAAAAAAAAAGTGATTACAATCATTTCAGTTATCTCAGCCACTACAAAAGTGATCTTGACCACTAAAGAAAAGATCGCAGCGACTTTGAAAGTTATCTCAGCCAATACAAAAGTTATCTTGGCCAATGAAGAAGTGATAGCAGGCACTTTGCAAATAATGTCAGCCGCTACAAAGTCATCTTGGCCACTGAATAAGTGATCACAGTCACTTTAAAAAGTATCTAACCATTACAAAAGTGATCTTGACCACTGATGAAGTGATCACAACCATTCTAAACGTTATCTCAGCCACTACAAATGTGATCTTTGTCACCGAAGAAGTGATTAGAACTGCGTTAAAAATTATCTTAGCCACCACAAAAGTGATCTTGACCACTGGAGAAGTGATCACAGCGATTTTAAAAGTTATCTCAGCAATTACAAAAGTGATCTTGGCCGGTGAAGGAGTGATAACAGCCACATTTAAAATTACGTGGGCCACTACAAAAGTGATCTTGGACACTGCAGAAGTGATCACATCAACTTTAAAAGTTATATCAGCCACTACAAAAGTGATCTTGGCCTCTATAGAAGCGGTCACACGCACTTTGAAAATGATCTAAGCCACTACAAAAGTGATCATGACGAGTAAATAAGTGATCACATCCACTTTAAAAGTTATCTCCGCCACTACACAAGTTATCATGACCACTGAAGAAGTGATCATAGCCACTTTAAAAGTTGATTTTGCTCACTAACAAACTGGTGTCAGCCACTGAAAAAGTTATCTAAGCCATTACAAAGTGATCTTGGCCACTGAAGAAGTGATTACAACCATTCTAAAAGTTATCTCAGCCATGACTAAAATGATTGTGACCACATAAGAAGTGATTACAACCTTTTTAAAA
Source organism: Flabesymbios commensalis (assembly GCA_964017125.1). Taxonomy (NCBI): domain Eukaryota; kingdom Metazoa; phylum Annelida; class Polychaeta; order Terebellida; family Flabelligeridae; genus Flabesymbios; species Flabesymbios commensalis. The sequence continues at coordinate 72,728,590 of OZ024914.1, read as the reverse complement.
ATTATCTCAGCCACTACAAAAGTGGTAAGTGATAACAGCCACTTGAAAATTATGTCAGCCGATACAAAAGTGATCTTGGCCACTAAAGTGATCATAGCCACTTTAAAAATGATCTAAGAAATTATTAGAACAACTTTACAAGTTATCTCAGCCACTACAAAAGTGATCTTGACCACTGAAGAATAGATCACAGCCACTTTAAAAGTTATCTAAACCACTACAAAAGTGGTCTTGACCACTGATGAAGTGATCACAGCCATTCTAAAATTAATCTCAGCCACTACAAAAGTGATCTTTGCCACAGAAGAAGTGATTAGAACCACTTTAAAATTTATCTCAGCCACTATAAAAATGAGCTTTATCACTGACGAAGTCATCACAGCCAGGTTATCTTAACCACCCAAATTGTGATAGCCTGATTGTATCGCTTTAAGATATTACATCAAAACCGTGTTTATGATATGACTATTAGGGAAACAATGTTCAATAATGCCTTTATTAACGGAAGCCATTTTGAAATCGCCATAATGATTACCTAATTACTTGACAAATCAAGAATTAATCACTTAATTTTGACATAATACTCTAAACCAAATAATATCGCTCACCGAGGTTTTCGTACAGAACAGGACGCATGATCATGAACCATTTTAAAAAATTTCGTAAATCTTATTTTCCATTTTCACGGCGGCCATCTTGGATTGGTTCTTAAATGACATATTCTAGCACTTAAAATATACATGGATATATTCAGTGGATTCAGTAAGCATTAAAATATAAGAATATACACAACCGTGTTTCTGAGATAAAAATTAAGCAAACCATGTTGAATTATGCATTTGAAGATAAGGCATTGATTTCATTATAGCCATTTTTAAATCGGCCATATTGATTAATTACTCTACAAATCAAGCACTAATCATATGATTTTCACTCAAGGGTTGTCTCTGAACCAAATGACACCGATCGTGGAGGTTTTCTTACGTGATAAAACATGTGCTTCTAAAATATTTGCAAGAAAAAGTGAAATTTTGAACATATCCTTGATCATTTTTTGCAGCCATCTTGGATTTAGTCTTAAATATCACATTCCAGCATTTGTAAATACTTCAACAAATAATTTAAAGTAACATTAGTCACTCAAACCGTGCTTGTGATTCGAAATTTAAGAAAACCATGTTCAATAATACATTTCGGGAAAACCATTGATTTTACGGCGGCCATTTTGAAATTGGCCATAATGATCAATTACTCAACGGATCAAGCATTGGTAATTTAATTCTGACTTAAGGGATGTATCTGAACCAAATGGTACTGCTCATGGAGACGAAATGAAACGAACCTGTTGTCATGAACTATATGTAAAACTGTATATAAAAATAGCAAATTTAAAAAAATTGCATTTTGCGACATATTTTCAATATCCAAAATAGTTCATAGAGGTAGGATGCTAGTGCAAAATTATATATTTTTTTACTATTCCATCTCCACAGATATATGAGCTGATCAATAGAAAAAACTAAATCCAAAAATATTTCATTTTAATGGCCCGACATTGTAATAGAGTGAGAATGACACAAAAATCATATTTTAGCGAATATTGTTTCTAAAAATTGGGTAGGTGTAGGCCTACAAAAGTGTCAAATTCTCAGCCCGCCCCCATTTCCAGCAATGTCGTCAATCAGGTCATGTATCTAGAGATCATTGGGAACAATTCTAGACATGTGGACAAATGTTGCACCGCCGGTTTAGGTAACTCCTTAAATATGTCTTTTTTTTTGGTGTCTGCTGCTGTACTACAAAGAACATAATATCTCGCCGAATTTTGGCACTTCAGTTATAAAATGCCACCAATCGTATCAGTATATAGGATGACATGTGCAAACAATTATATTAGTTACTGCTTAAAAAAAGTTGCCATGGAAATAGTTGAAATATAAGTACCTTTTCAATTCTAATTGAATGCAGGTCATCATTTTTCTAAATTAAATTATTTTTTCTTTGTTTCCCATATTTTGACGTTTTCTATCCACTTTCTATCCACTGACGGCGGTTATTAACCGATCTCGTCGTCATGTGACAGGCTAAATCACTCTTCGATTGGTCGGGGAAGAATACTAGACTTGGTCTGAATAAAAAGTAACTTGGTTTTTATTCAAGCACTATTTTATTCATGTTTTACGGCCCTGGGACCAATCCCCTCGTAATCCTTGACCCTAAAAAATAGGATAAAATATACTGCTCCAAACAATGCGACCAGTATTATTCGAGATATTGCCAAAAAAACGAAATTATTGTAATGGTGGCCATCTCAAGCAGCAGCCAGAATGACGTTTTATGACGTTATATTATTATAACAAGTTGCTATATAAATTATGTTCGGGTGCCATATGTACCAGACCTTCCTATCTGACATGTCATATCTCACATAGGCATGACTAAAATAAGTGATAACTTTTTCCATTCAAACGTAGGACGGCATGCATAAATACAATATCATTTTATCAGTATCCATGGTAACGAAAACATAATTGGAAGTCTAGTTTCATATGTTTTGACGCTTTAATACAATAGATGATTAAAAACAGTATTATTCTGCATTGTCTGCAAATATTGAATAATAGCTTGCTCATATTGACCTTTTTAGTTTCCCTGTAGTGTCACAGTGTACTAAAGCACAATATAGGTATCATATGTCACCTACTTCGAGGTCATTTCCATGGAAATCGCCCCAATTTTAAATTTTGCATCCAGCAGAAATGAACCTAGCAGGTTTTCATGATTCCAACGGTACCATTTTCATGCAAATGCAATAATGTGCCAACAAAACCTCGAAAATGACGTGTTGGCTCCTGGACTAATAGTACATCGGGGTTCAGCTGTTATTTTCTCCATTATTTTGTTGCTGTTTAAACCTTCGTGTTTAAAAGGCATATATATTATTATATTATATATGAAAAGGACCCATCTAACTATTTGGAATCATCGTAGGATGCAGTAGGCCTATACCTTTAAAAGTTAGCCCCTGGCCTTGTCCTACGGCGCAAACTGAAACACTTTATTTATCATACAAAAAACAGACACATAAAATGGAGAAAAATTGTTTATTAAAAATAAACATCAAAATAAACAACTACAAATAAAAAGGGCTTCACTTCAAATGTTGTTAATGTAAACGTGGTTGTAACAGAGTGAAGCCCTAATACCAAAATAGGTATAAATTTACTTGACAGTCAGTGAATATTTATACATGTCTCTAGTTGATCTATTGTCTCTAATTGATTAAATCTACTATGAATATTTATACATGTCTGTAATTGATCTAATCTACTATGAATATTTTTACATGTCTGTAATTGATCTAATCTACTATTTAAATGTGAACTTTGCCTGTTGTATCATTACAAACAAGTTACATAAAATAGTATTAACAAAAATATCAATACTAATCTAGTAATTGCTCACAGAAAACAAAACCTATAAATAACAATCTACTAATTGTTCACATTAATATATTAAAGTGAACTTTGACTCTTGTATCAATACATACAAATTACATAATATTGACAAAATCTATCAATACCATTATTAAACAAGATTATCTGTTGTTGAGGAGGGTATGAAAACGGCACACAGACACGAAGTGTCTGACCCCCACAACACAAACTTACGAATGCATCGTAAGAGCACATATGAATTCCAACCTCTCATCTGTTCAATCCACCATTACTTGCGGCATCAGAAACAACACTAATTCTAAATGGTCAAGTGCTATATAGTCTGAAATTGAGTTTTTAAAATGAAATTAGGATGTCTACAAAAGTGAAACTTGAAATTGGAAATTTACATACACATGATCATAACATCTGTTGTATTTATAATTCATGAAGCAAGACTGAGTAGTGTTTTGACTGGCTGGATTTAAACGTCAGTGGAATTTTATTTTTTGTATGTGTAAAATCTGACCACAGAAGTATACAAACCTCATTTTGAGCTGACTTTAGGTATTGCAGACACACTTTGAAAACATAAAAAAACCACAAAACATAGATTTAAGAGGATTTGAAGCAACATGAGGAAATGGACCACATCTTGAGTATTGCTGTATTCACTAAAAATGCTGTTTACATATTCAAGAGCAAGATTTGAAGAATTCTAAAAAAATTATAATAATTTCATACTCACGCAGTTATTGACGAAAAAGCTAATTTTAACTTTTTCTTCTCTTCTACGGGAAAAGGACATAAATCATTCACATTCAAACTAATTCAACCTGTAAGAATGAGCTTGTGAATATTGTATCAAAAACCAACTGGCCCAAATCGGGTTGGCAAATCACTCTCCATCATGTTTTCTATAGTTGGAACAGCTGGCGCAAGTCCTGCCGAACTAACAAATGAATAATCATATGTTTGGTTCTTCACGAAGTTCATCGCATCTGGCGCAAGTCCGGATGCATCCTGCCCATCATTACTAGCACTGATTTCAGCAGCTGGGGCAAGTCCTGATGCTAGATTAAACTAGTTCCATCTGTAAGAATGAGCTTGTGGATATTGTATCAAAAACCAACTGGACCAAATCCGGTTGGCAAATCACTCCCCATCATGTTTGCAAAAGTTAGAACGGCTGGCGCAAGTCCTGCCGAACTAAGACATGAATAATCGTATGTTTGGCTCTTCACGAAGTTTATTGCATTTGGCGCAAGTCCGGATGCATCCTGCCCATCATTACTATCACTGATTTCAGCAACTGGTGCAAGACCTGATGCTAGATTAATCGAGCTAGACATAGAACATCATGTAGTTGGCGTATAAGGCATGCAATAATTACTGCGGCCTGTAACAACTGGCCAAGTCCTGTTGTAACTGACCTTGTATTTATTTATTTATTATTTTTTTTTTTATGATTATTATTTTTATTATTATTTTTTTTATTTTTTCTGTCAGACTGTTTTATTTTTGTTAGCGTCGACTCATGCAAGATTATGTTTTTGCAGTAGTTTAATTGAATATTTATATTGCTTTTACCTCACACTGGGAGGCATCAGGGCTGTAGTGACTCCTACGCTTGGATTTTCTCCCAAATTATTTAAATTTAAAAATTATTTATTATATATATATATATAAGTATGAATGATGAAAGATTTAATTCTTGTAGCCATCTTTTTTTTTGTTTTGTTTTAATTTAATTTCAAAGCAGCTGGATCACTAACCTTTTCGAAAACATATAAAGATGAAAACTTAGAAAGAAAATGGTGACCCAAACATAATTTCATAGGATCCACTTGAAAGTCACTTTGGCAAAGCCAGAGAATGACCTACAGGAAAACCAGCACCTAGGATTATTCCATAGTCATCACAAATTGGCATAATTGCATTAATTACATAAAATGAAACCAAGAGATTATCAACTATAGCTCTTCTCATTTATTTAAAGTATACTAATGAGAACGTTAAATCTTAACTTCCTAACATGAATTATTTTAAACCTACATTTAAAGTGCACCGGCCAATAAATAACTGAAAATCCGACCCGTTTAAATACCTTTATGAGCACTAACATTGTATATTTAAAATAATTTATATAGAGTAACTGGTATCTATGCTTCATTGAACCAAAAGTAACAAAAACAGAAAACTCCAATCAAAGAGGAAAGGTGTCAAAAACATAGTTTTGCCAAAGACCTATCTGAAACCGAGAGCTGTACTGGCGAGGCCAGAAAATAGCCCACAGGAAACAAATCCTGACAGGAATCAGGGGGTTAACCACAAATTGGCATCAGCCTATGTGATTATCGCCTTCGGAGTTTATCAATTCTTGCTAAATAAAATTCTAGAAACAACAATCGCTCCTCTTATTGAGTTATATTATTTGGAATTTTTTTCCCTGCAAATCACACGATAAAATGTACCCAAAAAATTTAAGCAACAAAGATGAAACTGATAACAAGACCTATCTGAAACCCCATAAGGCCGCACTTGTTAAACAAATTCTCTGAGACAATTATCGTTGATTTAAAATAAACAAATATTAAGAATAATAATCTTGTCTCCTGCATTAAAGTGTTTACTAAGCGAATCACAACAAGTTAACACTTTTTCACCTGAATGAAACCAAAATTATTATGAAACGAATATGAAACTGCTTTCCATCCCCCTTTACATAATAAAAGTTATGGAAGCATATCATCCAAACCCAAATTTGTATGCAAAAGTGCAAATGATTTTTTCGTTATGTCATTCCGCAAATGTTTGATAAATGAGAAACCGACCAGTGTTACTCTGCGTTTATGAAAATTCGTGATTTATAATCAATTTGTTAAAATTGCTAATTTAATAACAGCGGAAATTTACGATTGAAACAAAGAAAGAGTGAACGATAATGTGAGGTTTTGAGACTGACTAGACCACATGAAAAGCCAACAATGTAAATGTGACAAAGATAAAGGTCTTTTATAATCAAATAATTGGTCAGACAGATTCAATATTAACCACACAAAGCCACAGAGCTCTATCTAATATATAAAAAAAAAACTATTAAAAGTATTTGTAACATAAATTTCCTTCATAGATCTATGTAAACATAAAGTATACGTATAAGAGAATTTTTTTTTTTTTGGGGGGGGGAATTGGTAAACGAGAACGAGCTTGGATCCGACCAGCGTAACTATACATTTATGAGAATTGATATAAATTTGAGATTAAAAATGTGTGGTATAGATGCTTCATTGAACCATATCAAAGCAACAAAATTGAAATCTCCAAACAAAGAGGAAAGGGCCACACATATATTTTTTGACAGCAAAAGCCTATCTGAAACCGAAGGCTGCACTGGCAAAGCCAGAGAATAGCCCACAGAAAAACAGTTCCTGGAAGAATTCAGAAAGGTTACCACCAAATAGCATCAGCCAATGTGATTATCGCCTCTAAAGTTAATCAATTCTTGCCACTATAAATCAATTCTTTGAAACAACCATAACCACTCTCATTGATTTAAATTACTATCAAAATTAAATATTTTGTAGCCTACATTTTTATTAAAATCATGAAAGAACCGTCCAAACCAAAATTAATCCAGATGAATTTATCACGATTTTATTTCAATCCAAAAAATGTGTCACTGTCAGTGTGACGATTCAACCAGTCTAATGCTAGTAATGGACAAATGAAATGGTCTAGATTACATTGTATATAGTCTAGATCCTATTTTTTTTTTTTTTTTATGAAGCGCCAAATTTTTTATTTCATGATCATGAAAAGAAACAACAAGGCCCGTCGGCGACGGAAAAAGGCCTCAGCCTCTAATCATCGTTTAAAAGTGAAAATCGTTTGAAACAAGAGCACATTCGACAATAGCCCGCCGCGATTATTGAAATTGTCGGTCGGCCATTTTGAATTTGATCAGTTTAATTTTTTATGGTATATCCCTACCTCAAACTGCACATTTTGTTCTATAGTAATGGTCTAGCTATCTGGTCTGGTTTCCAGATATTATGCATATTTAAAAAATAATTGCCGATATTCAGCCATTTTGGCAACCTTCTGTCCGAATCTTGCCAAATTTCTAACTTATTCGAGCTATCAGTGAAATGGATATCTGGTATAAATTTTGGAGCGAAACATAAAAAAATGTTGACTGAATCGCTTTAACGAGAACATTTGACGATCTGAAGTGGCCGCAGGTCGGCCATTTTGAATTTGTTCATGTTGAAATTTTTCATGGTATATCCCTATCTGGAACTGCACATTTTGTTCTATAATCATGGTCTAGCTATCTGGTCCGGTTTTCCAGATATTACGCATATTAAAAAAATAATGGCCGATGATCGGCCATTTTGGCCGCCATTACCTAGTTTCTGTCCGAATCTTGCCAAATTTCGAACTCATCCGAGCTATTAGTGAAATTGATATATGGTATAAATTTTGGTGCGATACATGAAAAAATGTTCAGTGAATCGCGTTAACGAGAATAATTGTCGATCGGAAAAAAGTCAAGGTCAGAGGGGTTAGAAAAAGGTCAAATTAGTCAATTAGTCAAGCTTTAGTCATGATTAACCTGTATGTGAAGTTTAATGTGCATCCCAGTTATGTGAAACAAGTTATAGTTCTGAAAAGTGGCGGACAGACGGACGGACGGACGGACGGACGGACGGACGGACGGACGGACGCGCCTGGTGACGATAATAGGCATCCGCCAAAATTTTGGCTGAGGGCTAAAAAGCGATTAGAATATATTAGACAGGTACAAATATGCTGTGTCTAAATTAAAAAAATAATAATAAGAGTAGACCAGACGTCCAAAGCCAAAGGCAGAGCCTTGACTTGAGTCTTGACTCAGACCTCTTTGCTCAGACTAGTCAGAGTATATTAAAAATAGTCCCAACAGAGACGCTTTCAATTTCAACGTGAGCGATAATATACCAATTTGAGTTGACTCTACCTCATGCCGCATGGGCTGTACTGTAGTCAAGAAATTATAATCAAAATAAAAGACTCTGATACGGGGTTAAATATGTTCAAAAACAATGCGAAACTATATGTAAAATATAAAAGAACTATTGAAACGTATTTGAAATACAAAATTTTCTTGATAGACATAGAATCTGGTATATAAATTTATATTTCTAACGGATTAAATGGCTGGGACAGCTCAGTCAGATTTTGGTTCCTGAAAAGAGGTCGCTAAAAACCAAACAAAAAATCGAACCAAACATGAAATGCAAATCTTGGAATTCGCCCGAAATTAAAAGTCCATTTTGTGTTTGACAAATAGAGCTTTCATTTTATGAAAACTCTGTATTTTTCTTAAAAATTCTCACTATCTGCATAGGTATTAGTTATCATTTATTAAAGGCCCTTGTGACAATAACAAACATCCTATCCATGTTGAATAAATATTTTGAATCTCTAACTCAATTATCTTCAGCTCCAGGGTGAGAAATGATAAAAGTGTTCCAGTTAGCCCCGGTCTCCCCATTATAATGTTTCTGAATAGGATTGATGGAAATATTTATGTGGTCCACCACATCATCAAGAAGTAACGTTTGTTATTCCTGAATTATAATTTTTATATAAAGATTTGCATGTATTAGGCCTACCGGTATAATATGTCAAATGCGTCATTAAAAACTCTCAAAGCCTTTTTAACTACAATGCGATATTTAACATAGATCTAGAGAAAATGGATCGTCAACATCGCTCTAGGACGACTGAACTTGCGTCCACTCGCACTCTTGAGAAGTGCTGGTTACTGACTTCCGGTATGAATCTCAGAGCTGTCATCAGATCATAACAAACCAACATTCTCCGTCGATTGATCGCATAAAAACATCGACAGCGCAGCTCCACAGGTACGTACAAAGAAATACTATATCGGCAAAGATTTACAGTTTTTTAATTTTGTAAAAAAGTTTCGTTGTGGATGGTAATATGTAGATAATTTGCAAAAATATACAAGTTCCAGTGAGTGACTGCCGAGCGGCGAGTGGTCTGGACTCGGGCTGCCTGACTCAGTCATGTGTCAGTAGCACTAGCAGTAGGGTGGTCAGTCAATTTTGAAAGTTAGTTTGATCTTATTAAAAATCCTACAGTTGAATAGAGCTTGCTCTCCCATTTGCAAAATGGGTTCATTTTCGAAAATCGGTCCAGTAGATCCAAAGTTATGTTGAAAAGAAGGGTCCAAAAATGGCCTTTTATTTGACGGGGGCTTAACTATGGGGAGCAAAACACACAAACAAGCAACTTCAAAATGTGATAATTTTATTTTTATTATTAGAAGAAGCCATATTAGGTTATTTTTACAGACAGTTTATGTTACTTTAAGAATTAAAGACAAAAAAATTATAATGGCAGTTCTAATTTTTTTGTACAGAGGCATTAAAAATGCAAGAAAATGCAATTTCACGACACTAAATTTTGCGCGTCTCGTGCAAAATTTACTGTGGGGAAGCAATTTCGAGACGCGATAACTTTTTTTTTAAATCAAATATGTTCAATATTTTAACACTACTTGTGTACACTAATATAATGAGCCAGCAGACAAGATATAATGACTCTAATACAATTCTAGTAGAAAATATGCGGGTTTGAAGAAGCCATAATATCATTTTTGTCAAAAAACAACCAAAAACAGCCAAAATCGACCGTTTTCAAGTTTCATGAAAAAGCTCATAACTTTGTCAAATATTAATCGATTTTGACAAAATTTATCTTTTTGTGAGTTTTAAAGAATGGGCTACATATTTATCCAGGTTGTATAGTAGTTAACACAATTCTAAAAAATGATGTGTTTTTTTCAATTATTCTATTTTTTATGTCAGTATTAGGTAATCACAAATTCCCTTATAAGTTAAAAATGTCGATTTGACTTAATGAAGTTTACGTTAAGTCGCCATTTTAAACTCAGAAGTAGGCCTATAAATTGTGACATGCTACTTCATAAAATTGTACACATGTATGTAGTATTTGCATTATTTAGATATCTTTTAAGTTTACAACACAGGAAACAAAAAAATACTATTACTATACTTCATTAATATATTAAGGAACCCCTATTTAACATGTTTAACCCTTTCAGTGCGAGGACAGTCTAAAGATTCTGACGCCTAAAGTCAATATCGCACTGAAAGAATTGAATAATTACAATCGCCCTAGACCAATAACATGATCAGCATTCAGATAACCCAAGATATTTATAAATGATGATTCCATGTTGAAAAAAAACCTTTGGTCTCCATGGTTTATACAAAAATATCTCAGTGTTGTAAAGGTTAATGTTGATATATGTTTCTACATTTTCATGAACATCATAAAATACATGTATGTATATTGTCATGTCAAGAAATATTATTATATATAACTGAAGCATGTGAAGTGAGCACAAATTGATTAATGTTCTTTATGTTAGTAGGCCCTAATGATGCAGGGTTTCCGCCAGGAATGTTTGAGAGGGGGGGTCCAAAAGGGGTGGGGGGTCTGGGGTCCCCCCAGGAGGAAAAAAATTGAGAACTTGAGAAATTTGAGTGCTTAAAATAACCTATTTTAAATGAAATGACAGTAAAACCTGGAATATATTGTCATTTTCTTTGCGAACAAGGGGGGGATATTCCCCCCTGTCCCCCCCTGTGGTGCTGAGAGGTGGGGGGGGGGGGCGGACCCCCCCTTGGCGGAAACCCTGTGATGTAGATAAAAACAAGTGTACACTTGTATGTTAACATGACATGTCTAAATAATTACCAGTTGTTATTAGATTATCAGCATTATGTAAGGAACCAAATTATTTCTGTTGATTAAAAATAAACCATTAAACAGAAGTATGCTATAGGACCATTGCCATGTATACTTTGAAGTGTTTGAAGTAAAATTGTTTCTAATACCATAATATTTGTCAAAAAAAACTCCTTCTGCTTCTAAGACCGCACATATGCGGTTTCAAGTGAATGTCAGACCAAACAAAATTTTAAAATTTGTAACATATCTTGTCATGTGGATGCTCCGTTAATCAAATAATTCAATTTGAGAGATGCCTACTTTTAAAAAAATAATTTAATTTCTTTATTTCTCTTAAAGTTGGAAATTGTGTTAGCATTTCCATCTTAATGAATTAAAAATACTCACAAACAATTCAGCAGTACAAGGGTTAATATGCACTGTCACATGATTTTAGGGCTTGAAATTGGATCGAATTTCTACTTGTCCTGTAAGACAATCATTTTTGAAAAAGAAAAGAAATAGTATGTAAGCATTATGATAAAAATAATTTGTCTTCAATCAGGCAACTGCAGTGTTCATCGACATTATCGTAATTTGGCAGACAATCAGACGGGCCAATATCAAGCCCGTGACACTTTCATTGTTTTGAATTGTCACCATTGCTTTTATCCACACAAATAATCCATTGCTTTGAACTGGTATTATTACTCTAATTATCTACACAAAAAATCCATGCTTTTGAATTGTTGGTATAAACATGTCATTTATTGGGATTTCCAAGTAGCAGCATGTGCTCATACAAAGGATCTCTATTGCTTTTATCTACACAAATAATTGTTTTGAATTTAAATTGCCATGTTGTTTACTAGAACAGGTACAACGTATCCTGCCACTGTTCATCAGCACTGCGTTTCTAGAAAGCGTCTTCTCACTGTATGGTTAGGTCAGCATTTTGTTTCTGAAGAAGTTTCCTCCCACTGCGTCATCAGGCTTACCAGAGTGTGTTGTTTCTGAAAAGTGTTCTCTCACTGTTTAATTAAGCAAACTGGGCTTACAACCTGCCTCTAAACATTCACACTTCTCATGACAGTCTTTAGGTTCTCTATTCTTCTGCAAACAAAAAAAAAAAGATTTTAAATTCAGCCCATGTTTTCAATGTTGAAGATCACTGATCAACTTCTGTATTAATTCTATTAAACACCCTAGGCGTTAAGGCGTTAAAGCGACACAATCATGCCAAAATCATCACTTTTGTTTCGGCTCCTTGATATGTTCATAATATGATGGTGATTTTGGCCTGATTATGTGGCTTTAATAAGAATAGTAGGCCTACATCCTGAGGGGAATGTGTGGTTGTTAGAGTAGTTTTTTTAATGGCTAAATAGTGTACCATGATCATGGATTTTATTTTAAAATCAGGTGAGTGGGCTTTTATTGGAATATGGGTGTTTATTAAAGTAAATACAGTATATATTTAATAATAACCCTCACAGCGCGGGGATAGACTTTAGTCGTCAGAATCTGACGTCTGGAGTCGTCAGATTCTGACGACCAAAGTTGATCCCCGCACTTTAAAGAATGATTCAACTCCAAAACGCGCATGCCTGGGACGGTCAAGTGTAGGCCAACAGTAGCCTATTGAGTACAGATTGACGGCATTAATATAGCCACTGAACTGATTACAAGATACTACTTAAACGGGACATTGATTCAATGCTGTTTTAATGCTAGGCCAACGTCTGCGACGCTGGCCCAACATTGAACCAACATTGAATAAATGTACAATGTTTGAGAGAAAGTCCTCCTGCCCAGCAAACACAAGACATTTGTATAACATTTATCCAACGTCGGCCCAACGTCGAAAACGTTGGTCCATGATTGCATAGTCATACAAATGTTTTGTGTTTACTGGGCATGTCAATACAAGCTTGGGTCAAGCAGTTTCAACATCCCCGCAGTAATACAGTCAGTTTGTTTGCAAGCAAGTGACCAAGTAGGGGGTAAGGGCCAACAGCTTTGAATTATAAACTCATAGATGTCGCTCAAGTATATATGAACTTGCTGTGATTTGAGAACTTGCTCTTAATGATGCTTTGGGTATGAAACGCATATTTAGTATTATTATGGAATGGGGACTTGACCTACCCAAGGGCACTATAGTATTTCCTTCTGGGGGACCCTTGTCCTGCGAATTTTAACAGTTGACTACACCTTTAAGAGTAAAAATATTTCTAATGGCCATAGACCCCCAACATAGGTAGTTAAATGAATCGGAAAGAGATAACTAAGACAGTTATGATGATTTCAAATTGAAAAAAAAACCTTTTGGTTTTCATGGTTTATAGAAAAAAATTCAGAGCTTTAAGGGTTAAAAATAGAAAGGCAAATGGCACATAGGAAGGCAAATGGCATTCAGCACATAAAAACGGGCTTCAGTGGTGAAAGGGTTAAAGTACTAGTTATCACACCTGGCATTTTTGTTTTTTTTGTTTATCCAAAAAAACAAGACAATTTGAAGAAATGAGCTTTCAATTTGTTGTATATTAACCTTCATCCTGCTGGAACCATAAATATTTGGTTTAAAGCAAGATTCAATCCAAATAAAATAACAATAAAAATGATTTAAAAATTCACAGGAGATGGTGTTTTTTAATTTGAAAGGTGACTGTTTTCTATTACAATAGTAATCGCTCTTCTTCATTTGAGGCTGGAAATTGCGTTATCATGGTTATGTATGCTAAATATTCAACTTTAGCTAGATAGGCCTACTATTCTGTAAATAATAATTTACTACCACCACTTTTCAAACTCTGTACACAATCCTGAATCAGCATTCAAAATAATGCCTTTTACTTGTCCGAAATAACCAAACATTTTTCTCATATTAATTAAAAAAAAGTTAAGACTATCAAGACATTTCGGGTTAAATACTCTTTGTTTGCAATGTTGGGCTTCGATTGCATTGCGTACCCAAGGGACGCACTATTAGATATGGCTAGACAAGCTTACTTTTTATGTTTCGTTGGGGAACAAAAATATCAGATTTGTCGTTTGCCTTTCCTGTTCTGTATGTTACTATTTGCCGTTTTTTTCTGGTCCACATATTTTTCTGAATTCCGTCAACAAACATTTTTTCAACCACATTTTTTCCATTTTTTTTTCAACTATTCTAGCGACAAACTATTTTTATATAACTTGTACCCCCCCCCTCCAAGTATCTAAGGCCACAATGTTTAATTTCTCAGTTTTAGATCAGAATAAATATAATGAGGCAGGGCGGAAAAAAACAATATTCAAGAAAAATAAAAGATTGAACATTTTTTTGGAAAAGTTAATGAGGGCGACGAAATAAAAAAAAACTCTTGACCTATTTCAAAAAAAGTTAATCAGGGAGACGAAAAAAAAACATAGCTAGAAAAATATTTTTTATCTGTCAAAATAGACTTGGTTTTTTTCTTATTGTTTTTTTTTATCTCCCGAAATTAACTTTTTTTTCGAAAATCGGCCAGAATTTAATGCGCGCTCTGGGCAGAAGAAAAACACATGATTTTTTTGAGTAATGCGCAACCTAAATCTAATGCGCGTGCTCATCTAAAACAGAGAAAAAATATATCGGCCTTACGGTGCATACAGTCTCTGCAATGAGGAAAATCTACATAAAATTTCTGGACACCCTGAAATGATTAAATAATTTTCAACCACCTTTATTTTGAATGCTGCTGTTTTAATGTCGAACAGACCTTGACCTTCTAGGCTCATATTTTGAGATGTGACTATCGTTTGATATTATTCATTTAAAATTTACCATAGTCTATTCAAAGACAAAACAAATTTATATTGACAACCTATTAATGTGCAGAATCAAGTTCTCTACTAAATAAGTAGACTTGAATAAAAAAAACATAGACCTATATAGGCTAGGAAAAATTATGAGTATGAAGTTGAAGACAGAAACTGAGGCTGAGCAATGTAAAGTCTGAACTGATTAGCCTAGCCCTAGAAATAAATAGAGGTCTAGTCTCATTTAGGGCAGAATGCATCAGAATTAATATTAATTTGAGGAATGTGCTTGCATGATGTTGTTTGGAGGCATATCAGACGAGATTTTAGCCTGCAGCAGACTGAATGTTCCGTAACTCATCAATTATCGCTCGCTCAAACACATGTTTTCCAAGTTGGATTCTAAGTGACCAGCGATCGTCATATGTAAGATGCAAATAATGTCTTAAAATACAAATAAAGCACATACTAATTAAATAATTTAACCTTTGAACATGAACCCAACATTAGACAAAAATATTCTTTTATTTATCCTTCAAAACAGCGTCATAATTTGATCGCATAAAAACTCAGTTCACGTTACTTTTGTAAACAAGCTAAAACAGGAAGTACTCACCTCACTGACCTGTATATACACTGGATTGGACACGAGGCTGATTCACGCGGTACCAGAGCGAGGCCATATTACTGAGGACATGTGTTGACCTAAGTCTTACATAACATAGAGACTTCACCCACCGATTCCGTAGTCTCTCGTTAATAACTTCATTTGTGAAAATGTTAATAAAAAATCATGACATGCTTGCCAAATACTAATATTAATGGAAAATAATGCAAAAACAACATAATTTGGGGGGCTCTGATATCTGAAGCGGTTACCAATTGAAAAGTTGGTGTATCCTGTCAGGTATAATCTCATGTGGAACGACGTCATCATATCACGTGACCTGCCGGCAAACGTCATCAACCCACGTGACCTGCCGGTGTTGATCAACAACAACACGTGCTATCACCTGTCGTCTGCTCAGTTGTGTTTTGGCGGTAAGGGACTGCTAACGTTACAGCTAGGCCCCGGGGCTAGGCTCACAGGCACTGACCTGTATATACAAAGAAAAGAAAAATAGTTGTGATGTTTTTGTACTGACTAGACTAACTGTTACTGTCATCTGTGCCGTGTCGTTCGGTGACACTGACAGTTGTCCAGTCAGAACATGCAGAAGTTCCAGGCACGGTCCGTCATACTCATATTAAGGGCCTAAATGAAGATGATGATGTAGCCTAGCTAGGGCCTAATCAGGCTAATGACAACAGTATAGTCTACTCTAGTCTAGGCCTATAATTAAATTGATAGGCCTATATCATGTAGACTGTAGTCTAGTCTAGGCCCACTAAATACTATCAGGTGCAGCGCTGCAGGCCCGCCACTCACTCAGTCACTGCATGACAGTCTCTGTTCACGACTGTGTAAGTGTGAGTGACAGGGCTTGGCTGACATCCCAACATCAAAAGAGCACTGGGTCAATGTATCCTGTTCACTGGGATGCTGCCACCCCCCCCCCCCCCCCCCACACACACACCTTATAGCACTGCCACTGTAGGCCTAACGTTAGGCTACACAGTTAACCTTTAAATAGGCCCTATAAGTTATGTTCCTTTATTATTTGGAAATCCAGTTTTTACAACTACAAGTAGTCTAGTTGACTAGGCCAACTGTGAAGTGCTAAATTTATTATTTTTGTCGCTTCTATGCGCTATAGCCTAATATTAAATGACTATTTCGCCTTTTTTGTTGCGATATATAACTATATGATTGAAGCGACACAATCAGGCTAAGACCATAAAAAAACAGTAATTTTATTTCGGCTCCTTCATATGTCCATAATATATGTCAACATGTCCATAGACTAGAATTTTGTAAGATTTTAAAATTTAGTGTTGCGCATTTACTAGTTAAGTCAGAAATAAGGACATGATTTAATTTCGGACATGCATGTCCAAAATAAGAAATACGGGAATAACTGATAAATGCCAAGGGGCTTTCGGCACAGAGTAAGATAAGAACTAGACAGTCTGTCAGAGATTGCAAACCTCCATTGAAATAATTATCCTAATCAGTATCCCAGTAATGGTCTACCTATCTGGCACGGTTTACCCGATATCAGGCCAATCGAGGTAACTAATAGCTGATTTAGGGTCATTTTGAATTCGATATAAAGTAGTTAAAAAATTTAAGGGTGCATCCTCCCCCTAAACTTCAAATTTTGTTTTATAGTAATGGACTAGCATCTAACACAGTTTGCAAAATATTGGGCATGTGAAAGTAAATAATGGCCGATAGAGGGCCATTTTGAATTTGATCCAGTCAATTTTTTCAAGATGCAATCTCTCCTGAAATCTCACATTTAGGCAGCCATTTTGAATTCGATTAGATCGAAAGTTTTTAAAAGGCATCCCTCCCGAAACATCACATTTTGTTTTATAGTAATGGTCTAGCTATCTAGCACGGTTTACCTGATATCAGGCCTATCGAGGTAAATAATGCTGATTGTCGGCCATTTTGAATTCATAATTTAAACATTTTCAGGGTGCATCCTCCCCCAAAACTCACATTTTGTTTTACAGTAATGGTCTAGCCATCTAGCATGGTTTACCAAATAACGGCCATGTGAAAGTGAATAATGGCCGATTGGCGGCCATTTTTAACTTGGTCGAGTTGAATTTTTTCAAAATGCATCCTCTCCTGAAACCTTACAATTTGTTTTATAGTAATGGTGTAGATATCTTGAGCGGTTTCCATGATATTCCGCAATATCAGGCCTGTCGAGGTGAATAATGGCAGATAGGCGGCCATTTTGAATTTCTTCAATTTGAAATTTTTTAAGATGCATTCTCTCCTGAAACCTTACAATTTGTTTGATAGTAATGGTGTAGCTATCTTGAGCGGTTTTCATGATATTCCGCAATATCAGGCCTGTCGAGGTGAAAAATGGCCGATAGGCGGCCATTTTTAATTTTATCAACTTGAAATTTTTCAAGATGCATCCTCTCCTGAAACCTCACAATTTGTTTTACAGTGATGGTGTAGCTATCTTGAGCGGTTTTCATGATATTCCGCAAAATCTTTCAGTCGGATTTACCGATGTTATAAATTAGGTCAAAATGCTGGGTTAACTTCAAGGTCAAGGTCCAAAAACCTGAAAAGGCACAACTAGGGACCTTAGAGAACATATATGTGCAATATGACTGTCATCGGCCCAGTACTTTTCGAGATCTGCTCCGGAAACGAAGTGTGCGTCAAAACGTCTAAATAGGTCATAGTTCTGAACCAAAAGTAGGTCAAAGTTCATATACCCCAAAAAGCACAACTAGACCCCTTAGGGGTGTTGTGTGTAAAATTTGTAAACAATCAGACAAGTATTTTCAGAGATATGCTCCGGAAACGAATTGTTCATGGACGGCCCAACGCCGTAACATCATCATTTTCTCCTCTGCGACCTTGCGTAGTGGATTCAGATTAAAAAATTTTAACCTGTCCATTATCCACCTGGAAGTAACCCACATACCAAAAATTGTTATCCTAGCTTATTTTCTTACAAAGTTATAGGCAAAAGAAGAGATAAAAAAAACGGAGGCGGGAATCCATAGCTCCCTCCGTTTCACCTACGGTGACGGCGGGAGCTAAAAATAGTCGCCAGCTGCTTGCCATTTTGATTATCGGTGGAGAGCTGAAAATCAAATAAGGGCATGTTCATAGGCCTACTCATAGGTAAACTCAAATAAAAAATTGGAGAGATACAATAATTATTTTTCAAGTTTTAATCGGGTAAACAAGGAATTTATAAATTAATAAAACTAAAATGGGCGCCATAGCCTCGTTTTCGGTGAAACCATGAAAACGGACAATGCCAAAAGATTCGCAGACCCCGGAAACCTACATATACCAGGTTTCAAGGGAATTTTTGAAAAAAAATTAGTCGCGAACTGGCGGCTATTTTGATTATTGATGAAAAGGAAAATCTAATCAGGTCATCTATCAGTGTCTATATACTCATGGGTGACTTCACATAAACAATTGAAGATATCTTATAATTATTTTTCAAGTTATCGCGGTAACAAGTTTTTTTTTAATCTTTGACCTTGACTTTGACTTTCACCTTGAGTAAAAAAATTGCCGGAGGGGTTGAATTTTTGTTTAAATTGTGAATTAATTCAATCTGTTGGACAGTGTTGGCGTAATAGCCAAAAGTGCCAGCGGCGACGTACAAAAGGGACAACAATACTCCATTTAGCCCCGATGGGTAGAAAAACAGTATTTTTTCAGGAAGGAAATATAACATAACATGACATAAAAGACAAAAGTGACAAAATAACAGCAACTGCATCTTATTTATTTGTCATATCAGTAGGCCTACATATATTCCAGAGCAATGAAATAAATGGCAAAAACACAATGAAATTGATTTATATTTACATAGTCTATCTATTTTCCTTACAACAGTCTGCAGTGGACCAGTCAACAATAGTTGATAATTATATATACAAACACTACACTTAAAAATATTATTTCATGAATTATAAATGGGGGGGCTAACTGGAAACTAACAAGATATCCTGTTTTTTCTGTATATATAACGTACTGTAACGATGATCCCATTCAGTTTCAATGTTGTATCAATGTGGATTATACACACACATAAGTAGGGCAATATCTGTAAGAATATAAATGCAGATATAAATGTATGTGAACAATTGATACAGTTTTTCTTTCCAAATGTATTAAATTTTAGATTTTGTATCACATTCAGTACATAATATATATTGCCAGAGGAGTTATTTATTTTAATTTTATTTATTAGACAATACCAATAAAAACAATAACTATGTTAACCATATGACACATATGTTACATTGGTATGGATGGCTGTTGTTACCATGCATGGCTTGTGTTGCTGCTGTCAGCCCTGCCTAATAGGCCTACCAGCTCAGTAGATTAACCCTTGTGCTGCTGGGACTGTATATATATATATATATATATATATATATGTTTTCCTGTAGATTCAGACCAAATAAAAGCTAACTAAATTGATAAAACAGTTTGTAATAGATGCTCAATTGACATGGTTAATCACATAATTACTTTACAGATGATTATTTTTCAGAACTACGCATATTTTGTTGTCAATTGAAGCTGGGATGTGCATTAGTAATTCCAGCTTCAAATGAATGAAAAATGGGATCAAAAAATTTAGCAGGACAAGGGTTAAGAAAATAAATTTATATCATTTTTCATGACCCTGAATTTATTATTATAATTATTATTGTATTTTTTTAGACGCTTGTATCCAGCTGCACTAAGCCGATCACAGCGCTTTAACATAATAATAAGTCATGCATGCTGAAAGTTTCAGTATCTAATTAAAAATATTTGATGTGGTTCACAAATGTATATTGCTCTTAACCCTGAGTGACAGTGTGGGAACTGTCTATTTAGAAGTCAAAATTTAAAAAATTATAATGGTCATAGACCCATAAAATTGGAAATCAAATAGAGCAGAAAAGGCTAAGTAAGCCATTATTGATGACTTTAAATTGAAAAAAAACCTTTGGTGTCCATGGTAATGTAAGTTAAAATTAAATAAGGTTAATATGATTGATGCAGCTTGCCAGGCAAAATGTTATACAAAATATTTCAGTGTAGAAAAAAGGTTTTATGATCTATCAAATATTATAAAAGATATATGAGCTATAAATGGACAATCACAGATTTAAACAAAATTATACCTGCACACCTGGTTTAAAATTTGCTGTAAATTTTGATGTTTAAGTTACAAATCCAAAGTTTACATTATAGGCATATTTCACTATTTGTACCTGACATAAGAGTCTATTAATTATACTTCCCACCATAAATTTCTCAAAATATGTCTTTAATCTACATAACAGTAATTAGATATGTGCACACCAACCTCTCAAACATGTATAATACTTTATCCACATGGAATCATGGATTTGATGTACTTTATTATTATTCTAAAAAAAACCCCACATTCTAATAAATGTCCACCGCCCTGATTTGAAACAGAAACCCACAATCATGTAGACCTACACTATCTGATCATTAAAAACTACTGTAATATCATGAATATAAAGTGTCCATCTCCCTTGTAGTCTGAGGGATTATTGTTATTAATTATAATGAATGAATGTGGCTTAGTTATACCTTAAGTTACCTAATTTTGATTATTTTCATTTTTCTTCATCAGCTTACTTCTGGGTCAGCAGGCAACTTCACTTCAAATATATAATGCATTGATCCAGAATGACTCATTCCAGTACCTGAAACAATATTTTCAACTAGAATTTTAGTGTAAAATCATGAGGATCATGATAAAAAAATTGTTTAATGCCATGAACATGATGAATAATTTATAGCAACCATCACCCAAATATATGTTTATTTTGAAATGTTGTTGTTTTCATTCTAAAACATCAGCCTCACATATATTACATAGAACATGAGCTGTTCTATTGCAAAAAGTGAACAAAATGATGCTATAAAAAATTTGTGATCAATGGTGGGTCTGCATTATAAATGTTTTGAGATCCATGACATTTAAATTAGAGACTAGCACCATGCTTTTAATCTGATCATAAATGCCATCAATTATAAAAAATGCAATAAAGGGATGTACAGGTACTGTATTTATTCTAGAATACCAACTGATATCAGAGGAGGGGGATTCTGGATACTCGAACCCCTGAATGTGCATGCACACCGCAACAGGCATGGATCCACAACAGGGGAAAATTTGCTCAGTATTAAATATGTAGCAAAATGTTATGGGGTTATCCCATGTGAAAACACCTAAATTTAAGTTTCCCAGGTGACCACTTTAGAAAAATCCTAAATCTAATTTGATTATTATTGGCCATACCAGTAGTTGGTTTGTTAGATTTTAGTTGCCAACTTTAGTTCACCATGTGTAAAGCTTTGAAAATTGGCTTTAACCACCCATTTTGTGCCCAAATTTTGGCAGAGTGCCCCCCCCCCCCTTCCCACAATTGCAAACACATTTTCCAGCTGCAAATTACATTCATGAGAATAGAAATTCACAAATGAAATTATTTTATAATAATAATAAAAGGTTCTTTGATAACGCACATATCCCACAGGGTGGATCAAGGCGATGTACAATGAAATAAATTAACATCGCAACATTGTTTATCATTGAGCATAGAAATATACACTATTAAAATATTTTTTATTGAATATTTAATAGCTCTCTCTCTCTACACATCATCACATGCATATTATATGTGACCTGCCAAATTAGTTTTATGATTATAAATACAGTTACCGTATAGGGGTATATCTGAATTGAAACACAGTATTAAAAATTTCATTTACCATGTCAAACCAAAATTTTTAAAAAATTATTGCCGCTAGGCCTAATGAGAGAGAAAGGACACAAAATGAACAAAGAAAATAAATTTTGAAATTTTTCAACATATATGCCCCCATATAGGTATAGTCTACATCATATTAGATAATATTCACGAGGTTTTAATTTTTGTGATTTTCGCAAGGACAATTAAATTTGCAAATTTGAGAATCTCGCGCAAATTATATTATAGTATAGCGCTACTATTATCTAAATTGATAATTCAGGAATTCTAGACTTCACGAAAATTCACCAAAATAACAAATTCACAAAAATCTAAACAAGCAAAAAAATTACCAGATTTACAGTAGGCCTATATAGACTCTGATAGACTCTGATATATATATAGACTCTGATATATTATACTAAGTTTTTATCCAAAAAAATGATGCACCCCGTGGCTACCGGGCAAGACACGGTGGCGGATCCATTAGAGAAGTTAATTATACCGGGGGGTGGAAGTGGCAGAATACTTCAATAGAAATTCCCCACAAAAAAAATTCTCATATGGCTATGAGTGTGACCCCTGGATCCGCCTAGCCGGCAATCTGATGTACCATGGCATGGATAGGGCAGGAAGGAGCAATTGTAGGTCTATACTCTATGCCAGGCCTCGGGGTCATTAGGGAGCTGTTGTTATATTGATTATTTTATCATTGACATAGGCCTAATATTGTCCATGTAGACTATAACTGTAAGTTAAATCTAAGCCTAGCCCTAGGCCTACACTACAGAGTGTAATTGTGAGTCCAAACTGGCCAAAAAGTAATCAGAATCATGAGAATAAATGTAGGCCTACAGTGTCAAGCGCGGATCCAGAGGGGGGTAGGGGGCGCACGCCCACCCCTTTTTGCCTAAAATTCTTTAAAAAGTCCCCTAATTTGGCCAAAAAAGTATTGGGAGCGAGCCCCCGAAGCCACTGCGCCCCCTCCTTTTTCAAATCCTGGATCCGCCCCTGAGTGTCAGTAACTAGGCAGGTACATGAGGTAGTACTAGTAATTACTACTACTAGTATGTGATAATATGATCAAAATGGCAAGAGAAAGACTAACGTTAGGCCTATAAGTCGAAGTGACCAGCATATTCATCTCACACATGGCACATTCACCTGTCACTCACTCTGTGTCACCTGTCATGCCTGTGGCTGTGCAAGCGGGTTGACCGGCACATTTAATCATCTATTGTGTTCTTTAAGTTATATTTTAGCAAGATTTTATCAATTATGTATGAATAAAAATATCCTATTAACAATGCGTAGCACTTGACGTGACTTGGAAAAGAATAAGTTTACCTTTTCTCCTACGGAAAGCACATTTCTGTGATCAATCACCTGCCCATCTCCAATGTAAACAACCCGGCATCAGTCATGTGATGTCCTAGCCAAGATGGCGGCGTCGCTGACTGCTTCGGCCAGTGCTCGATAGAAGGCGTGTCCTGTCTAGTTAATCTATATATGTCTATGACTCACCTGCGCCGACGCCACGATCTCGTCCTGCAAACAAGTCACGCGCTCACTGAATTCTAAACGGATAATTACGATAAACATATCATTGGACTCAGAACAGCTCACACTCTCTGAATCTGTGCTACGATTGGACTTTTTTCAATCGGGACATAACGTAAAATTTAAACAAAGTGTTTCGTTTTGAATCTAACTAATTTTCAAATTTGGTAACTCAAATCGTAGCACAGATTATGAAAGCACAGGAGTGTGGCAAACTTTTGTAATTCATTTCATGTTAATATCTTTAAAATTGATGAAGCGCGCTAGCATCGAACACACCCCTTTTTGAAAATAAAAGTGCTTCCATCGCGAAAAATGAAGACGACGCGCACGCCGCGGTAGCATATTTACGACGTCATAACTCAGTGACAAATGCTCCAAATACGATGATTTTCTCGCACGCCTTAGAACTTTATTAGGTTAACAACATATTAAAATTTCAAACATATGAACTTAAAATTAAAGAAACTGTGAGCGAATGAAAATTGCTGATCGTGAAGTGCGCTCCCCATAGTTAAGCGCCTGTCAAATCTTTTTTCCGGAATTGTGACGTCCCTACTAGCAGTGTTCTGCCACGGTCTGCACTGGGCCAGCGTAATTACTGTCACTGATAGCGGATTAATTAAAAGCAATAGTCTATAAAAATTGAAAATATGTTAAAATCTGCGGCATTAATGAACAGTGTCGAGTGTCACAGGATTTAGCCGTGACATTATTTCATTCTGAAACCTGTTTGAGGAATCAAGCCACTGTCTCAGTGCCAGAGTGTCAGTCACTGTACTAGTCTGTAGCCTGTAGGCCCCCCTATACTGGGGCTATGGCAGGCTATGAACTCTTTAGCATTCATTCTAACCAGTGTCCAACACCAAAGGTGCCTACTAAACTGGAGGTCCGGTGGAGTAGGCCTACCCCTAGGAGTACTAGGAGGCTTGGATATGAGCGTCCAAAATGAAATTATTTAAGCATTCAGCTCTAGATTCTAGCCTCCTAGGCCGTGGGTCTATATGAGTGAGATAATTCTCATGAAATTTTGTAGAGGCCCACCATTCAATTAATAGGGTGGGCGGTGCTGCTTTTTTTTTAATTGGACCAATTATTTATTTGCAGTGGCTAACCGTACGGATATTTATGATTAACCTAAAATACGTAGGCTACTGTTAGTCACGTACGGATAAACACTCCCTTATTTATTTCACTTCCTATCTGCAGAACTTTATTTTTTGCACACTCTGCCTTAAATTGAGGAAAATATATATTTCACTTTATTGAATAAAAAATTCTGTCTACAAAGTTGGATCACAAACTAGGCCAGAGTATATATTTATCTAGAGGTTCGTGAGGCTTCACAAATGTAAGGTTCATTTAATGATGCTGAGCGAAGTCGAGCAAGGCTCAACGTTTCATAAGGGTCATTGAATATATATTTAGGTCTACAGTCAATTGTTTATCTGATGAAAATTTGGTCTGAAAATATTTATTTTGAAAATACATGTACTCCAGTCCCCCTTGGTGAGGTTGGTTGCACCCTAATCATTATAATATAGTTCTAGCCTATAATCATGATAATGCAGTTCAAGATCATTAATAATATATTTCTAGCCTAGGCCTATTTTCTAGTCATTTGGTATCAATCCTAAAATAAAAGAATATACATTTCTACTTTTATTAAAAACTACTTTGAATTGGTACTCCAGCAGTAAACCTCTTTGTGTTGTATTAGGCTGGAAGGAGAAGAAGGCTGGCAGACTTTAAATCTCCCACGATACAATAAATCAATGCTGGTTTAAGTTAGGCCAGTGTTTTAGACATTGAACCATTTTGGCATTTTAATAAAAATTAGCAAATGTTTGGGGGTAAACATGGTAAATCTGCCAATGTTTTTATTTTTCAACAGAATTTAAAGATATAAATAATGGTGCCAGGCTCACCTTACAGAAACAACAGGGGTGCTGTGTGTTTCGAAAGCTTTTTAGACTGCTAGCTGTACGCCTTACTCTTTGATCCACCCTGGATATAGTAGACCCTTTTTAATATTACACATGTCAACTACCATATTTATGATAATAAATGCCCATATTCAAATAAACGCCCACTTCCCTGATTTGAAAATATAATCCACAATCATGGTAGGCCTACACTATATACCCGGGTAGAAATAAAACACTAAATCAATATTCTAATAAGCTCGCACCCCCCCCCCCCCCCCTATGTCTTTTTTATTAAATTTACCTTTTTACTGTCTTTCTTAGCTCTGTATATTGGCCTACTGCCAGTAGATAATAGATGAAAAATATAATTGTTTGCCATGCACTGTCAGATAAAACAAATATCTAGGCTATCACTCGAAAAAAAATGTGTCTTTTAATATTCATTATTTGTTTGATCAAATATACCTGGTCTCCCCTAAATGTCAAATATCAGTCTCCCTAGGCTACTTACAGTTTATCAAATAGTCTAGAAGTTGTTTTGGACTAAGATATTAAATTTATGAAATTTAAACATGTTGTATGCTAACATGGTTAAATTCTCTTCCCCAAAATTCCCATGTCTGTTTTGGAGTATGTTGTGTGGAATCAGATGGTTATGTAAGCCTTTAATTGAAAAAAAATGCAAATACCTAATTATGTCTTTTTTTGTATTTTGCAGGAATTATCCCATCACATTTGGCTCTAAGTTTGACTGGTTATCTTCTACTCCACTGTGCTGCTGATATAAAGCTGCTCTATGTACTCTTCAAATACAGGCATTGTTGTGTGTCAGAAACATGTTGGAGACTACAACACAACTAGAAACACCTGGTGTGATTCTTCTCAGTTTCTTATATGCAGACTCAGTGACTGATCAGTGAACATTTAGGAATATATTTTTTACTGTTATTGGTTATAGACTCACTGCAATACCATAATCTAACATTGTTAGTTATAGGAGATTCAAAGCCAACTGTTTCACTAAATCTCAGAATATATGTAGGCTATGTGATTTTAACCCTATCAGGATACTTCATCATATATCTTAAAGACAATTAATGTAATGAAACATGGTAAGGTCTATAAATTATATTATGGATTGTTGGGCTTTATTTGAGATACAAAATCTTCAAATTTTTATTCACCTGGAGTTAGGAATTGCAATTTAGCATTCCCCATCTAAGGTGAATGAAAATAAAATAAGGCTAGATGAGTGATGTTGAGAAGTTAGACAAGAATCTGAGAATTTGATGACTATGTTCAGCTTTAAAAATATTATATATGTCTTTAACCCTTGTACGACTAAAGTTTTTGTGAGTATTTTCCATTCATTTTAATCTGAAAGTGCTAAAGCAGTTTCCAGCTTCAAATGAATGAAAAATAATATTTATTTTTTTTTATAAAAAATGGATCTCTCCCAAATTGAATTATTTTATCAACTGCAAATCTACCACAAAATATGCTACAAATTTTAGTGGTATTTTATTAAGTCTGAAATTTGCTCAGCAGCACAAGGTTTAAAATTAAAAATTGGCCTAATGTCAGCAATGACTGACAATTATGTCAATAAAATATTATATTTGTGAATGTGGCTGTAATAATGGTAATAGTCAGTGCATGGTATAGTCTCAGAATATATGTAGGCTATGTGATTTTAACCCTATCAGGATACTTCATATATTTTAAAGAAAACTAATGTAATGAAACATGCTAAGGCCTATAATATAGCATATTATGGATGGTTGGGCTTTATTTGAGATACAATGTCATCAATTTTTTATTCACCTGGAGTTGGGAATTGCAATTTAGCATTCCCCATCTCAAGGTGAATGAAAATAAAATAAGGCTAGATGAGTGATGTTGAGAAGTTAAACAAGAATCTGAGAATTTGATGACTAAATATTAAAAATATTATATATGTATTTAACCCTTGTACTACTAAAGTTTTTGTGAGTATTTTTCATTCATTTAAAGCTGAAAGTGCTAAAGCAATTTCCAGCTACAAGTGAATAAAAAATAATATTATTTATAAAAAAATTGACCTCACCCAAATTGCATTATTTGATCAACTGTACATCTACCAAAAGATATGTTACAAATTTTAGTGGTATTTTATTAAGTCTGAAATTTGCTTAGCACAAGGTTTCAAATAAAAAATGGACCTAATGTCAGAAATGACTGACAATTATGGCAATAAAATATTATATGTGTCAATGTGGCTGTAATAATGGTAATAGTCAGTGCATACCCATATATAATATAATGATCTGATAATGTACATCTATGCAGTAGTTTTGTCAGGAAGAGGGAGGGTTTTCAACCAGAAATATAACAGGGAAAAGTAAAAACAAGGAATTTCTGGTTATGGAATATGCCATGGTATTGTAATCTTGATTTTTTTTCAAATATAATAATTAAATATTGTGCTATATATAGTTGAATAGTTGTGTTTAGCCTTTTATTTAATATATAGTTGAATGGTCGTGTAATAGCCTTTTATTCAACATGTTCAACCTTGAATCAATCAAATTTAAAGTAGAAATAACTACGTTGATTCAAATTGTACAAAATTAGGTAATTTTTACTCACTTTAAGTTCTGTGTTGTATTAGCAAATCCATACAACATCAAATAGGTTAAAATTTAAATTCTATAATTTAGCGCTTCTCATGTTCAAGGGTTAACTATTTTAAAAATTAGCAACCCAGTGCTATGCAGTGACCAGATTTAATATCAAAGAAATGCTAATATGCTGATATTTTTCAGGTTTTTCATATTATTTTTTAAAGAATGTGTTTAATTTTGTTGTTGAACATGTTTAATGTATCTTTCTGATAGTTATCATTAAAACATGAAGAATTTACTCTGTATTTTTGATTGATTGCTGTTGGTCTTTACGATTTTTAATTCATTTTCAGAGAATGTGTTCGTATTAATACAAAAATTAAATTACAATTATTTTAAGTTGTTTTCAATTTGGCGGAGATCCAATATCAAGGTTTTATCATCTCTATATTTCTGGGTTTTATATTGTTTTTCAAGTTTTTGATTGGCAAATACAGTAGGCTATTAGCATGATTAGCAACAACATCATTTTAATTTTAAAATATGTATCGGTATTGTACAAAAGTTATTATTTTATCAAATATCACTTTATGCTTAAAATGCGTAGTTCAGATTAACTGCTGCTTGTGCCGGGGTTGGGGGGGGGGGGGGGGGGGTAGGGGGGGGTCTGGAAATGCCCAAAAACTAAAGTAGTCTAGAAAAGGGTAATACATGTATCACTACCCTGAGGGGGTTAGAAGTGGTTAGGGCCTAACGTATTACTATAGTTGTCAAATGCCTGTGCTTGTCAACAGGTCAAGTTAAGTTGTAGAAATGTAGGTATAGATAACCTAGGCTAAATCATAGCCTAGGTTTAGACCTATAGACTATAGTCTATATTGAGTCATCTATCAGATTATATAGGGCCTAGGCCTAGACCTCTGTTTAGACTAAACATGATTAACCCTTCTGCTGCCGGAACCGTATATATACGGTTTCAAGCAAGTTTCTGAACAAATAAAATGACACTGAAATCCACAAAATTTTTTGATAGATACTCAAGTTTATAATTAAATAATTCAATTTTGCAGATGGCTATTTTTCATAAATGGACATCTTTTTCGCCATTTGAAGCTGGAATTCGCGTTAGCAATTCCAGTTTCAAATGAATAAAAAATAGAAATAAACAATTCAGCAGCCTAAGGGTTAAAGTCAGCATAATTTTCGGAAAGGTCTACAGTCTGTTTCACCAGATCCTGGGAGTAGCCTTTTTTCAATTTGCTCGGTCGCTGTATAAAATTTTTTACCAAAATTTATCTCAGTTAATTTTTTCATCTTCCCCTAACATCGCTGAAAATTTGGTGGAATTTTGTTGTATTTTAAAACTTAGACTATTTGGCATGAAATAGAATTCTTGTTTCACGGTAAGGGGGCCACCATTCAATCTCCAAGGAGGGGGGGGGGGCTGGATTTTTTTTTTAAATAAATAATTTCGGGCAAACTCTGCGTGAAATAAATAATTCACTTCAAGAAATTTTCTATATAAACATGTAATAAATTTGAAATTTTCAGCGCGCTGCCGCGCCAGGTTGAAATAAAGAATTTGTCAGCGACAAAAACTCTAGCCCCCCCTGGATATTAAATGATGGCCCCCTAATGGCTTTAAAAAAATATTACATGCTAAATGGTCCAACTTCGATGATACACAAAAAAATCCACCAAATTTTCAGAGATGTTGGGGGAAGATGAGAAAAATATCAGTGAAAAATTTTGTTAAAAAATTTTAGCCAGCGATCAAACAAATTAGAAAAAGGCTACTCCCAGGATCTGGTGGAACAGACTGTATACAGGGGCTGCTGAATCTGTGTAGTGCTGAGAGGTGGGGTAGACTTGGGCTTAGGCCTTCCTTAGCCCCAGCAGTGGCTGACACTGAGTGACAGTGTTTGCGATGGCGCACAGGGTCTCGCGTTGATCTAGGGGTGAAATCTTAGCTAGGGCCTAGGCCAGGGTAGACTTACCCCTATTGTCATGATAATATAGTAACGCCACTCGTTAGCTACTGCTACCATGGCTACTGGCCCAGACGGAACCGGTTCATTGACTGACAGTGTCACTGCCTGGTGAGACTTGAGTCTGAGACTGAGAGTGAGACTGAGAGATTGAGACTGAGCGTTCACGGCTCGGCTTCTCCATCAAATTAAATTGTAAATCTTTATTGTCAACGTGTTGATTGTATATATTTAGCATGTGTATTTTGAACTACAATTAGATATGTAATTATTTTTCACGATTATTTAAATATAACGCCACATTATTGAGATCATAGCTCGAGGTACTTGCAAATCGAGTCGATCACAAGCATAACTAGATGACAGAACCGGGAGACCGGAAGTGAACAACCAGCAAACTTTGTGAGAGACCAGTGGACGGAACATCGAATACGGAATAATGAAGAACGCACCAAGAAGTTGACGATCCATTTTCTCTAGATCTATGATATTTAAGGTGTTTTCTGGTCACACCGTACTCTGTCGGGTACACCAGAAAACTGCACGATAGATGTACCGAAGTCATGCATTTTCTACAATTGGTAATAATTTAATGTTTCGCCATATAAGACGGTCATTAAAATTTACTCACAATGCAATATTTATGGCGTTGTCTAGCTACACCATTGTGTCAGGCGTGATAGTCCATGAGCCCAGGGCGGTTACCGTGCACCCCCCCCCCCCAGGACCCTCCATGAGTTGTACCATTTTGTTCAGGAACATCTCCCGGGTCATAATCAGCCTGTTAACACGTGATCTGTAGGGCCGAAATTGTCAATATGGCCGATTTTCAACATGGCCGCCATCAAAATTACTGATCTCACCATACATTCTTAATTGAGCATATCTTATCTCTTAATCAACTTAGAAAGACGATTTTGGTGTCTAATCCTACATTTAAGTGGTCAAGGAATCAGTTGAAACTATTTTCAATTGCCAAATTATAAAATTTTTTGTATAATCCAAGATGGCGTCTAAAAAATGTCAAAAAATTGTTGTGATTTGTGATTTAAAATATCCCCAGAACTCCCATTGAGTGGTATCATTTTGTTCAGGGACAATTAATTGATACAGAAGAAATTGCCAAAAAGCGATTTTTAAAATGGCAAATATCAAAATCACCGAAAATCCTGAAACGCATAGTTGAAGATATCGTGCCTCCTAATCAATACATCACACTCACAGACGCACAGGAGCAATTCATGACACAAAGCATACATAATGGAGAGGGATTACGCGTGGTGCGATACCATGGACTAAAGATCAATGAAGGCCATATTGGCAATTTCATCCCTACAGATCACGTGTTAACAGGCTGATTATGACCCGGGAGATGATCCTGAACAAAATAATACCACTCATGGAGGGTCCTGGGAGGGGGGGGGGGGTGCACGGGAAACCCCCTGGGCTCATGGACTATAGGTGTATTAAAAAAAAATCATTAATTGGCTTTAGTCCGATCTGTGGGAAATGACATTCTTTTATTGCCTTAACCTGAAAAATAGCGACCATCTTAAATTGTAGGCCTACCTACAGGGTAATATACAGTGTATAGGATGTTCTATCGAACATTATAGAAAATTGATGTTTGAACTTGGCGAAGTGGCGGCCATCATGGCCATTTAGAATGTGTCTGCTTTGTTAAAGTGTCATTTTAAAAGATTACATGTAGGCCTACCTCCGTATGGATATTTACATAAAATTTGGTGCTTTTTCTCAATTTGAACGATTGTTCCACTGAGCACGCAACTCACATTATTATCTTTATGGTTCGAAATGGTAAGTTTCTATAACAGGTGGCCATTTTAGCAGCCAATTTTAGCAGCCATATTGGAATAAAAACATTCATATCAGAAATCGATTCTTATCTATATATTTGTCGATAATTGTGCAAATTCTGTAGCTTTAATCCATAAATGTAATATTGTTATGCTCACTATATAGTCCTATTTAATGAGATGCTTTGAATGTCATTGATTATAATTTTAGATTTGACTCCTGTAATTCTACTTTAGATATATATTTACAATAATCTTTACATCATTTAGATTGCGTGTCTTTAATCGATATTCATTTCACTAACTAGACTTCTAAATGACATTGAAACATAAAAATATCAAATCCAATGGAATCAGTGTATACAAAAGTTTAAATTAGGCATTAGACTCGATTGTGGTCTCATTATTTTAGAATATAATAATTACCATTAGTCGCTGGTAAAATGAATATTTTTCGTGTCGGCCGGACTTTGGCTAATGACATAAAAATTGTTTTGTTCTCTAGATCACATTGAAACGTAAAAACAACTATTTCAGCGTAATCACTGTACCGAAAATAGTTGAAAATTAGCTATTTAATTTAATTTTAGAGCTGTTATGTCTAAAGTTAAAAATTCAAGATGCGGTTACTTCTTGTTTTGACCTCTAGATGACCTTGAAATATAAAATATCAGGCTCTAGGCACCTGACAATTTTTACGATCAGGGTTGGTGTTCCTGATCAAGATCCATATAACAGGATTGTGCTAAATTGCGTCGTTCTCCGTCAATTTTGAATTTTTGAGCTTTTTGCAATCTTTTCCTTTCTAATCATACTTCCTTCTATGCCCTTCTTATGAAAAATACCCGTCACTGCCTATCTTCAATCCCTTAGTGCTAGAATTCTAAACAATATTTTTTAAATGTTTATTTTTTTAATCAAGCGACGCAGCTCAATTCTATTTAGCTCTGTGGAAACCATGTGAAATATTTAAAACATAATTTTGATGACGTCACAGGATTCGAACCAAGCGTCGCAGGGCTGTCTAGATGGAAATCTTCTAAAAGAACTGATATAGCAAATGTGAGGTTAAAAACCTCATAATTTTAGTGCAACCAGAATTATTTAAACTTGTTATTCCGTGACCGTTCTTCACAATGCTATTTCTCATTGATCGAATTTTCAACCTATTGATTTCAAATCTCTGCGCACTGAGGTATTGATCAGTACTCTTCTATATTTTTACTAAGTTGTCCCCATGTTCTTCCGGATTTATCCAGGATGTTCTGGATCACTATTGGGATCAACGTTAGTTCAACGCTGGTACATGTCGGGTGATAGCCCATTCATTGCTTGAATGGACTCAATAGAGGCTCTTTGTAATAGGTGACTCCACATAAGCCTACATGCACCCTTCAAGCACTATTTACATTTTATAATTAAAATACATTTATCCAGTAATGCTTCAATGCCGGGCCAGCATTGCAGACAGTGGCCCAGCAGTGATCCAACATTGGGTGTTTGATATTAACAGTAGAATTTTTTTTAAAATGCTACATTTGACAAATAAAATAAAGTTCTGATTCCATCAAACATGATAAGTTGACCCGATGTTGTTTTAATGTTGGCCCAGCGTAGTGGACTGTGATCAACATTAAGCCAACAGAGAGTTAAGCCAATGTATTTACACTGGACCCTCTGACTGCATGTGCTTCCATTTGACAAACAAATAAATATTATTTTTATTCAAAAGTATTAAAACCCAGTCTGAATTTTAAAGTAGGAAGTATAAAGTTCAAAGATCGAAGTCTAAAGTCTAAAGTCCAAATTCTGATGTTTAAAGTCTTAGGTCTAAAGTCCAGAGTCCAATGATTGAAGTCCGATATCTGAAGACCATTATCCAAATTCAAAGTCAAATCCAAATTCAAAATCCAAAGTCTGTCCGAAATTTATTCAAGGTGTAAAATCTGAAGTCTGAAGTCCGAAGTCTGAAGGTCAATGTTCAAAGACCGAAGTCTAGAATCTGAAGTTCGAAGTCCAAAGTCTAAAGTCTAAACTTTTAAGTTTGAAGTCCAAAGATTGAAGGAAAAAAATCTGAAGTCCATTGTTCAAAGTCAGAAGTCCGAAGTCTGAAATCTATCCGATGTCTGAAATCTGAAGTCCGAAGTTTGTTCAGAGTCTTGAATGTACAGTCTGAAGTCTGTCCGAAGTTTGTTCGAAGTTCTAAATCTGAAGTCTGTCCGAAATATGACGTTCGTAGTCTCTCCGAAATCTGAACTCCGAGGGCTAAAATTCGATGTCTGAATTTTGTCAAAATCGGAAGTCTGAAACCGAAGTCTGTCTGAAAAAAATCCAAATTTCGTTGTCTGAAGTTCGAAACCGAAGTCTAAAGTCTAACATTCCGAAGTGTGTGCAAGTCTAAGGTCGGAATTCTGAAGTCCGTAGTCCAAAATTCGAAGATTGATGTCCGAAGTCTCTTCAAAGTTTGGCCGAAGTCCAAAGTCTGAAGTCTAAAATCTAAAGTGTGAAGACTGTCTAAAGTCTATCTGAAGTTTGTCTGAAGTCTGAATTCCGAAATCTGTCCGAAGTCTGTCAGGAATCCGATGTCTGACCTAAAATTGCAACAAAAATTCAAAACGGCTGAAAAATCGCATAAGTAAATTCTAAACAATTTGGCAAAATAAAAAAAACCCAACACAATTGCTTAAAATTCAAAATGGCCGCCAAGAAACGCACAAAGTCCAAACTTTATTGTTACTTGAAAATTCATAATTACCCTCTATTTGTATTCAAAATTTGATCAGATTTGTACTTCCAGCTAGAATCATTAGTAATCTAAATTATTCTGTAATTTAAAGCGACACAATCAGACCAAACTCATCATTCTTATATTTCACGCCTGATATGTCCATTATATGTCTGTATGTCCATGGACGTGCGTGTTTTTTTTTATTATTTTGGGTTACACATTGACCAGTTAAAAGAGAAATATAAGGACGGCATGTATGTCCAAAATAATAAATACCGAAATAACTGATCAATTGTGTTTCGGTACACTTATTGCGTTGCAGCCTACAATTTAGAAGATTTAGTAATTCTAGTTGATGGACATGTTGACTAAAGAGCTAAAATAAAAATTATGATTCTTGACTTGACGGTGTCGCTCCAAATGATAACAAAAAATAGACATATAACAGGTTCACATCAGCTCTCACAAAATTGTATTTATTCTTAGAAATAAAATACAAAAATACATTCAACAACAAAAAGTTATTCTGAAAAATATTATTGATGTTAAAAGTAGGCTTTGTGATGTATGTAAGCCTATATTGAATTTGTATGTATAATTTCAGGAGCTGGGATGATACTCTTTTCGTCAGCAGTCTTGATAAAACGACTTGACACTATTTTCGCAGCACTTTTCATAGATTTTGGCGCGAATTTCCCCTTTTGTGCAGTCATCATTAAAACAGCAACATGCTTCGTTGATCCTGACACGGATCTTTCCTGCACAGCAGTCATTTGTGATACTGTTGTAACACTCGCCATCGCACACTGGGGAAAAAAGGCAAAATTATTATAGTATTTTTTGTTTTACTCTTTACCTACTAGTGACGCATATATATATACAGAACTACCGTATTATTGGGTCTTTCTTTTGTTCATACCTAACTATCGGGTCTTTTTAGACACATTTAAAAGGGACTTCTAATATAGAATCTTTAGGGTCTTTAGCGCCACCAATCTATACCTTTCCGTCCCACCAATCTATACTTTTCCGTCTTTTAGTTAAGTTTCTATCTGAACTAAAATACGGGTAATATTTGGTCATTGAAAAAGACCCAATAATACAGTCAAAGACCCAGAGAGAGAGAGAGAGAGTAGTTTTTAAGTTAGTGCCTCGGGTACTAACCTAATACTGTGGCTTCAGCATCATGAATATTTGAATAATTATGCGCAAATGACATCTTGTCAAAAACCAGAGAAATCTCGTATTTCATAATTTCGTATCTTACCTAGAAAATTCCAGTGATTCTAGATTGTTTTTTTTATATTATTAGCCTTTTTGTCTGTTTTGGTAACCTGCCGGCAAATTAATAATTGTCATTTAAGACTTTCATTGGATGTAAGCTGGGTCAAACTTCCGTGTCATCTGCAGTTCATTGGAACGTTTTATTATATGGAGTAAGGGTGGTAACACACTGCTCAAGGTTTTACAGAACACAA
Source organism: Flabesymbios commensalis (assembly GCA_964017125.1). NCBI lineage: Eukaryota > Metazoa > Annelida > Polychaeta > Terebellida > Flabelligeridae > Flabesymbios > Flabesymbios commensalis. The sequence goes on along the minus strand of OZ024914.1, from coordinate 72,692,112 downwards.
TTAAACAGCATAAAGTTCGAGTATGAATTTTGTTTCTCAGCCTTTTCTTAAATATAAGGGTTTCTCCTAAACAAGTTAAATTTCCACTAATGTTTCAAGAATAACAACTTCATACTATGCCATACCATAATACCTATCAACACAGTGCAGTGTTTTAATTTATAGATTTATTACACAATAACTTACAATAAACAATTTGAATTTTCTAATTTAACTCTAGCCTAGCAGGATTCTTGTTCGCTTTGGTTTTGATTAACTGTTTTGAGTTTGAGTTTTGATTTAGTGTTTTGAACTTTGACTTTGATTTAGTGTTTTGAGTTTTGGTTTTTATTTACTGTTTTGAGCTTCTGAAGTCTATAGTCGATTTACGCACTGTAAAAGTAAAACATTTATAATGGCCGCAGACCCATTACATAGGTAATCAAATGAAGCGGAAATAGCTGTCAAATTTAAAAACCCTTTGGTCCCCATGTTTGTTTCCTGTGTCGTTTTCTACTGGATTACTGTCAGTCAAAATATGACAAATGAAGATAAAAGGTGAACTTACTACTATTTTTAAACAAGCAGCCGGCAGCAGCGCCCGGCAACCACAACACACACGACACAAGTATCAGCATCATACACGTCTTCATCAGGCTCGCCCTGTCAACAAAATCACCCTGATCCGAATTAGAATTTGATTGCAGCGATTTTGTGTAAGTGTTATTAATGTCCTTCTAAGCTAGGTCAAAAATCAAGACGCAATAAAATTAGGTCTAAGAGGCTAAGTTTAAGAGTAAGATAAGAGCTAGACAATCAGTCAGATATTGCAAACCTCCATTGAAATTAATGAAGTTAATCAGTATCTCAGTAATGGTCTAGCTATCTGGCACGGTTTACCGGATATCAGGCGTATCGAAGTAAATAATGGCTGATTGACGATCATTTCGAATTCAATCTAGTTAACAAATTTCAGGGTACATCCTCCCCTGAAACCTCACATTTTGTTTTATAATAATGGTCTAGCCATCTAACACGGTTTACCAATTATTAGGAATGTGAAAGTAAATATAGGCCGATAGGCGGCCATTTTAAATTTGATCAACTCGAAAGTTTTCAGGGTGCATCCTTCTTCTGAAACCTCACAATTTTTTTTGTAGTGATGGTCTAGCTATCTAGCACCGTTTACCCGATATCAGCCTATTGAGGTAAATAATGGCCGATAGTCGGCTATTTTGAATTCGATCAAGTTCAAAATTTCCAGGGTGAATTCTCCGCCTAAACCTCACATTTTGCTTCATTGTAATGGTCTAGCCATCTAGCACGGATTACCAAATATCGGGCATGTGAAAGTAAATAGGCCTAAAAGCAAATAGGCGGCCATTAGAGATCATGTATTAATCGGCCCAGTAGTTTTCGAGAACTGCTCCGGAAACAAAGTGTGTATCAAAACGTCTAAATAGGTCATAGTACTGAACCAAAAGTAGGTCAAAGCTCATATACTTCAAAAGGCACAACTAGACCCCCTAAAGGTGATGTGTGTCAAATTTGAAGACAATCGGACAAGTAGATCCTGAGATATGCTCAGGAAACGAATTGTCCACAGAAGGCCCAACGTCGTAACATCATTCGATCCAAGTCTGGTATTCTACCCCCGACCAACCGAAGAGTGTTTCAGCCTGTCACATGACGGAGACCGGCCAATCACGGCCGTCATTCAGTTGCTATTTAATTTGGGGAGTAGAATACCATACTTGGGCTCATCATTCAATCTCTTCTGTGACCTCGCATATTAAATTCACATAAAAAATATATTAACCTGTCCATTATCCACCTAGAAGTGACCCATGCTAAAAATTGTTAGCCAATGTTTTTTTTTCAAAAGTTATAGGCGAAAGACGAAGTAAAAACCCGGACGAAGGCGGAATCTATATAGCTCCCTCCGTCGCACTTTCGGTGACGGCGGGAACTAACAATGTGTCATCTGATGGAAACTCAAACGCAGCATGCAGCCTCTAAAGAATATGAATGAGGCTCTAAAATAATTGATGAATGAATGAATGAATGAATGAATCAATTAATAAATTAATTCATTAATAAATTAATTCATTAATTAATTTATAAATTCATTCATTCATTCATTCATTCATTCATTCATTCATTCGCTCATTCATTCATTCATTCATTAGTCGTGGAGCTTGTGGCAGCTATTCTCCTTCACTCAATATGAATAAAAATAACTAAATTATCTACATAATTCACCAGTACGTGTCATTTCCACATTGCTGAACTGATTCGCTTATTGCGTGTTTTACAAAGTTATTGATTATTCCACATCAATATCCAATTTAATTTAGCTTAATATTTGTATCTGGAGCTGTTAAGAAATGAAATTGAATATTTGGAATTGTTTTTGCGAAACAAAGTAGAATTTTCTGAATAAACAGATCTATCGACATGACAGACGTTTAAACACGTTTATTTACCAAATTACGTGGCTGGGAGACCCTCGCTAAGATTAAAAATAAACTCTCGCGAGGGCCACCCATGGACGCAAAACGACAGATTACCTAATTAACCGTGTTTTACCAAAACGAGCAGCAATAAAAAACTTACATTGCAGAACAAAAACCGGTCTTTTAATCTCTGGTTGTTGAAGTAGGTTTACTCTTCTCACTGGTCCTGTCTCAAATGCCGGCCGTTGTTCGACTGTGATATTTTACTTGAGGTACTCTGGGCCTCGAAAAAGTACGAGACATTGGTCGAGTTCCTTCCTAATGCTGGCTCAACGTTTCTTACGTGTACCCATGTCGTTTATCTTGTTGGGCAATACATAAGCCTAGTAGGTCACATCCCAGCAAACAAGTCTAAAAACCAGTCACACTGACGTTTTTCAATGCTGTAGCACCATTCAGCTCATCGGCCCAGCATTGAGTCAATTCAACAACGATGTTGAGCCCCCCTTGATAGACAAGAGATGAGGGGCGGCGGGGCTGCGTGATTACGCAGGCTAATATTTAGAAGTGCTGTCCATGTTGGCTGCATGTCAAGACGATATCTTTTTACTCTTAATATATATCGATCTAGCATGCATATTTGGTATTCTCAGCTAAAACTGTTCAAGATAATTATAAATATTTCCCTAGCCTGCTATTTAACAAAACAGCAACTAATGTTTGGAGGTCAGAAGAGGCAGGCAAAAGAGGGGTGGTATCCTACTACCTGTGTATAAGGCCACCTCTGTCGTTATGCAATATGTAAAAATCATAGGTTGACTGTTAAGTTTATGCTCTTACACTTACAATATCTAACGATTTAGGGGGTAATTTTAGATAAAACTATTCCATATTGCTATATTATATGCTACACTGGCCCTAAAATTGACCAAATGAGACAATGTGTATGTAGATCAGCAGACTGATATGAGGGGCCTGTCCTGAGAAATTTTGATTGTTTGATAGTGCGGCTCATCATACATTTATATAAGCAATTATCTTAACTTTCTAATGCAAGTAGGCCTGTTTTTATATTATTTTAAGAACAAATGTTTCCATGTTTTTCTGACGATTGTTACTATTAAAAATAGAATATATCCACTTAGCATACGCCACTATGTACACTAAATTCACAGTGACTTGTAGCTGGCTGGTCTATTTTTTATTGTGTCATTCTATTACACCAGTGGTCAAAGCCCTGCATACACTTTGAGATGAGACGTTTACCCAGGGCATACCCAGTGGGCTGGGTCCACAACAGTTAGGCCTACTGTTACTTTAACTCCAGATTGGTTCAATGTCTGCTGTTTGGTAGGAGTTTGAAATAAAATGCAACTTCTGTGCAACAGAAGTATATTTATAATGCAACAAAAAATTTAATGTTTCTGGGTAGTTTTGTAGAATATGATTTATAGTGTGATTTAATTATGAAAGACAGTCATTCCTGTCTGATTTGCTACGTGTCCAGTCGCCAGGGGGCGCCGGGACACGGACAATGAGCCACGTGAGATCCATGCTGGGTTCTGATCGTCCATTTTGTCGGGACCCAGCAGGATGAAAGGACATCATTGCCTAAACTCTGAGTTCTGAGTTCTGAGTAGCCTGTCTTATTTGAGTTGGATAAAATTAGGCCTAATTGCATAGTGCTAAGTTACAAGTGCTGTCGATGAAATATTTAAAATAGGCCTAGAGTAGAGGCTGATTCTATATTATAATAGATTTGGATCTACTGTCATTTTTTCTTATGGACACGTTTATTTGTGGGTGCGTGCATGCTTTGGTTTTGAAGATCAATGTCAAGTTGGAACACAAATTCAGAACATTTATCATTTTAATTATCTGATAATTTGTGTGGATTTTCGAAAGGAATAGATCTGGCTCTGGATCTGGATCTGGCAGGTCTTTCACGTGTTTAGCCGACGTGACGCAGTCACAGGAGCTATCGTCGTCGGCGTGCCAATGTCAGCCATGAGACGCCCCAAGCATGTGGGAGCGTACGTGACCTCAGCCCGAGGCAGTGCCAGTGCTACTAGAAGTATACCCACCAATCACCATGCTGTTGGACGAGATGCAAGCGTAGGCCCCTGTGACGGACCCTGTGGAGGATGGTGCACAAATAAGCGTGCCGTCAAAAGACAGGTCAGTTGTTGTTTAGACCACAGTCTTATACGGTGATTAAGTGACTATGTACAGTACGATAGGCCTGGGGGATCCTTTGGTCTGGATGATTTGAACTGTACAGTTGATATTGTGGGGTCTTCTTGGAGCGACTATTGGTCGTTCAAGGGATAGGCCCCCTAATCCTTTTATTAATCACAAACTAAATGGACGTTTTGTCAAATTTCAAATTGGAGGTAATGATCTAAATTCTGTTGGTTTGGGAGCTGTCTGTTGGCTAGAGATATTGTTAAATTTGCGAGAAATGTTTTTTCTCAGAATGGCGCTATGTCAGTGACCATTGGTCAGTTAATGTATAGAAGCCAGTCTAAATCTTCGCGTTTTATCCTCAGAGAAGGCTACAACTTTATAGGGAATGAGGTGAACAAGGGATTAACATTTTTGTGCTCCTTTTTTCCAGTGCTCAGATTTTGGTCACATGTGGATCTAACAGACACTAAGTGTTTGGATTTTATCTCAGATGACGGCATCTGAGCATCTGAGTTTTAGGCTCTGAATTGTTTTTGCAATTAAAGCCAAGTAGGCAGTGATGCTGGAATTGGTAACCAGGATAGTGTTAATATCTATTCAATATGAAATGGGATGTTGTGTTCACACATGCCACACTGGTGTGTATGTTAAGCATCATAATTTTGTTTTATCTCGATCAAGTTGAGGAATTTTATATTGGGGTTCCAAGCATAATAATGTGTGTTGTGTTGGAGATCTATTAGGCCTGCGTGTTTTATACAATCTCTCTCAATTTCAATCTGTGAATGTTTTGCATATATATTTGCTGGGATGTCAATGTGCATCTGTCACTGAATTTGAATATAATGGATGCAATGGACTTTGTCAGTGACATTGTCTGTCTGTGTGTTTGATTTTGTGTCTATGTTAGTCAATGTCTACGTAGTGTACTGTATATTAAAGTACATCTGCCACAGAAGTTATATTGCATGCCATTTTTATATTGTCACACTATGTCTCATATTATGCCTGGATCAGTGAGTTTTATTTGGCAATGTATTTGCTGGGATGTCAATGTCTATTTGTCACTGAATGTTAATGGCACTCCAATTTTTTGTTGATGGTTGCAATGGACATTGTCATTGACATTGTATGTCTGTGTGTTTGCTTTTGGCTCTATGTTAGTCAATATCTATTTAGTGTACGGTATTTTAAAGTGCATCTGACACACACGTTATATTGCATACCATTTTATTTTTATCATAGTATGTTGCATATTATACCTGGATCAGTGAGTTTTTATTTGGCAATATATTTGCTGAGTGAGCATCTGTCACTGAATTCTAATGACACTCATATTATGTCTTAATGTATGTAATGGACATTGTCATTGACATTGTCTGTCTGCGTGTTTGATTTTGGCTCTATGTTAGTCAGTATCTATTTAGTGTATTGTATTTTAAAGTGTATCTGCCACACAGGTCAATATATTGCATACCAATTTATATTGTCATAGTATGCTTTGTCTAATGCCTGAATCAATGATTTTTGTTTGGCAACATATTTGCTGGGATATCAATGTGCATCTGTCACTGAATTTTGATGGCAATCATCCTATTGGTTGATTTATGCCATGGACATTGTCATTGACATTGTCTGTCTGTGTGTTTAATTTTGGCTCTATGTTAGCTAATATCTGTTTAGTGTACTGTCTTTTAAAGTGTAGCTGTCACACAAGTTATATTGCATCCATTGTAGCGTATTTATAATCACTGATGATGGGATATTACATATTGCAATGTACTTAAATATGTTTGCCTGCGTAGTTTTGTGCTGTCTCTTTTAACTTTGCAAGGACATGATTATATTTAATTTATATGCTAACACTATTTAAATTAGGAAATAGCTACATAAGAGTCTATTTTCATTAAAAATATATATATATTGATAAATATATATATTACACAGAGAAAAATTTGTTGGAAAATTATTGATAAGCAATTTTCTCTTTCAAGTTGTATCTTGCTAGAAGTTTTATTATATAAATATTTTGCTAATCAATTACAAATTTGATTAACAAATGGGCAGAATTGCATAGCATTTTGCTATACGATACTGAACAAATTTGTTCCTGTTATATCAAGCTATGGTGCTCAGGATTATATATGTCAACCGTTATTATAGCCACCCATATGGGGGTGTGGTTTTATCTCTGTTGTCAAAAAATCTACCGAAAGGAGGACAAAGAAGTGGCCGTACCCTCCACGTCACAACTCAATACAAGGATTATGCCGGCAACAGTGCTGCAGAGTCTGGAGAACAGTGGGCAACTGCTGCCCGCCAAAAACAGTAGGCAACTTAGTACATCATCCAAAAATGTGTTGGACACGTGACTCCACCTCCAACAATGGCAGTGACAGTGATACAATGGTCGAATTGGACATGACACGGGTATGTCATATGATTATGTGTTAATCCCGCTGGTAACCATCAAAATTGGGAAGGAAGTTTGTAAAATTTGAATAATTATGTCAATGTGGCTGGAATGCTTTTGCAGATATGAAAGGTGGAAATACTTTCAAGCTGGTTTATCAGCAAAATAAAAAAGAGATTGATGGCATTGAGCAGTGGATGTCCACTGCGGAAAACGCCACCAATCAAGCAAATGTTGCAAGCTTGCCAGCCAATCAATCTCAGAACTACAATTCAATTTATGATCATTGTGACGTTGTTTGATAAAAAGTTACAGAAAGAGCTAAGTTTGAATCGTATAGCTGGTCCATTCGAGAGACACCCTTTTCAATTTTTTGGGGGGTTATTTAAAAAAGATGTATTTTTTTCAGAATTACTGATGATTTGTCACATCCCAAAGAAAATGCAGTAAATTTACATGAAAATATGAATCTATTGATCATGTTGGAACATTGGTACAGATGTTTGGTAAAGGTTCTCTTGTGGCGAAAGTGGTTGTGGATGTAGCTTTTTGCATAATGTGTCTTGACGAATATCATTTTGCTTGGTTTATATTTGATGACAAAATATGCTACGATAAGATCCTGTCTATTTGATGTAGTCCATCTTGTCAGATATTTAAGAAATTTAGTAAGGCAATTAAATGGCTATTGTTGAATCACTTTAAGGTGTCAGGTTACACACATATCCTTCACGATTTTATTTTTGTTGATTCATGTTGATTCATGTTGAGTCTTATCTATGTAGATATGGGCTTGAATCATTTTTTGAATTGACATTTTTGAGACATAAAACAGTGTTGCCCGCCACTTGTGCTCTGGTTCACGGTGTGAAAATCGACACCATCGATCCTGAATTAAGGTTGCCACAAGATAAGTTATGTAATCTCAGAAGTATGTTAACAAAATTGTCCAAAAATAACTAAAACAACAACAAAAAACATCGGTTAAATTAAAATAATTTCAACCAATTCTAGGCGTGTGAGACTTTGCATGTTCAGTGGTAGTACCAGGTCGCGTTTTCCTGAGACAATGATAAAACCTAACCCGCGCTTGGATCGCACAAGTACAACAGTGCCAGCCGATATCACTACTCGTAATAATACTCCTTCAAGTGTGATGGAAGTGATTCAATGTAGTGTCTTTCAAAATAAAAAGGATATTTGTTCATTGTTCAAACAATAAAAAAATTCAAGCATAATGATTCGCACCCGACCTATGACATTAGCAGGATTATAATTGAACAAACAGTCAGGGGGTTTGCCCAATGCAGGTAATTTCAAAGTATTTCATTTCAAGACCTTTAAATGCGGGTCCCCCGGCTCTGTTTGTTTTTCCGGTATGGCAAAGCCATTTCACGTTTCATTTTTCATGGCACATTTCAAAAATCACTCAGTGTAGCAGGCTTCATAAATACATTCGCATATCCACGATTGATTCATTGTAATCGTCAAAACATCCAAAAAAGTGCACAAATTATTCCCTCATAGCATTTTGAATGATATTAGTTTTATTATTAACATTTTTGTATTGGAAATGTACGGTAAATGTGGTAGAACTTGGCAGGTGGCCACTTTCTAGCCATCTATCAATGCGCCGAATAATTTCTTTCCTTTCAAAGGGTTGGGAATACAAAATGTACAATGGAGCGAACTTAGCAGGTGGCTATTTTCCTACGCATTTTTTATTGGCAATGAATGGTAAAGGTGATAGAACTTGGCAGGAGGCCACTTTCTATCCATATATCAGTATGCTTAATAATTTTATTCCTGTCAAAGGGGTTGGGGATACGATATGTAGGTTTCTACGCTTTCCAGGGTTTTTTTTGCTATTATGCAGTAGCTATTTTATCTCTGGTTTTGGTGCGAAAAATTTAAACATACACAACAATGCTTTTTTAAAACTGTATTTTCACTAGTTATGATACATATTTTCATTACTCTGAGCTTGTTTTAGTATCTGATAATGTCGTTTGGTTTTAAGTTAACATATCATGCATATGGCAATTTTCATGTGATTTTACTGAACTAATTTACCCTGTTGTATAGGCATGTACATATATACTTTATACTGTTCATTTTAATGACGCATAAGTCTGTATAGACTTCACTCTTGTACAGTGACTCAACGCTCCGAGCCCACAGGCGTCACTGTTATGAGAGTGAAGTATAGACTTTCCGTGGTCAATAAATATCTATCTATCTGTCAAATGCAAGGGAACTTGGCAGGTGGCTAATTTCCTACGCATTTAAGCAGCCGGGAAATTATTGTAGTTTTAATTATTATTTGATAATTATAGTTTTAGCAAGCATGATTAGATAAGAGAGATATTCTCCTTGGTCGTTGTTTGGTTTGCATTTATAATGTATTTACGTCTCTATACAATCGCACATGATGAGCAAATGTTTGTAAAATTCGAAAATTGCAACAGGTGGTTGTTTTTTCTTTGAATTTATTTTTTAGGTATATATGATACTGTACTTGATTAATGCAGACTTAATTAGTTTTTAAATTGGGTAAAATGCATTGTGGTACTCGCCTTTGGGGGGAGGGGCGCATTTGCATTGCTCTGTGGCGGTTTTATCCACCCCCCCTTTTTCCTGCATAATATTTTTAATAAACAGTCATATTTCAAAATTGTACAATGTAGGAGTTACACAAGTGTGATAGCTCATCACTCATATTCTGTGCATCATGCGCATGTTTATTTTATATGTTTGTATGTTTTCACTCTCACACATAATTGTTTTTTAACATACTGCTCATGATGCTTTCTGATTTTTATGTTTATATGTCATTGTCAATAAATGACCTTTTCTGTCACACTTCTGTTATATTCACATTTCGGTAAAACGAGCTGCAGGCGAGTTAGATTTATATATAAGTAAAAGATGTATATATAAGTAAAATTTTGATGGTAATCTTCAAAACTGTTTTCTTGTTTTGAGTTGGGATGCGTCTGTTAAAAGGTGCTACGCGACTCCAGTTTGATTGTTTTATTTGCACAGAAACTGGGACAAACTGACATAAATTGAATAAACCTGTGCTATCTTTAACGACCACTGAACGAAATGAGAAGTGAAACAACGTACGAGTTCATTTTGGTAAGAGTATAACACAACTGAGGTGGTGTAGGCCTACTGTTTGCTCCTATTATAACTCTTAATTACTGTGAATAATATACATTGTCGGACCAGCGCCGCTGTTTGTACTCGGTGAAATGAAATGAAACGGGCTTAGGGCCACTTTTGTACACATACAGGCTAAATTGGGCCAGGAGAACCTTCTGATGATGGTGGGATGAGTGAGATGACACCAACCTCCAGACACAGGATTCGAAATTTAAACCCTGTAGGTCTGAAGTCGAGCACGCTACATCTCGGTCACGGAGGCTCCCCACAATACTGAGTTTAGCGAGTGGATGGGGAAGGAACATTTTTGTTTCTTTCAAACCGCCGAGACCGGGAAACGAACCCCGAACTCATGAAGCATGAAGGGCAGCGGTGGTAACCACCACCCTAGGGCCCCCGCCCTATCTGGATGGTGAACAAACAAACTACTGGTACGGCATTGGCAATCAGCGGCGCGTGGGCGCCTGTATCAGTATGTATTCTGTGAAACTCAATAGCCTTTACCTCCAGTATTTTCACCGAGCTGGCTAATACAATGATGTATGGGGGAGAGGGTGTTATATATCGTTGTTTTCACCGAGTTGTCATTCAAAACTGTTTCCGGTGACGTCACTGCGTTTCACAGAATTGTATGCGGCCCGAGCCACATACATGACAGCCCACGCCGTCAAATATTGCGTCGTGAAAAAAACGAGCTGTGATGAATGAATACAATTAGGTGAATTGATTCTGAAAGACCCAATACAATATTGGCCTGATATAAAATCGGGCATCAATCTGACATATTAACGTCTGAAAATATGTCTTGCAATTTTGTGTAAATACAAGCTGTGGCTAATACTCCAGTTGCAGTCACACATAGGGCTGCCGCTGGCGCTTGTAGGTCGGTGCCGAAACGATATGATTAACTGGAGATAGGCCTGTTGAGACTGAAGAAGCATATAATAGTGTAGGGGCGTGTGTAATGCCGTGGTATTGTCTTGTTAATTTATGACACCATAGTTCATCAACATTTTGAGCAGATTACACAGAATCAGAAAAATAGGGTGTCAATTTTTTGTCAAAGTTTTAGTGACACTTTCAATCCCATGAAGCATCATTTTTATACCAACATAACGTACATAATTACACTTTATGCACATCAGATAGTCATGTATTATATACCAATTTGAAGATAATATTCAACACATGATTCAGAAGAGCACGCAGAATAAAAAAATATTTCCAGATACTTTAAACTCAATAAGTAACAAATAAAAACACTTCATTTTCACACAAGCGTCACGCCTTTAATACTACAGATTATTCAAGAGAAATATCAATTGTTTGCAATATCGGATGGCGATTATTCCTATTATTTGTTCTTTACGTTTTTGTGACACTTTCATTCCCATGGAAACAAAGAAAACATGACTTTTATACCAACATAACACACTTAATTATATTTTATGCACATCAGATAGTCAAGTAATGTAGAACATTTACCTTGATCTTACATACAATGTTTAGAAGGATGTGCCTAATTAGATAAAAAATACTATTTTTAGACATAGTGAAACTTTGAGTACAATCAGTAAAAAATAATAATAAACTGCCGTGTACCCTAATTAATACGATATATGTTTCAAGTGAAATATAAAACAAAATATTAGAAGATCGGGTGGAAATTATTCATTTCAGATTTAGTGACACTTTAAGTCCGATAAGTGACATGTTAAAAGATAATCATTTTTTACAGCTACGTAACGCCAATTATTCTACATCGTATTAATTATAATTAACATTTTAAAGGAAATACAACAGAAAGTGTTCAGAAGAGCTTACATAATCATAATTGTCGGTTACTTTTAGATTTAGTGACACTTCACGTTCAATAAATATAAAATTAAAATAACATAATTCATACATCAATGTAGCATCATACTCACATTTTATACTAAAAAACTGTGATTGTTGGTACTTTCACAGTTGTTTTTGTACTAAAAATATCAGATGATCATGTAATAAACCCGTTTAAAAAAAAGAAGAGCAAACATAACAAAAATAGGTGTTTATTATTTTTTTCCATGTTTTAGTGGCACTTTCCGTTCAATAAGTACATAATTAAAATATCATAATCTACGGTCAATTATCATTATTAACGGTCAAGTAAATGTCAGGAAAATGAGTGTCGGTTACTGTTTTCATTTTTAGTGACATTTCGAGATCAATAAATATATTAATTAAGATAACATGTATAGTAATTACTGGGTATAACACATTATTTGAGAAATAATAAACAATTAGTATGTAAGCCCTATACAAAATGAAAAAATTAACAACTGACCGAAAAACTTTCGAATGAGTTGAATCCTTCATATCACCATGGCCTGTTAACTCGTGTACCTGATGACATGATGTATATGGTCGTCAATCATATATAAATACTATCAATAATTTACATTGTCTCAAGATATATCCATAAGATTACTATCTAGGTCTCTTTGAGGTATGTTACATCATACATGACTATCAGATTTGAACAAAGTAAAATCCATGGCATTGCGTTGCTGCAAAAAATTATGGTATTTTAATTTGTCTCTTATTGATTTAAAAGTGTCACTAAAATTAAAACGAATTATTGTTATTACAATGTTCCAAACATTTGGTTACAGGCCTATATATCTCACTTGATATTATTAAAGGTATTGTGGTGGTGTGAAAATCATATGTTTTAAATTTTACTTATTGTGCTTAAAGAGTCACTACATCGAAAAAAATGTTTTTTTTATCCTTAACACCGAGCGCTATATTATCTTTATTTCGTAAAATATACTTATGTGGGTTATGTTAATAAAAAAATGATTTTTTTTCTTCTTTTTTCCTATAGGACCGAAAGTGTCACTGAAACTAAAAAGAAAAATTGACACCCCATTTTTTATGATTCAGATTTTTCTACTGAACATTTTGGTACTGTATATAGCATGATCAATTAACATTATTATCCCACGGACTTTTGTTTAGCCACACATGCCCCTACACTACAAGCCATGCTTATACTAAATAGGCCTAACAGAAATTAAATTAGCACCCCCAGAAAAGGCCTAAAATGAACATGAGATCACTTTTTTGTGCCTTGATGTGTCATTATACCATAGACCTAGGCCTAACATTATGTTCTCTACGTCTTTGGTGATAGGCCTGCTTATTAGGTTTACTACTTTGAACAGCCTCTGATCTATATCAAACATTTTTTTTATTTCAAGTAGGCTTTTATGTTTAAAATGACTTCATTTATAGCAAGTTATTAAATTTGTATTGAAATTTATGACGTACGGCAAATATTGTTAATATCAAAAGGAAATAACAATATCACAATTTTCCAGTGGCCCATGTTTTTTAGAATGGCCCCCTTTTTACACCCAAGCGGGCCAAATGGCCCCTTCTTTCCCCATGCTTGAATAAATACTGCTGCATGGGCCGGCGTCGCAGACGATGATTGTATTAATTATCTGCTAAGCGACGGCTTACAATTTATGTTTGATACAGCATATGACATACAGAAGACATTTCTAAGAGCCTTTTAATCGGCACACAAGGTGAATAAAAAAAAATGGAGTCTTAAATTTTTCGGGGCCCTGTAGATTTTTGCATCTCCCTGGCTTCAGTCTTTTGGCAAATAATCTAAACGTCGATTAAATGTGCGTTCATATAGTTTAGTATGATATCAGCCCCACAGTGACTGTGATTTGGGAGTTTGGTGGACCTTAAAACGATTTCAATCATTTTAGCGGAATAAGCAAGTCTAATCACAGATTATGCAATACACTCGCCTACTAAAAAAGGTACCGATTTAGGCAGAATAAAGAAGTGATAATAACTTTATACATATCGGTACATTACAATGTTGCTTTATGCCAACCAAGTCCTTAATTGATAGATTCATTACAAAATGTAACTTACAGTATGCCCTATGTAATTTGAACTTCATTCAAGACATGGTTCAATACACTAACTTACAGAATAGCAGGGTTCAAAAATGTTTTAAATGGCGAACTCGAGGGCTGTCACATTTATCAATATTTTCTCCAGTGTATATCGGTAACATTCACAACGACTATGTGAACATAACTCATAACAGTGATTGTATATAATCACTGCTTATGGCACTCAAGAGCCGTTTAGCCCTGTCAGTGCGGGTAGCGACTTTGACGTCAGATTATGACGTCTAAATTCGACCCCTGCACTGAGAGAGTAAAATATTTGTCATGACTGTAGACCCACAACATATGTATTCAAATGAAGCGGTAAAAGCTAACTAAGATATTTTTGATGATTTCAAATTGCAAAAAATGTTGGTCTACATGGTTTATACAAACATATTCAGCATTGTACGAGTTAAGCTCCTGTGCCATTGCTGCCCAAGTGATAGTTTTTAAACAATAAAATGTATTGATTTGACCCTGACAATAAGGACGATCTGAGTTTTTATTTGATATATTCATAAAATCAAGTCATTTCCATTACCGTGGAGTGAGAGTCAGATTCTGATGTCTAAAGTCGTTCCTCACACTGAAAGGGTCAATAAAAATAAGTTTTTTGAGGGAAAGTTGAAGGAGTGAGAAAAGACATTAGTAATCGATATTTAGGAAAACAATAGTTAGGATCTAGTGGAACGTCAAAACTATGTAAACTATATGGTGACGCAAAAAAAATATATAGATTGTCTGTTTGGAATTGAAAGGGTTTTTCTTAAAAAAGGAATACACCTAACCCATACATATCTTTTACGAATACCTGTAAACTACACAACTATATCAACTATACGGCGACGTGGAAGTGCCTTTCTGTATCCGTTAGTAGGACTATAATCTATGAATAAACACCTCAAGAAAAATTGGAGTTAGAGCAAAAAAATTGTATGGAATGACCACATCGTGTGCGATATTTTTAATTTCTTTTCTTCGTGAAAACAAATACCGACACGGCTAATGTGTCACTGGTTTACAATATAGGTAGCTGCCGTCAACTTTGAAGACGTAGCGGGTTGAGATAGCATCAGAGATCATTATACATCTCTGATAACTTGTCAAACATTGACAGCGATAAATGCACGAGATGTTTTTAGAGTCACATGTGCCTGAGAAAGTCACCCCTCCGTGAAATGTAATTATATATCATCATAACTTTGACCCGTGCCCCGCAGGAAAAGCTAGTAGGCCTAAGTATAATT
The DNA here is from genome assembly GCA_964017125.1 of Flabesymbios commensalis. NCBI lineage: Eukaryota > Metazoa > Annelida > Polychaeta > Terebellida > Flabelligeridae > Flabesymbios > Flabesymbios commensalis. The sequence goes on along the minus strand of OZ024914.1, from coordinate 72,676,697 downwards.
GAAACACTGCAGCCTGTACTAATATAAAAATATATATATTCATGAGTCACTTATAAGTAAAAGGGTTAACTAAGTGCATAGATATGTATGACTTTGGCTTAGAATGAAAAAACTAGTTCTATACGTTTTACAACCTGCACCTCCACTAAAATCAACTGGAGAAGAGTTGATTTCACTACAATCACACATGTTTTTGACCACAAAACATAGAAATATAGATATTGACAATGTATATGGAACTGAATGAGTTAGATATTAATATATTTTCCAACCGATATCGGTATTTCGGTATTTCTTTGAAATAGCCATACATCTGTACAATTAAAACGTCGAATATTGTGTGATTAGGCCCTATAATTAAACACTGTAAGATGAAAGAGCCTGATAAAGAAATTGTTATGAATATAATAGAGCCCACTAACCATGCCAACGTTTTTTTCCTGTTGTAGACAGAAACACGTGCAACAGTGACGTCCATGGGCATTGTCAAAACTACATTTTAGGACAGCGGATGGGTGGGGTATTAGGCTCTATTGAAGATAGTATTACCCTATGCACATTGGACGTGTTGAAGCATTGCTAGTTTAATGTTGGTCCACTGTTTACGCCGCTTCCCCAACATTAAACCAACCTTAGGATTGGTTACAGACGGCGCTACAGACAGTGGGTCAACATTAAACCAGCAATGGTTCAATGTCTCTCACTGGAGCGACATGCACTGGACGCTGGTCCAACAATGAACCGACATTGTGTCGGTGTCTAGTGTGTACATGGTGCATTGTATAGTCACGCCCCACCCAACCAGCACGATGTACTACCCAGTGTTGAATGGATGTTGGCCAGCGCCGGGGACAGTGGTCCAGCATTGAGACGATATTGGGTAAGTATCGTACTGATTTGTAGTGGACACAAATATTACCTGTCAGAAAATTGTGATGAGCATTGAATATAAGCCAAATTACGACACAAAATCATATTCTAAGAAGTTATTAGGCCCTATATTATTATGTTACACCCTATAGACGAAAAGTATAAGGGGTGTGAGAGGTATATATAAATGGGTCGCGGAAAATAGTGATTTGTTCAGTGCATACGTTCAACGAACGACGATGCTTAAAAACCCTCATTCTATTATTGGCTAGATTTCCACTGCTGTATATACATTCAATTTTACAATATTGCATCATGCGATGTTCCATAAATCCATATATCGACTTCAAATACATGTTCAATATTCAATCTTTTATTTTGCATTCCACCTCATGATGGTAAAATACATCTTTCAATTTGGATGATGATATTGTTCAAAGTGATAGGCCCTATTTACTATTTCAAAGATACAGTGTGTCAAATTTTACATTTCAATTGCTCAACTCGCTTTATGCCATATAGTGCATATTGCTCTCTTTTGACTACATGCCTACTGCACTAGAATTAACCCGTGCAAATTGCATGAGTTGAAACAATGCTAGTTCAATGTGGGGCAACTTTTGAGACGCTTCTCCAACATTAGCCCAACTTGCCTGTCTCGCGCCTGCCTGGTGGACAACGCAGGGTATATAGGCATTGTACCGGCGTCGCAAATGGTGGGACAGCGTTAAAGACTGTGGGCCCACATTAAACCAGCATTGGCTCAACTTTTCTAAGCGATCCAACCATAGTAAGAGCAGCAATATCTCGGTGCATCTGAGTCTACAAAGGAGTGAATTTTTTATAGATGTAAACGTATTAGGGGTCTTGTCAAGTTAAAAAAAATCCAAAAATCCGAGAAAAACCCCCTATCCAATTTTTGATTTTTTTGGAAACATTTGGAAACATGAAAACAACAAAAAAAACACAAAAAAATACCAAATTTCAACAAAAAAAATCCGAGTTGGGGCTTGACCCACCCACCACTTCAGAGTTTTTTTCGGATTCTTGAATTTTTAAACTTATTATATTAGTCCGGGGGTATTAGTCTAAAACTCATAGAGACCTGGAACAAATTCGTAACAAGCTGAAAATTTCAGCATATATTGTTGAGACAACATAAAAAAACATATCAAAAGTCCTCTAAGATCCCCCTGGTATTAGTGCCTGCAATGGGGGTAATAAGGGGGTAAATAGGGGTAATAAAGGGAATAATAACGATAACTTTAAAACTATTTAACCTGGATTCATAAAAATTGTATCTAAACATATGTTTATTCCCTGCGGAATTCATTAAAAATATTGGTAATAATTTTTAGCCACCGTTCCATCCCCAAAAGTGGTAAATAGGGTAAGGTAGAGGTAATAACCATAATTTATGATCTATTTGACTTAGATTCATAAACTGTGTATCTAGCATCGGATAATTTTTTTTTAAAACACTTCTAAAATTTGGCGACCTCCCCTTAATTACCAGCAACAAATTTTTATATCAATTTTTAACCACCCTTTCCTCTCCATAAGAGGTAAATATGGGTAAAATGGGGGGTGATAACCATAGCTTATGAACTATGGGGTCTAAAGTCTAAATTGTTTTTAAACATATGTTTTAGCTCCTGAGGAATCCACTACAATTACTTATATCAGTTTTTAACAACCTTTCTTTCCCGAAAGTGGCAAATAATGGAAAATTATGAGAATAACCATAAATATGACGGAGATTCATAAAATTGGTATTTATATATTTGTCCTAGCGTCAAACAAAAAAGCGTAGGCCTAATTGGAAGAAAAACCAACCATCACCATTTAATCTTAAAAAACGAAATTGTATATGATGTTGTATTCATTTTTAACAACCTTTGCATTCACAAAAAGTATTTTCATGTATAATGTAGATTGTTAATCACATAATAAAACAGTTAATTCGAGTTTATTTCAAAGAGCTTAAACTATTAAATTTTAAACTATTAAACTTTTAAAACGGTTTCATTTTTTTTTCTTGGATGCTAAAATATATAATCTAGATACCAATTTTATGAATCTAAGTAGGTAAAATATCGCTCACATCTTACCCGTATTTACCACATTTCGGGATGAAAGGGTGATTTTACAGCATCATATCCTTTTGTGGCTGGTTGTCGCATAAGTTTAAAATGCTTTTACCTTTTCTCCCATGATAAAACATATCCAGGTAGGCCCTAACAATTTTATAAATCTAGGTAAAATAGTTCACAATTTGTGGTTATTATGCTATTTTTTTGCTTTGGGGATGAAAAGGTGGTAAAATATTAATACAAATGATAATATCAAAAACCCCGGGTATGTTTGGATACAAATTTTATGCATCTAGGTCAAATGACTCATAAATTCATGGTTATCACCCCAATTTTACTTCTATTTACCACTTTTTGGAGGAAAGGGTGGTTAAAAATTGATATAAAAAGTTGTTGCTGGCGAGTAAAGGGAGGTCGCCGAATTTAAAAAAGTGTTTTTGCTTTTTTCGCCGATGCTAGATACAAATTTTATGAATCTAGGTCAAATAGCTCATAAGCTATGGATATTATCCCTATTTTTCCTATTTACCACTTTTGGGGATGAAAGGGTGGCGAAAAAGCTAAAACATATATTTAGATACAAATTTTATGAATTTAGGTTGAATACTTTTAAATGTATTGTTAATACCCATTGTTTACCCCCATTTACCCCTTAATACCCCAATTTCGGGCACTAATACCAGGCGGATTTTGGAGAACTTTTGATATGTTTTTCTATGCTGTTTCAAGAACATATGCTGAAATTTTCAGCTTGTTACGAATTTGTTCAGGGTTATTTTCTAACAGCCCTGGACTATATTGCACTGACGATGTTGTAAATGACTTTATAAAAGTGTTATAAAACATTAAGGTTATAGAAAAATGAATGACAATAACATTATTATGTTTATGTTATCTTTTTTTATTTATAAAAATTACTTTTGTCTAAATATTCAACCCGATTTCCATCTGAATGTTGAAAAAATTGGTAAAATAGTTTCTATTGTCTTCTAAATATTTCCAATATTTTTCCAGTTTTTCTTTAATTTCTATTCGTCATTTGGAATTTTTTCAACCGATGTTGGTATAATGTTGTTGCTGTGTTTTAGGGTGACTGCTTTTGAACATGTCTTATATTTTCAGCCAAGAATAATAGACATGCCATATACAATGATTAAACGATGCTGGTCTAGCTATGGTATAGATACTAGATAACATGTAGATATATTATTTTAATTCATTATACCCTGACAGTCAGAGATATGCCTTTCCCCAGTCCGAAGTTGAGGTTTGCGAACATCAACAGAGGAGTTGTGCAATCACCTTCTGGTATCTTGAAAGAGATGTATGATGATGAAGACCGGACTACACATAACTGTAGACGGGAGAGGCTCGAAATATCTTCAACAAAGTCATCGATGTCACCATATTGAGAGAGCAGATGGTAGCTGCAAAGACAACTCCTGTTTGTTAGGATGTACCCAATCACACTCAGCAGGCCCTAGCATATATATATATATATAACAAGGAGTTGCCAAGGGCAGTGGAGTACATGAGTTTGTGTGCCAGACTTCAGCACATGTGAAGTAAATAACAAACATAGTAATCTGTATAGGCCCCTACAGATTATCTGTGGTTACGTCACACAGAAATGAAGAAGGAGGTGGTGTTGTGGCCAGTACATATATAATGTGTGTTGTCAACAAAATAACCCTTTTAGGGCCTCCAAATCATGTTGAAATATTTTAACAAAAGTGTTGTTTTTATATTTCGTATCATAAACTCACTTTGTAGTATCAATCTAAGCCATTTAATTAATATCTGTGATCAGGATTAAGTAATTTATTTTAAAACATTATATAAAATAAAAATTTATCACAGTACACATTATGGTCACAAATAAATATATATAATCCTAAAATAAATTTTAATTGATGCTGCTGATATTGAAAAATATAAAAGATATTGAGAGAATAGCTACAGTAAATACCTCACTCGTGAGTATGCTGCACACAACCAGTGTTGATTGGATGTTTGGCCATCTAGTCAGATATTGAACTGACATTGGTTTAGTGGCGTGCTGGCTTGTATAGTGAATAAAATTATTACGAAATTGTATTGAACCCTAGAATAAATGTCAAATTATGCCACATGACTCACCCCAAACTTTCAAAATGTACATAGCGTCTTTTTCGATGATTTAAATTTTCAGAAAAAGTCGGTTCCAAACACATCCCAGCTTTAGTGTATATCATCCAGCAGTAAGTTCTCGTGTTGTTTACCAGGCCACATGTTATTCATCTTCCCTTGACCAGGCTCACGCGAGTGCATACCGCAGGAGCCTGGCCGTATATCGAGTACTAAAATCAGTTATTCTGTCTACCTGGTCATCTTGGGGGTGTGTCTGAGATTCAAACCTCATTGGATGTTTTAGATTTATAAATGTGTCATAAAAGGTCGCAAAGAATTGACCTCTTGTTCATCTGTCATACACAGTCACACGTTTCCATTGCTAGATGTACTATATAGACAAGTTGTGAATCTCTCATTTGGACAGTGACGTGTACCGCCATTCAGGGAGCTGGGAACACAATGACATCAGCGTAAGATTCCGAGCTTATCTACCTATCTGAACTATCATATCAACGGAAACAAGCAGGCTATGCTCTCAGTCACCTGTCAACGCCTGGTCAAGGGCTCTCTGATTGGCCGGTCTTGCAACGCGCGACATTCAAGGTATCTGGCTATTTAAAATAGTTGGACTGTATGCTCGATAAAGCAAGGTATCGCACTGCGTGCTCGTGGGTAAGATAACTTGTTGAGGAAGATGCATGTTATTGTACTCTAGTGGTATGTCTTTATAGTAACAGTCATCGCCATGTGAAAAAGCATACAATATATCACAATATTGCGCTATGTTTTCCGATAAATTGCGACAATATTAATCACATTGTAACGATAAGCCTACATCAAAAATGTTTTACAGTAATATAATTTTATTATGTCAATCACAACGCGGCGTTTCCTCAACCTGTTAACAATCAACGTGTTTCTCACGTGAGGCTCTATATGTCTTTATTTTTAACCTTTAAATTATTTTCTTCGCTGTCCTCCTTAATTCGCAGTCCTCCTTAATAATGTCAGGCGAAAAGGAAAACGTTGTGGACGGTGTGCCAGCATTGACAAACAGATGATGCAAAATGTTCCCGAAAAATGATAAATATTGAAGATTGTGAGAGAATGCAGCGTGATTTAAATAGCCTTTGTGAATCAAGTTTGGATGTTAAATTTTAATGAGCTTACTTTCATTTACAATAAATATTACTCCTATTGTATTTAAATATCATCCTAACGGAACGACGGAACGGTATTAGAAAATATTTCAGGCTATAATGACCTGGGAGTCACAGTTGACAAGGGTTTAGTATTCAAAAATCATGTTTCTAATGTAATCAACAAATGTAACAATGGTATGTATGATTAGACGCTCACTAGGTTATAGAGCTCAAACATCAGTATCCATTAAACTTTTTATAGTTTTAATACAGCCCATTATTGAATATTCTGCTGCAGTCTGGTCTCTGTTCACCAAAATTCAAATAGAGTCTATTGAACGAATTCAGAGAAATTTTAAACGATATGCCCTTCATTATTCAACTATTGATTATAAAGAACGCTGTGGGCTCTTACATATCTTACCATTGTCTTTTCGCAGAGAGATGATGGTCATCAAACTTCTTTTTAGATTACTATTTGTGTTCAATTTTTCTAATAGTGTTGCATCATTACTGAGTTACTAGGAACCTGACAGAAGACTTCGGTTACTCTTTTATCCTAGACAAGTCAGAACTAAGTCGTTTAAAAAGTCTATTCTAATCGCGTAGTTATCATTTGGAATAGTTTACCAAAGGACTTGCGCCAGGAGCAAACATTGACAGACTTTGTACGTCAACTAAATAGTTTTTATTATTTAAAGTTTGAAGACAGTTTTAACTGTGATAATGTTTGTACTTGGACAAGCACCTGTTAGTCGGGTTGCCATATGGCCAATTCTCACTCAACCTTGCATTTTGGTAACCCCAAAGTTTTTTTGCTGTTTTGATATGCTGAGATAGTCTACTTTAAGAATCCACTTGGCGCAATTTGTGGTAGGCTGCGCATTTTGCATAAATTAACAAAATCCAAAATGGCCGCCGGTTACTATTATCAATTCATATTTTTTGTTACTATTTGTGATAAAGCAACATATAATATCTCATTTTCGTGTATGAAATACCTGTTAAATCGATTGTTGGCATTAATAATGCAATTAAAGATCAAGGTCACATCGAAAGTTCAAGCTCAACTGGTATGAAAAGGCAAGGTTACTAAGAAAGCTGTCTGCTTATCTAATTCAATCCAACATTTAGTCACAGGATGCAGTAATATTGGGCTATGCTATCAAATTTATCACCTTATTGGGTTCAAGGAGATGCTGCAAGAGCTTTATAGTTGTGGTTATATATAGAAACGGCTCTTGTCCCAGGATCCCCCTCCAGTTGTGAATAGTCTGATTTCAGCATGGTTTGATAACTTTGATGTTGTGGTGTTTACGCCAAATGGGTGTCGTGACACCCACTAGAATTCATGTAGAATTCTAGCATTGCCAGTTCCTGCAGTGCGCAATTCCTTTACTCCACCATACACATCCCAAAAACCCCATACCCAATACCACCAAACCTGCTGTGACACTGTCTGACCATGAAATCTGAGATAAATACTGTACAACAAAGTTTAAAACGAGCACAAAAGGAGGATATTAAATGGTTGATAAACAATATAGCAGGAGTGAAAAGTCTGGAGAATATAGAGTTGAATATCTCAAATGGCTCGCGAATCTTCTGAATCTGCTACCCTTCCTCTTCGACACAATATCATTATGGCCCTCTTAGTGATAGCCCACCAACCCACATTGATACTGTCCTGACAAGCATGACCTACACAGAGGCATTCCTGAATAACTTGGGAATGAAGCAAATTTGCCTTATAGCTGATATGCAACTATACAAACTTGCCATGCAGATCATGTGATCTGATCCAAAAAGGAAGTAAAACTTTGCAATGCGACCTGGAGCACTGCCCTTGTGCCTGGGTTCCATTGGTACTATCATGAAGAGGTTAGGCCTTGAAGAATATCTCCAGGCAGCATATTAGGGCATACCAAACATGTTAAATGGAAAGAACTGGTCACGTGCTGTTCGGGGATTCCACATGGTGTCTTCTGGTCTGCTTCTCAAAGTTATGTTTGATGCTCTGCATCCAGATGACACTGCTAAATTCGAAGAGGCCATGACCTCTACCTTATAGAGGGCAAGTGAGTCATCAACGGGAAGGTTGTGGGTGGATGGCTTTATCAAGTCACCATCGTTCACCAGTATCTTCGAGCTGAGCGAGAGGGAGACTGGTTCCTGCATCACTGCTACCTCAGAGATATGTGGCGATATTCCCATGATTGTGCAGAAAGCGACATAATGCAATATTCACTCACTCAAAGATATTTTACCATATTTTTTTCATTCCTGGAATTATGCCAGGTATATACTAGCTATTCATGTACATGAGATGATACAGATAGCTGGAGAAGGCATAAAGGCAGACTTCCTCAAAGGCAGACATGTATGCCGGCACAATGATGGAAAGCTGTGTTTCAAGATCAATTTGAAAAGCAGACCATGATTAGATATGACTGGGTCAGGAGTGGTCTAAGGTGACGCACAATGTCCCCCAAACAGCGAGCTGAGTGGATAGTCACTCACCCTGTACTCCAGAGGATGGCCAAGCTCATGGAGAACATGTTTGTTGAAGATAAAACGTCAAGATAAAACGTCATCCTTGGTAATGACTGTCACTCCACAACAGCAAATTCCACTGAATCAATGGAAACTACCTGATACACCTATTAATTTCCCGAAACACAAAGAGATAGAGGAGAGGACGAAAAGGCAGACAATTAATGCTGATCTCATATTGTGTGAGATTGATAGTCATGACAACCCCCTTACACTGCCTCAAGTTTATCCCTTGCAGAATGTTGTCAATGGCAGACCTGCTAATAAAAATGTTTATTTACACAACTGTCTTGAAATTGGCACAAAACTGGTGAAAAGCTTCATATGCCTGCCCCAGGGGTTGTATGTATCCATCAAGACAAAACTGGTGTCACTGGAGGTGCTTAAGAACGGAGTCAAATTAGGCGAACTAACTGCTTATGACATGGATTCTTTATTCAATTGCACAATCCTTATTGGTCAGAAATTATTAGCTGTCCATGACCTGTCCATGAGCTGTCTCCTTTACTGACCAATATGAGGACCTTAGACAGGGTACCAAATCATCACTGCTGGCAAAGCTTGCTGTTTACATCACATATCAACCTGTTTCAAATGTAGAGATAGCTGACGGAAATACACTGCTGTACCACATTGCATGGCCACAGAATGGTACAGTTTCCATTATTGCAGAAAGTATGGATTCGCGTTTGGGCAGTGGTACGACTAACTATCACCCACCACTTGCATTGTTATCCCACAAAATTATTGTCTGGCAGGATCGTTACGTTGATGTTTCTCCCAAGTGTCATGAGCGGTCCAAACGCATGGGTGCTAATACTCCCCCTTCAAATGAGCTTATGCTCTGGACAACACTCCCGCCACGAGAACAAATCCTGAGGAGCACCACCAACAAGAAAGTCTTTCTTGAACTCCTCAAAATGGTCCATAGTAGAAGGGATTGAAGTAACTGGAGAACGGTACATGATGTTTTGATTCTGTTGATGTACTCCGTTGAGAAGAAAAAACCCAGAGGAAACATCTACATGACGCGTTTTCATCTACCACCATGCTTGATCACAAATGTTCCCAGTTGCTTAGACTGCATAGAGTATCAGGTTGTGATACAAATGGCTATTTCTCTCGCAAAGGTAACCTAATTGCTCTACGCCTTTTGCGGAACAATGCTGGGAGAAGAAACAAACTCTCAATCTGAGGTGGTTCAGGCTGGGATGAAATTCTTTTATCATTTTTATGGTGAAAAGGGACGTATTAGAACCTCAGACTAAAATCTACCAGAGGTGCCAGTCAAACATGCTTCCAATCAAGGCCTTGCCTCCCACTTCGCCCAAATTTGCTTTACATATGAAGCGTGCCCATCTTCATGTAATGATGTGGAAAACTGCTGCTAAAAGAGCTCCTCCTACTGCAGCTGCTGCTGCAAACATCAGCAAGGTTGGGTGGGAGGTGCGGGATGGTGTAGTATTCATACCAGCTATTCATACAGGCTCACCAGTTCAAGTTATGAGAGAGCTGTCATGTGGGTGCAGGTCAGAGCAGGCATGTGCTGGAGGAGCGTGTGGCTGTCAAGCAAAGCACATACCATGCACCACACACTGCAAATGTACATGACTGTGTGTAGCAATCCACCTAGTGTGGACAAATCAGTAGATATAGAAAATGATGACGATGATGAAGAGGCCGGTGAAATAGATTGACATTCATCAATTTGACGAAACATTGGCACACTAATTTTTTTAATTGTGTCAATTTTTTTTTAATTTTAAATGTTTTTGTCACCTTTACCTCCGTACGATACAGTATGTATTGTGCAATAAGCAGTAAAATATGCCCATACATTCATTGTACACAATATCAATGCAATAAAGTATCTTGTTCTGTAGTAAAATGCACATGACCTTGACCTTTCGATGTGACCTTGACCATCAATTGCATGATTAATGCCAAAAAATGATTTACCAGGTATTTCATACACGAAAATGATGTATTATATGTTGCTCTATCACAAATAGTCACAAAAATATGAATTAATAATAGTAGCTGGCGGCCATTTTGGATTTTGTTAAATTATGCAAAATGCTCAACCTACCACAATTTGCGCCAAGTGGATTCTTAAAGTAGACTATCTCAGCATATCAAAACAGTAAAAAAAGTTTGGGGTTTCCGAAATGCAAGGTTCTGGAGCTGGCAACCCGACTATTATATTATGTCGTTTATGACTGCAGAATGGCTACCGCCTCCTTCTGCAGCACTGGGACGCTAGTAGGCGATGGGCTACATATGGCTACCATGCACCCCCCCCCCCCCCCACACATCTCAACGAAACTGAGTTTTTTTAGCCCTGGTGTATACTGAACACGAAATCGAATGTTAACATTGAAAATATAGTGATGCAAACCCTATTTTGACGACTTATATAGAGGTACCCTAAATATGTTATTAACAACCTCGCGCAGTTATAATAAATAATAAGGGGGTAGGGTTACTTGAACGTATGTTATTTCTGTTCTAGTAAACCGATCTGCAACTGCTATATATCATATTAACGGTATTTAAATTATGCTTGTTATGGTATATCGCAAATATTCATCGCTCCATGTATGCCTAAACATAAGTTAAATTGAAAAATTAGCGACAAAAAAAAAACACGTTGGGAAACACAATTTCATCAAACGTATATTATATGTATCCACATTTTGGGCCACGGTTTTTCAATCCAGATATGCTTATAAATAAGCCTGGATGTTAGGTGTGCTTTTAAATTTTCACATAATTTCGGTGAAATACAAAATGGCCGCCATCTGTTTTTTAAACAATATGTAATTGTGTGCATTTTGCTTGTAACAATTTACTTTTTTACTTGACTCTGCATCGAAATAATGGACATCAATCAAAATTAGAGCTTTATTAAAAAAACTTATATTATATGAAAAATGACACAATACAAAATGGCCGTCATCTGTTTTAAAAAATGGCCGCCGTTGAAAAAAGTGTATATATCGACAAAAAAACGGAAAACCCATATTAAAAAAATATACCAACATCTTTGAAAGTCACTATGAAGGGCTTTAACGTAGATTCATAATATTTTATTTCTGCTAAATTTATGCGAAATGTACAACAAAACACTAAGTTTGTATTTTATCCCTCCATTTGAACAATTTCCAACGTTTTCATAGTGAATACAAGCAGGACTTCTCGCTCATGTTAACTTTATATGGTATAAATGTTTGTTATTACTTTTACATTCTCTCGAGCCATTTTCCAAAAGTGATCTTGGTCACCGAAGAAGTGAACACCACCACTTTAAAATTATCTCAGCCACTACAAATGTGATCTTGGCCACTGTTATGCATAAAATAAAATTGCCACAAAATTCACAATGGCTGAAAAAACGCATAAGAGAAAAATTCCAATCCATCTGTCATAATAAAGAAATAGCCCAACACAATTGCCACAAAATCCAATTGGCCGCCAAAAAACGCCTAAAACCTGGTCCAAATGAAATGAATCGGGCTTTAGGCCACCTTTGTGCACATATAGGCTAAACTGGGCCAGGAGAACCTCCTGAGGATGGTGAGATGATTGAGATGACACTGTCCTCCAGACACAGGATGCGAAATTCGAGCCCTGGCGGTCTGAGGCCGAGCACGCTACCTCTCGGTCACGGAGGCTCCCCACAATACTAACTTTCACACGTGGATGGGGAAGAAACAATTTTGTTTCTTTCAAACCGCCGAGACCGGGAACCGAACCCCGGACTCTGGCGTGAAAGGCAGCGGTGCTAACCACTACCCTAGGGCCCCCGCCCAAAAAACCTGGTCCAACTTCACTGTTACTAGAAATTTCAGAGCTACCCTATAGTTTTATTTAAAATTTGATCAGATTTGATGTGTCCATAATATATCAAGATGTCCATGGACTTGCGTAAGTTTTTTTTTTGGGGGGGGGGGCGGTTGCGCGTTGACGGATCAAAGGAGAAATGAGGACGACATGCATGTTCAAAATTACAAATACCGGAATAGCTGATAAATTTTTGGTACACTTAACAATAAAAAAGATGATTTTTGACCTGACAGTGTCGTTTTAACTGATAATAAAAAAAATAGACAAAATAACATGTTTAGATCAGCTCCCACAAAACTTTATTAATTCTTAGAAATAAAATACAAAAATACAATTAAAAACAAAAAATATTTTGACAATTATTCTTGATATTAAAAGTAAGTGATGAATGTATTATTTAGGGAGCTGGGGTCAGACGCTTCTCATCAGCAGTCTTGAAAAAACAACTTGACACTATCGGGGCAGCACTTTTGATAGATTCTGGCGCGAACTCCCCCTTTTGTGCAGTTACCATCATCATCCTCCTTAAAACAGCAACATGCCTGGTTCACCGGGCCGTAACACTCGCCTACGCATGCTGGGGAAAAAAGACATTATAATATAATCCACGTATAGTAATAATATTATTATGTTTTGCTTTATCCTTTACCTGTTGTTAGTGACGCATATAGGCTTACATAGGTATTTTTAAGTACGTGCCCTCGGACACTAAAAGTCAGGCAGCAGTTGTGATCTAGCTACTGCGCATATTTTTCCAACTCTAGTTTTTTACTTTTATGTCATAGATAGCATTCCAATGAACACCATGAAACTTATTGCAAGTTTTTTTTAAACATTTTTTTTGTAAAAAAATCAAAACTTTCAGATTTTACGACTAAAATTGTATGAAATTCAAAACCAACACTTAAAGCAGCCCCTTGGGATGACATCAATTTTTGTTTTTAGTTTTGTAATGAAGTAGTGTCTCCCCCAGATCATGATTTTATTTTTTTTCAGAGTTTTTAAATTTTTAAAAATATTTTTTATCAACATTTCTATGAAACCGCTTAAAACCCAAACAAACTTTTTGTACACATAAACACTTGCTGAAGGTCGGTTAAATATTCCTACAGCATTGGGCCACATGGTGATGCCGTCGGCCCAGCGTTGGGCAGACAATCAGAGCTGCAGGTGTATCCCCCCATGTCCTGACTAAAAGACACCAATTGGCGGCCAATTAGCGGCGATTGCTTTGATCTTACCGTCCAAGACGTGGGAATATGTGGTGTGAAGTGTTGTATATTGCTGATTTGTTTTGTCTACATGGCAATATACGACCAGGAAATATAACTATTTCACTCTTTTTCAGTGCTTTGAAATTGTTTTTTGACTTTTTTGTATTTTCAGTTAAGATCAGTAGGTTATATAGCTTCATATAAATTGAATTGTCAAAATTGTCAACATTGAAAATGTCTTATCCCAAGGGGTCCCTTTAAAAAAATGTTGCAAACATGAATTTATTGTACTAGTTATCTCACGTCTATGCATTATTAAAAGGGAATTGACACAATATTGAGGTACCCCGGAACGCAAAGTTAATTTTCATGTGTTTCAATCAAATAACTCTGGATATTAACCTGTTACTTTACTGCCTATAGAATTTAATTAAGCAGCCCTCGCCGAGGCGGGCTGTTTACTGTATTCCACACGGTCCGCAGTTATATGTTTTCAAGATAGCTACTAATCTATCAACTTCTGCTTCCTCATACTTCACATAGCCATCACATACCACTGGGGAATTGTTCTGGTGACATTTTGATCCCCATATCATCAACCCTTTAATTACTATGGACACTAACGAAGAAATGCTCGTTAGCGAATTTCAGGAAAAAGTTGTCATCAGATCTTCTTTTAATTTGGCAAATATGTTCAGCTATGTCAGCCCATGACCTGAGTACCTTTTGGGATCAAACAATTTCAAAATGGCCATTTAGCGGCCATTTTAAATTTTGTGATATTTACTTAACTAAAGAAATAAAAAATGGCTGGACCATGAATATAAAACAAAATGTAATGTCTCACACAAAGATAACCCATGACAAATTTTACACAAAAAAATCCAAAATGGCCGCCAGTCAGCCATTTATTTAAATTTTTCATTATCTCGGAAATCTTGCATGATAGCTGATAAATTTCTGCCTCCTCATACTTCACATAGCCATCATATACCACTTGGGGATTTTTGTGACATTTTAATCCGCATATAATCAACCCTTTAACTACTTAAGGGCCACTAACAAAGAAATACTTGTTAGCGCGTTTCAGGAAAAAGCTTCCAGCAGCTGTTCAGCGATGTCAGCCGATGACCTGATTACCTTTTGTGAGCAAACAATTTTAAAATAGTGGTCCAGCGATAACGGAGGGCTGCTTTCGTTTTCGTTTTCGAACAACTCTTTCTCGTTTGTTATAGTTTCCACAGACGGGCCACGTAGAAATTTTTTGAGATGGGGTGTTAGTGTCCCCAATATAGAAGATACCCGTTGATAGCAGTTGACCTTCTATTCTATTTTAGGCAAATGAAGGTCATCTCTTCTTTTGGTACATTCGCCACCTCCAATTTGACAACTCATTAGCAAGTCCAATATACCCCATATGTGTCATTAGAATGCATAAAGGATTACAAATTGCTATTAATATACCTTTATCAACAAAATGCTCCTGTATTGTCAATTACTTCAAACATGTTCATATTACCCAATGCGTACATTAACCCTTTAAGCCCTCAAGATGCATTAAAGCATCATTTTACATCCCTGAAAACAGATTTAATTTTCCTACAATCATGGTTTTTAGAAAGAAAATTTCCATGAAACTGGTTTACCAATACATGGTAATTTATTTTAATTTTTAAACCACATCAAATCATCTTCATCCACTACAAGTCGAGAATTGCGACAGCAATTCGCAGCTTGTAGTTGATGAAGATGACACTGGTAAAATCAGGCTTGAAAGGGTTAAATACCTTATTTGGATATTTAACACGTTTTCATGGCTTTTATGGGTGGATATAAAATTCGCAGTCGCAATCACCTTTCTCAACAGAGATGATATTCCATCTGAATCACAACGTTAAGGGCTAAATGAGGATTTTCCTGACGAAAATATTTCAAAAATATTGATACGCTTTATAGTTTATGCCACATAAATTTTATAATAATTAGAATAATTTTGTTTATCTGACCGCTTTTGTGATTTATTAATATTTTATGTTTATGTGTTTTGTGGATACTCCAGAACAGCAGCATCTACACGAAGTTAATATAAGTGTTGTTTATTTGAACATACTACTTAAACTGCGAAAAATCACCCACACATCAACCATTTTGGCAAAGCAGTCAACTATAAAAACATCCATATTTAATTATGAGCTAAGACGAAACTACGTTATTCATATTATGTTATTCATGTTGCAAAATGCATTTTATTTTAACTGTTGACCATAAAAAAAAACTTAATAATTCTTAACTTAATAATTCTTAACTTACTAATTCTGTTGTTTTTGTATGATTGCTTTGTAAAAATGATATTAGTCTTTTTCTAACATATTCTATTTCGTGCAATTATCAGGTGTCATTACCCTCTGAAAACTCACATGGCTTGAGCTGACACGTTCTTTAAAGTTTTATATAAAGGTTATGTGGTGTTAAACTATTTTTTCATCATAATTTGAAACTTATGTCAACATTAAAGTGCGTTATGTGCAACAATTTGCTTCGAAATATGCAAAATTGAGAGCGTATAATAACAAAGTGGGAATCCTCTCAAATATGCATATTTTTTATCTCATTGTCTTATAGAAAGTATCTATATAAATGCATGGTGATACAAATATTGCAAATGACATGTTTATCAACATGAATCAATGAAGATATAGCAGCATAGGATATGTTATTAAAGCATGGAAAACAAAGATAATTAATTTAGATATGTTCACACCTGTCCACAACATTTTTTTGATACTCTTTGTTGATTTTATGACTTGGTAAATTGTTAGTCAGTTCTCAGGACTACTTCATTTGTTAGGTAGCGTTCATAACAAGCTAGTCAAAGACAGAGGTGGTTTCAGAAGGTCAGCTCTTTATACAATTTATGCCCGGTATATTAGGGAGCACCGGGTACTTTCGAATTACTACCGTATCCCCGCGCATTAACCCTTTAACCGCCAAATTATTCAATCTGAATTTTCACCCACTTGAAGTTGTGTCCCTCTGACGCGATCCACAACTTCAAGTGAGTGAAAATTATTCAGATCTGACAAAATAGAGGTCAACTGTTTTCAAATATTGCTGATTGGTGTCATATTTTATCTTTAACATGTTTAAAAGGTGATACTTAATGTGCTAATAAAAAATGAAAACACGAATATATGCGGCACCGGCGGTTAAGGGTGTAACTCTTATTCTGCTGATCATGACTATTGCCGTTTGTAATCGTTTGTATTATCAAATCACTGATATGGGAATGAAATGTGTGTTTAAACATGAAGATTTGTGAATGTTTGGTCTCAAATTAAACAAATATGCGTAATTACCAAGTGGTTGAAAATTTAAATAAATTAATTTAGCAGGATAAGGGTTAACGTGCATGCTATATTGGCAGATGTTCGAGAATAGCATCTTCCTGGCAGCAAGTCTTGACACAGCGAGGCCTGACCTCAGGAATAGCCAGCCTTGCAGAGGAAGATGGAAAATAGGTGCATACTCTTCCATTCGAACACCAAAGTAAATTTAAACTCATTCAAAGATTTAAAATCATAATTAGTTGATTTATTTCAACCCCAAATAAATTAAAATAATAATCACTGACTGTTACTTTGAAGTCAACTTGCTGAAGTGACTCCAAGCAATAGGCCTAGGTGTTGACACTATTTGAGTTGTCATATGACACATCATGTGCCGAAGCTATTCAGCTATCACACCCATGTACTATAGGCCTACTGCAAAGCCAAAATGCAGTATCTGACTTTGTGCCTTGCACGGCAGTAGGCCCCCTATAGCTTTGACATTTATCCATGATATGGAACAATTCACCCCTAATACCAACCCGTTGATGAAGAAAATTATTATTCTAGTTTGTGTTTACGACCAGCATCATATTCAATTACTAGTATTATGTACGTATGACAGTAATTAACATGCTAGTATTTTATTGACATGCTAGTAAAGGATAGTATAATTATCATATGTACATGCCAAAATCATTCAATTTTCACTTATACGTGCATGCACGTTTATGCACGGGGATACTGTTGATAAATGAATGGTTTCAACAAACTAGTCAGCAGCTGAGCTGTGTTTACAATGTCAGCCACTTTGAATTTAACCTTGACTAACAACGGTGCACTGATTACTTCTTAATTGTTTTATAGTGTTCAAAACAAGTCGGCCAACGGTGGCTGATTTTGACGCTGGTAAAATAAAAAGGTGTCTTTACAAGGGCATGCCTTAAAGCTGCACTGAGTTCAATAAAATACGTACCTCGGAATTTTATTTACATACTGTAGATCTGGTAACATTCCCGAGGTTTTAATTTTCGCAAATTTCGCGTGGAGGCCAAATTCGCATATTCAAGAATCTCGCGAAAATTATTAATATAATAGCGCTACTAAAGGAAAATGGAAATTCGCGTATTCTAAATTTTGTGGAAAATCACAAAATCGCGAAAATTTAAACACGCGAAAATTACCAGATCTACAGTAGGCCTAATAGTCTGGTGCGGTATGTTTGGCCGTCTCTATTGCCCAAATTTTTGTTTTTATGGCTTCTTTAAGGTCAAATAAGTGTTCAAATTTTCCCGCCCCTCAACCTCGTTTCATGGCACATTCAAAATGGCCGCCGATCGAAATAACATATTTGGCCATAGCTTGGGCTCTAGCATTGCTAGAGTCACGATTTTGATGTAGGCTATATACCTATGAGTCAGTATTGTGGGGAGCCTCCGTGACCGAGAGGTAGCGTGCTCGGCCTCAGACCGCCAGGGCTCGAATTTCGAATCCTGTGTCTGGAGGACAGTGTCATCTCAATCATCTCACCATCCTCAGGAGGTTCTCCTGGCCCAGTTTAGCCTATATGTGCACAAAGGTGGCCTAAAGCCCGATTCATTTCATTTCATTTTTATATACCTATGTTTCTTGGCTTTTGTTTTGATTTAGTGTTTTGAGCTTTGGTTTTGTGTTAGTTTTTTGAGCTTTTGTTTTGTCTTAGTGTTTTGAGCTTTGGTTTTGTTTTAGTGTTTGAGCTTTGGTTTTGTTTTACTGTTTTTAGATTTTGTTTTTATTTAGTGTTTTCAGCTTTGGCTTTGATCTATTTTTTTTAGCTTCAGTTTTGAATTGTTGTTGTTTTTATATTTTTTTTTACTGAGCGTTTTGAGTTTGGGTTTTGACTTCGTGTTTTGAGCTTTGGGTTTTACTTACTGTTTACAAATTTGAAGCTGCAGCGCAACTTCAAGAGGGTAAAAAATTCTCACATATCTACACTTTGAATCGTAGGCTTCTGATTAGTCGAGATGTCGAGATGGCCATCTCGACCAATAAGAATCCTACGATATATCGTAACTTGTACGAGAATACGGACCCGGCACGTTTAATGTTTTGTATTTCACCTTTAATCCCTTAAGCCCACACGATGCATCAAAGCATCATTTTGCATCTCCTAAGAACAACTTAATTCTCCTACAACTAGGGGTTTTAGAATGCAAATTGTCATGGAACTGTTCTAATATTAACAATATTATTTTTTTCCTTTGTCATCCATTGCAAGTCATTTTCATCCACTACACGTCGAGAATTGCGACAGCAATTCGCGGCTTGTAGTGGGTGAAAATGACAATGGTAAATTCAGGCTCGAAAGGGTTACTATCCGTCTTTTGAAGAACAAATATAAAGTCGATAACGAACATGGACGTGATCAGCACTTAGATCTCTTGTTCCTTGAACACTTGTTTAGTATGGCTTGTTTGTTAGTTCTCAAGATGACCATGATATTGTTCACTAAATCCCCCAGAATAAAATATATTTTCATCCATTGTGAAGTGTAAATTGCTAATAGGAAATCAAACATTCGTCAGTATTGTCATTATCTTAAATTAAATCTTTAAACGTCGTGATTTTAATGGACGGTGTCGTTTTCTACTGGATGACTGTGAACTCTTACAGCGCCAGGATCGACTTTAGACTTCAGAATCAGACGTCTAAAGTCGATCCACGCACTGTTAGGCCACTTTGTTTAATTTTTCTGTCTTAGATCAGAAAAAAACAAAAAATCTAATGAGGGAGGGCGAAAAAAAACATTTAAGAAAAAAAACATTTAAGAGGGCGATCAAATGAAAAAAAATATCGGACATATTTCTGGAAAAATTGATGAGGGCGACAAAATAAAAAAACTCTTTTGACTTATTTTGAAAAAGTTAATGAGGGCGACGAAAAAAACAAGCAAAAAAACATAGCTTGAAAAATATTTTTGATCTCCCGAAATTAACATATTTTTTTCGGAATGTTTCTTTTATCTCCCGAAATTGACTGTTTTTTCCGAAATCGGCAACATTCTAATGCGCGCACTTGGCAGAAAAAAAACACATGTTTTTTTTGGTAATGCGCGGCCTAAATCTAATGCGCGCGCTCATCTAAAACAGAGAAAAAACATAGTGGCCTTAGAGTAACAACATTTATAATGGACGGAGACCCATAACATAGGTATTCAAATGAAGCGGAAAGAGCTAACTGAGGCATTTGTTCTCCATGTTTTATTTAAAAATATGTCAGCGCCCCAAGAGAGTTAACTTACAGCCTTGATACCATGGGCAGCCAGCGTCGGCCGACGACCACAACACACATGACACGAGCATCAGCATTATACACGTCTTCATCAGGCTCGCCCTGTCAACAAAATCAATTACAATGTGAAAGCTGATGGAAAGTCAAACGCAGAATGCAGTTGACTTTCTAAAGAATGTGAATGAGCTTTTAAAGAATACTAGATGAATAAATAAATAAATAAATAAAAAAATAAATAAATAAATAAATAAATAATTAAATAAATAAATAAATAAATAAATAAATAAATAAATAAATAAATAAATAAATAAATAAATAAATAAATAAATAAATAAATAAATAAATAAATAAATAAATAAATAAATAAATAAATAAATAAATAAATAAATAAATAAATAAATAAATAAATAAATAAATAAATAAATAAATAAATAAATAAATAAATAAATAAATAAATAAATAAATAAATAAATAAATAAATAAATAAATAAATAAATAAATAAATGAATGAATGAATGAATGAATGAATGAATGAATGAATGAATGAATGAATGAATGAATGAATGAATGAATGAATGAATGAATGAATGAATGAATGAATGAATGAATGAATGAATGAATGAATGAATTAATTAATTAATTAATTAATTAATTAATTAATTAATTAATTAATTAATTAATTAATTAATTAATTAATTATATTAATTAATTAATTAATTAATTAATTAAATGATGAATTAATTAATTAAGATTTTTATTGATTTCGACTAATCATAAATAAAAATAAACATAATAAACGAATCAATCCAGCGATGATTGTTTTTTAAATAATTAATTAATTAATTGATTAATTAATTGATTAATTTAATAATTAATTAATTAATTAATTAATTAAATAATTAATTAATTAATTAATTAAAAAACAATCATCGCTGGATTGATTCGTTTATTATGTTTATTTTTATTTATGATTAGTCGAAATCAATAAAAATCTTAGTTTCTCCTAATAATTGGCACCGGAACCGATAAGAAATTAAATCGACTATTGAAAATTGTTTTAAAAAAAAACAATGTAACGCTAGAATGTTTTTATGATGTGCTTTTCATCAAAATGAAAATAAAATAAAAAATCGAAATAATCCTTTTGTGCTATTATCAAATATATCAATATTTTTACACAAGCCGACACATAATCATGTAATGTGTTTACCGAAAATATCACCAGTAAAATAACTTACATTGCAGAACAAAAACGAGTCTTCTATTGTGACTGTTGAAGTAGGTCTACTCTTCTCACTGGCCCCTTGTCAAATGCCGCTGTTTGACTGGCTTTGAAAAAGTAGGTGACATTGGCAGAGTTCCGTGTTAATTCTGGTTCAACGTATTTTACGTTGGACCAGCATCGGTGCAGTGTCTCTCGAAGTCTCTCCATTTTCTGTGGATAATTTCTTTAAATTGGCGACCTCGAGGCCTGTCACATTGATCGATATATTTTCCAGTCTATGTCAGTAATATTCACAGCGACAATGAACGGGCCATTTATCATCGAAAGCGGAATTAGAAGCAAGTAAACATAACTATTAATTATAGCAATCAAAATCCCTTTCAGTGCGGGGAGGGACCACAAACGTGAGATTCTGACGTCTAAATTCGATCCCCGCATTGGAAAATTCAAATATGTATAATGAGAGCTATTACACCCATAACACAGGTATTAAAATGAATCGGAAAGAGCTAACTAGAACACTTGATTTCAGATTGAAACACCCTTTGGTTCCCATGGTTTATAAAAACATATTTCAGCATTGTAAGAGATAAGCTCCCTTATGAGTTTTTTTACCCCTAGAACACGGAGTCATTCAATTAAAATTTTCAGTCACTTGAAGTTGTGTCTCGCTACCGCGATCCACAAATTTAAGTGACTGAAAATTTGTGTGATTTGCAAAAAATTAGTCCCAACAGTGACATATTTCAGCATTGTAAGAGATAATCTCCCTTATGAGTTTTTTTTAAATCCTAGAGCACGGAGTTATTCAATTTAAATTTTCAGTCACTTGAAGTTGTGTCTCGCTACCGCGATCCACAACTTCAAGTGACTGAAAATTTGTGTGATTTGCAAAAAATTAATCCCAACAGTGTTTCAAGCTTGGAAGCATATTTTACTTTTAACAACTTATTATACAGGTGCTAGTAAAAACACAGAATGTCTACTGTAGTCGATATCAGAGCTCTGAGGGTTATTATAAAATTAAATCATTTTCATTCATCTTGGAGTGAGAATCACAGTGTCACGTGTCAAGATAAACCATCAAAGCGCTGATTTGTTTTATGAAAACCTTGGAGGCCAAAGGGTTTTTTCAATTTGAAATCATCATAAATGTCTTAGTTAACTCTGCTGATTCATTTGAATATCTGTGTTATGTGATTACGGCCATTAGAAATATTTTTACTCTTACATTGCAGGGACCGACTTCATCTCACCATCCTCAGGAGGTTCTCCTGGCCCAGTTTAGCCTATATGTGCACAAAGGTGGCCTAAAGCCCGATTCATTTCATTTTTATAAACAGCTTACATGCCGTACAAACCGTCGGATATATAGATAATGTAGGCCTATTCCCCATATATATATATATATGATCACTGTACATTTATGTAATATAGGCCTACACATAGCTATTTATCAGCGCGGGCTCCGTATTTATAGGCCTACGTCAGAATCTGCGTCTCTAGACGTCAGATTCTGACGACTAATATCGGTCCCCGCACTGTAAGAATTGATATATTTGTAATGGCCGTGGACCCATGACAAAGGTATTCAAATGAATCAGAAAGACCTAACTAAGACCATCATGATGGTTTCAAATTGCAAAAACACTTTGGTCTCCATGGTTTTACAGCGCTTTAATATAATTAATTAATTGTTAATATATAACAAGAGATCATACACGATCTCTGGTATAACCATGAATCATGTACTGATATAATGTTGTTAATACTTTTTGATTTGATTTGATTTGATTTGAGTTGTAAACTATACGTTGGCGCAAAATAAAAACGAAATATAATCTTCTGAAATATAATCTTCGGCGATGTGGATTCCACATGGAATTATGACTCTGATTTGGAATCAGATGAAATTCTAGTTAGAGCAAAATTAAAATGGAATGGAATGACCAAATCTTGATCAGTATTGTTCATTTATTTTGTCTTGAAAACAAATTCTATCACGTCTAATCGGTGGCTGATTAACAATGTAGGACTATGTGGCTGTCATCCTATTTGAAGCTGTAGACGGTTGAGATCACACATCATATACATCTCTGTCAAACATTGACAGCAATAAATGCGCCAAATGTTTCTGGAGCCAAATGACCCTGAGAAAGTCACCCCTCTGTGAATGGCAATTATACAGCATTTCCAATGTTGGGTTAATGTTGGCCCACCGTCTGCGACGTTGGTCCAACATTAACCCAACATTGGTTACTGTTATTTGGCCTCTTATCACATGAAGATGTTTGAATCCCCCCCCCCCCCAATAAGCTGTATACACACAGTGAACCTATTTTTAAAAATTGAATGTTTTAAAAATAGATTCCTTATACCAGATGAAATTGCTCATCTTTGGCTATAAATTGCAGCATAAAACCTTGCCTGCTTATTTTAATAATTTTAAACTGACACCGTTTTCACATATTCATAATCATGACACAAGAAATCGTAATTTACTATGCCCAGAGAGTCTACCGTGAATTTGCAAAGCATAATGTTTGTCATGAAATCATAAATATTTTAAATACTTTTGCTGTTGACATAGCCTCTAAAATTCATACACACAGTTTGTCTGGATATGTTACATATATTAAAACGTATTTTATAAAAAGTTTTCTGATTCTTGTGATATTTTCAACTGTTATATTTCGTCCCCTTGGATATGAAAGGGTGTATTTGCCACTTTGCAAAGTGGCAGATACACCCTTTCATATCCAAGGGGACGATTTGTCGTCAATAATGTGTTCTTTGTGTGTGGTGTTGTGTCCCACTTCTTTTTCTTCAACTCTTGGATATGTGAGAGTGTACCTGCGCTCTACAAATCTGGCAGATGGACCCTTTCATGTCCGGAGATAGGATACATAGTGTATAATTATTATTAATCATATTGTAACAGAATCATCATGAATCACATTGTGATAGCTAGTAAGTTATTCTTCGAGTGTGGTTTTGTGCCACACTTTCTTGTCCAATTTATCAGAAACCGTGCTGTTAGTTGTTATTACATCCGTTTTTTATATGAGGGGGTGTATCTGCTCTATGGTGTGGCCGTTACACCCGTTCATGTCAGGGGACAAGATACATAATGCATAATCATTTCTGATCATATTGTAAAATAATCATTTTTATCATATTTTGATAAAATCAGTAGCCTAATTTTTCTTTGTGTGTTGTTTTTTGTGCCACGTTTTTTTGTGCTGTCAGTAGTTATCGTGTCTTCTTGGATATAAGGTGGTGTATCTGCCATGTCATGTCTGGTGTTAGGATGCATCATATAAATCACGTTGTAAATAGAATTATCATTAATCATTACAATAGAAGCATCATCTAATCATCAGTATCGGCTATCAAAATATCAAGGCATAAATGTAAAATAGTTATTATTATAGATGAAATATTGCATATGGCTGGAACGTCAGGATGTTTATATAATGAATCGTATGGCTCGTCAAAAGTTTGACAAAGGGACTATTATTGCAAACAGTTTGAATGAACAATAGCATGCATACTTGGCCTATTTTGGACAATGGGCTTCCGACAATACTGATATACAATATTTATTAATTATTATTGATGTTTTTTTCACCACTGAAAAATAAAACTGGTAAAGATATTGTTGACGCTTTTTCAAAATTGATCACCTTACCTAAAACATTGCGTACTGACGGGGGATCTGAATTCACAAATAAATTATTTCAATCATTTTTAAAGAAAAACTCAATTCGTCATTACATTGCTAGGAATGATTCTAAGGCTGCCTTGGCTGAACGAGTTATCCAAACTCTATTACGTAAGATATATTACCAAGTGGTCTATAAAAATACCCCGGAATATATATCAACACTTTCGGACATAGTTCAATCATATAATAGAACTATTCATAGTAATATGGGGTATGCACCCAACTCTGTAACGGATGATAACGCACACGAGGTGCGATTATCACGTTCTTTACGCACATTAAAAAATAAAAAATTAATGTTTATGATAAAGTACGTGTAAGTTATAGGCCCCTACCCGTAAACCTTTTGATCGTGTCTATGATATTCATTTCAGTGGTGAGATATTCACAGTAATTCAGCGTAAAAAATCCATATCCAACATACCAGTCTATAAGTTGGCTGATATGGCTGGAGATGTGATTATCAGTACTTTGTATAATGAGGAATTACAAAAGGCATACGTGACTGATGATACAGTATATAAGATTGAAAAAGTACTTAAAAAGCGTACATATCGTGGTACAAAACAAGTCTATGTTAAATGGTTATATTATCCCAGAAAATTTAATTCTTGGGTCAATGCATCAAGTGTTGAGAAAATCAATACCGAATAAGTAATTCTTGTGAACGTTTGGATACAACACAGACCTGTATGGTTACACAGCATTATTTTGTGAATAAACACCATAAAAATGAATGATTGTTATGTTTTCTTGGGGATCAACAACAATGGTGTATATCAGTTGCCTACAGGCTATATCAATGATTAAGACAAATACGTGGTGGTACGTGGCACATAGCATTAACAGACATAACACTGAAGGCTATAAGTGACCTCCCACTTCATACCATTATTGGATGCGATTTATGTCAAGACTCGGCAGTTAATAATCGACTGATATCTGTATTAAGATTTTTGCCGTTTTCACGCAAAAAAGAATCAGTGATATTTACAAATCCTTATTACATACCAATTACAACAAGTATACCATGTGACCAGACACGTATGACACTGTATAATTTAGCTGGTGATATAATTACTGGTAACCCTATTATTTCCTGTACTCTACATCTCAAGTACATATCAGACTAATTATGGATTTATGGACTAAACATTTCCATGGCACAGGCAAACTTGATACTATACACAAATCTGTACATAATGCACCACAACCTACAAGCCAGGTTGGCGGATCACAGGTCAAACCTAAGACTAAAAAAGTTATAAGTACCATTGGACAGTCCAAAAGATTTAAGAAACGTGTAGGTTCTGCATTAAAAAAACGTGCTCACAAAAGTGTCAAAACAAAGCAAAAAAATAAAAAAGCTACTGGTAAATAACGCCCTGTAAACAGTAAAGTTCGCGGATCTCGTAAAGTAACTACGAAACGAAAGGGTGTCAAAAAGACAAGGCAAAATGAATTTGGAGTCAGACGCCGTCTACAGCGAGAAGTTGGCGATTTTTTTCTAAACCATTAACTGATGTGAGTGTATTAAAGAGAGAGTGGGTGAATATTTAGCCTACAAATGAGTGGAGTAAGGGTTCAACTAATGCTTATATTGACTTGAAAAGTACAAAAATACATGCAACGATCCAAATTGTGGATTCGGAAGGTGCACCCATTACAACAGATGCATCAGTCTGCATAGTTAATCAGATTGTACATAGTATGTGGTCACAGGTGGACCTTACCCTTCAACATACCACTATAAAATCATTAGGTCCTTACTATGCATACAAGTCCATCATAGATACAATATTAAACTCTACTGTTGATGATGATAATCGCAAAGATCGCCTTAGTTTGTATGTTAAAGATAGAGGCGGGAACATTGGCAGTACTGATGCCTCATCACTGGATAACATCAGCTTAAGAATACGAGATGCCTTTATTAGTGGTGGCCAGTTATTAGACATGATGGGTGATTTACAATTAGATTTTATCAAACAGGATAGATTATTAATTGATGGTATCCCCATCAAAATCAAAATGATCCCTGCTCGTGATGTTTTCACACTAATGTCAAAGACTGGTGTTACTGAAGAGTATAGTCTGAAGCTGGTAAAAATTTCATTGGATATTTGTTATAACCATATTGCCCCGAATATTATTCAGGCACACAAGAATGTTTTACAGATGAACAACGCATTATACCCAACTCAAAGGAGTGTCATCAACACATTTCGTGTTGATAAAGGCTATGAGTCGGCTCGTAGTAACTCTAACCTATTTTTAAGCCAAATTCCAGACAAAATTTATTTGTTTATGGTTCAGACGAAAGCATATGAGGGGTCTAGAGATACAAAGCCCTGCCACTTTCAGCATTTTGGCGGTAATCTTATAGCCTATTTATTAAACAACAGGGGCATCCCTAGTCAGCCATTAAAGCCTAATTTTAAAACCAAAAACTATGTAGATTGTTACAGTGTCTTATTTAGGGATGGTAAGTCACCCAATTTATCATATGAAGAGTTTAGAAAGGGAATTGCTATATTCGAAATAGCTATTGCTGCAGAACCAGATAATTCAAACATACAATCAATGAGACAGTCTGGTGAGGGTTGCATTGAATTGAAATTTGATACAGTGCTACCTGATAACTTCACTGTAATTATCTACGGAACATTTCGTGGAATTGTGGAGATATCTGGATCAGGTGAAGTCTCAGAAATAGTGACACATTACGGGAATACGCCAGGAAGTTGAACTTGAATGTGGATGTCTGTTCTAGAGATACTATTACTTTATCTGACACACTAATGATTGTTAACACGGAAACTTCAGTACAATCTGGAAGACATTGGTTTGTCATTGAAATGAACCATGGCTATTACTTTGATAGTTTAGCTGATTTTGATGTTATGACTAATAAATTTGAACCAATCATGTTAAGGTATATTAACCAATATATCTTTAATAAGACAAGGTTTCAAAGTGAATATTCAAGTTCGTGTGGATTGTACTGTTTATATTACCTATACTATAGATCAACACACTCCTATAAAAACACTATAAATGACTTAAGTTCAAGATCGATTGCTGATAATGAAAGCTTTTTATTGAATTTCTTTTTTGAATACGTATACTGATAATGCAATTATAATACTGTAAAATTGTATTGTATGTAGTTTGTAATAATTTTTTTTTTAACATTGTGTCTTTTATTTTTTCAAAATTGAAGGCAACAACTAACAGTAACTCGTTGTAATGGTAGCATTGGACATTGCATCGTGATCGGTTGATAGCAAGCTACTGTGAGTAGAAAAAATTGTCGTAGTAATGATTATAGTTTTTAGTTTATAGTTTAAATTATATTTTTCACATCAGTTTGGTCTTTTCTATTATTAGCGGATATATGATAGCCATAACATCATCTGATGTTTTTAGACCTACAGATACCATGTTTCCACTCGTAAATACATTAACATGAATATTATGACGTTTAATCATGAACCCCGGAAAAATTTCTGGTTCATAAGACCCTAGAATGTGCTTATCAATTTCAATAAATTTGATTGGGAAACCAAAATCGTATGTTGTAGTAACTGATTCAAGTTTCACATGAAGTAATTGTCCACGTCCGATTTTTGTTTGGATAATCCGTGCATATCTTCGTAAAGTAGTGTGTTCGAATCGCCGTCATTCATCCATATCTGCAAGGTCTGTGTTGGGGTTACCCATAATCATCAACTTCCCACTTCCATATATCATACATGTCATTAGTAGTCTTCGATATTTCCAGATAAGGACCGATTTTTTCTTAATAACGTTCGATAGGTGTGATTCTAGAATGTTTAGGTTTAGTTTGATACTATATACACCAGAGTACACAATATTATTATATTTCAAGTCAATCATGCTCTCCACTAGAAACACTATCCCAACGACTCTCTAAAGCTTGACTGATTGTTGCATAAAAATGTACCATTCAGTAGTGGTTATTTTAAAGCATAATTGTAAACCACGTCTGCTTAGGCATAGAATCTGCCCGTTTGCCTTACGAACTGCAAATTTTCTATATCCTATACATATAGCCGTGTCTAAACTATGCTCGACTTTATACAAGCGTCCTGACGCTCTGGTGGTTTTTTTGACAGTGATAAAAATCAGTGATGATACACTATTTATAGCATTTTCATAATGGAATTGACACCTGCTTATATTTTAAATCAACCAATGACAAAGCAGGGATTAGCGTCATGATGCTCAATTATGATGACTCATCATTAAATAGCATCATGACACTCCATAATGCTGACATATCATTAAATAGCGTCCTAGGATGAGTCATCATCCTGATGCTCATGAATCATTCAACTATTGATGTCAAAACATGACGCTCATTAATCATGTACATTGATCCCCCAGTGTCAAAACATGACGCCCATTTATCACCCATGGAGAGGGTGTGGTGGTGAGTCATCAACCCAATGACCCTAAATATAAAATATGTTTCCATTATGCAGCGATGCTTATTAATATTTTGCACCACCCAATCAAAATAAAGCACTTGGCGTCATAACGCTAATTCATCATTCGATGATGAGTCTTCTTCAACCCAATGACACTAAATTTAAAATATATTGTCATTATGCCCAAGGGGAGGGGGCGTACCAGTCTGTAACATGCAACAAGGGGAGGGGGAGCCAAGGGGAGGGGGGACCGTGATGAGGCACCCTTTTCAAAGAGGGGTAGGGGGCCTTGATAAGTCACTCTTTCCAAAGAGGGGTGGGGGACCGTGATGAGTCATCCAAAAGGGGCGTGTCCCAAGGGAGGAGAGGGGGGGGGGTTCCACCAATCACAGCCAAGGGGAGGGGGTGGGGGGCAGATTATGTTAATGTGGGGGCAAAGTGGGTACACTTCTACTGGGAGGTTAAAAATACCTCCTTGGTTTAACAGACAGCGGACTGAATGACTTGGAATCGGTTTTTTTATCTCATAGGCCTACTTATGTGGTATCCCCGTCTGTCATTCCTCATTGTTCAGTAGTTGTAGCTGTTTGAATATTAAATATTTCGTGTAGACGCTGTCAACCAATTGTGGCACTTCAAGCTGTGCAAAGGCCTTAGCTAAAAAAAAGCTACTATTCTGATGATAGACGCGAAAAGTCGTGTTGATGATAACTACCCAGTGTAGGCCCACCCAACATGGCGCTTTCTCAAATAGTCCATGGGCCACAATTAAGGTTATATAATGACCATGTGAGTATATGTATTGTGATACATTTTCAGTATGATAAACATTTCATATGAGTAGCTTAACTAAGATGGCGGTAAATTTCAAAATGGCGCGAATTTAAGCAAAATGGCATGTATGTTTTTTCATACTTGACGAGTTCATCATACAAATCAAATATATATATACCGGTACATAATTATTGGTGTATTAGAAGCAGGAGACCACTATGTTAATACTTAATGCCGTTTACAACCATCAAAACTGATTCGAAATCAGTAAATCTTGCTGACTCTGTTCACTTACTAGGCAACCTGTCGATCACAATAAATTCGATCCCAGCTGACAAGTATCACGTCCTCCATATCGTTTTTTCTAGCCCGCTAGTTGATGCATTGTTTGATGATGGGCCTAATCAGGGGGAATCAATTAAGTTAATGAAAATTTAAATGCATATCGCATATCCACTAGGTCAGGTCCTAAATGCTTGTGCAAAATATGAATTTGACCCATCAATGACAAGGAGGTCTGTATAACCATGAAAAACCCCATAACTACAGTAGAACCTCGCTAAACGGACCACCCGAAGGACTTAACAAAAGTGGTCCCATTAGCGAGGTGGTCCCCTATAGTCCTCTTGGAAAGTAGTGGGGGGAGAGGGGTGCACGAGGACTAATTCTGGCCCATGGGCTACCTGTGTCAATTATAAATCAAGATGTGAATAACAATAAAATTTGATAAAACAGAACGGCGGCCATTTTGAATTTCGCATGATCCTTATTACAGGTCATTCAAAACCCCTTCCAATCGATTCAGCACCCTATAATTTTGGTGTCTACACCTATGGTTTCATGGTCAAAGAATTGAATGAAACCACTTATAAAAAGATAAGGTCATTCCTATATTGCTAATTCAAAAAAAATCCAAGATGGCTGCTAGCAAAAGTAATTTTATGACAAAATCACAATGTCCAAATTGAAACCCAAATTATATATCCTAACATTGTATAAAAATGATAAAATGTTATAGTAGTGAGGACAGGTATGGTTATAAAGGATAGCTTTGTGTCTCTGAGCTTCTATTTTATGCAGTTATCGTCCAGAAATTCGTATTGATATCCTATGTTAGAAATTTAGCTGGGCCATTATCTC